>JAPZEA010000017.1:11063921-11074210 GCA_029783685.1 Heniochus monoceros | reverse complement strand
CAAACTATAATGTCTGTGTGGATTTCAGGAACAGGAGGTACCCCCATCTCATTTTACAAGGGAAAAGTTGGTTGTGGGAAGCTAAAAGAACACTTAATGCTCCTGCACCTTTTCAAACTGTGTTGACACAGCGCTTGAGGTACTGCAATGCCAAATAACGCAGGCCCTCTAAGTAGGCAACCTATCTCTCATGGCCCAGTGATTTGCAATGTCTAGTTGATGCACAATCTAACACTTTGTCATCAAATCTAAGAAAACGCTGGTGTGCAGCCATTTGCCAAAAAAGCTAACAATCCACAAGGTACAGCATGTCTGTCCACACTGCAACAAGAAGATCCATGTGCAGAGCCGGAACATGACTGAGGGAAAATGACGGAGAAACAATTCCTCATTGATGCATACAGGAGAACATTCCATTCATTCCAATATGATGCAGGAATCCACAGGCATCCACAGTCAAAAAATAAAGTAAAATAAATAAAATCATACCTCTAAATAGGTTTGCCAGCAGGAAACAGGTGGACAATGATTAAGAACATATTATGCACTTGGCTAATAGATAAGTAATATGCAATTGGCCAATAGATCAGAACAATAAGCATGAGAGCAGAGCAGCAGGATTCGGGGGAGGAGAGACAGATGAACTCAGCAAGCCCTTGGCATCTTATGCCTGGTAGATCCTGTCGAGAGTACAGTTGTAGAAAGGAGACAGTAAAAATGACTCACCCCATGCCCATGTATCTGCCCCGCAGCACGATAAGATGCATGATTTCAGAGAAAAGAAATACGTATTTGAAAATACAGACAAAAATATGACACTGGTGCTGCCGAATACTCTCCCAACTGTAAACAACCGGAGCCCTCTGCAAAGCAAAACGGCAACCCACCGCTGAAGAAAGTCGACCGTGATTTGGGTTCAAGGTTCACCCACTGCACTATGGCACAATAACCACAACTAACTAATTTATTTGTTGCCTGTTACAAGTGTATTATGAAATCCAGGCACTTTATCTCTGAAGGAGTTTTGTGCTTAGTGGAAAGGTGTTATGTGCACCCGCTAATTGACGTCGCAGTGATAATTACTGGCAGGGGCATCAGGTTGGGGTGGGAAAGGGGGCTGAGTAATCAGGGCCCTCATTTGTGGAGGGCCCACACAGATATTAGAATGACACTAACACTAAGTTCAACAACATGTTCTTAATTATTTTGGTGAAACGTTTAACTTAGTTTTAACTGCTCACTGCAGACTGACATATCAGTGTTGCTAAATCTGACATCCAGCACCTCTGGACACCCATGATCGATTATTAAAAGTTACTCCGGGCCACAACACATATTTGACTTGACACGTTATTGGTCATTTTGTCATCATTCTTGCCCAATACAAGAAAAATATCTGAGAATTCAGACTCGGTCAACATATTTATCAGTTGATTCAAAGCCACTTGCTGCTTAGTGCTACTATTGTCATTTGCATGTATGTTTTTCAGTGAACTAAACTACAATTTGTCACGCATTCATATCCATCAAATGTCAGCTTGTCTGGCAAAAATAAATGTATTATTGGCCAAATTGCAAGTGAGCACACTCTGTATCTGCTGCAACTGAAAAGCTGCAGACTAAATCCCCGATGAATGAGACATTTATGTTTTGACTTTGTGACACTGAAAAACACAGAAGCCGAAATAAAAAGTCTAACTTTTGTGAAGGAAACAATCCAAACAAGACCTAAGGGTTTCAAGAGAAATGAATTTTTACCTGCTTTGGGTTAAAATAGCTCTGGATAAGACATTATCAGAGTGGGCCATGGTTACGGGTTGGGATTTTCGTATCGCTTTGTAGGGGGATTTTGGATCATACAAGTTAGCCTGTAGATTGACAGTTCCATATCCCTGCAATGAATAAAGTATAAGTCCCAGTATGAAATCAATTGTTTGTTCTCTGTTGCATCTCAGGCAGAGAGAAATTGTTTTGCCTTGGTAACTGTCACCAGTTTTGCAGTTCTTTTATTATCTCTCTGTGACAATGCCTTTGCTGACAGAGAAATGCCTGAAACTGTAATGAGTTTAGATCCATTTTTAATCATTAGTTTGACAGTGATGATACACCACTCTTTATAGCACTTCGCTTTGTAGAAGGCCCGCTGTGTATTTTTTTTTTTTTTTTTAAACACGAATTGGGAAAAGATGAAGATTCGATTCTATTTTTGTCTTTTTGATGAGGGAATCTCATAGAACAGTGCTTTTATAATTGAGTGAGAGCCTTAATAACTTAAATTCTTAAGTTCTGTGTGGTTTAGGTCAATGCTGACAAAACAATCTCAACTCAAGGTCCACCTGCTTGTTCCAGAGCTTTTGACAGTATCACACGGTCTAATTCAGGGGAGTTTAGAGCTTTGGCGTTGGCTCAGTTCTCACTGACCTAGATGTTTAAACTTTCCAATATTCTGAGCACTTGTAGAGCTCTCTCCAGTGCCATGGCAAGTAGGCAAACCCAATCCTCCGAGGAAGACTGTGTTAGATGGTCAAAAGCTCCTTCAAATCAAAAAAAAGTGGGTAAAATTTCAGCTTTGAAGCTCAAATACAAACTCTTTTAAGCCTTTGTGGCTGAGCCATAGAGCTGAAAACTCCAATGAACTGTCAAGCTCAGGGTCCACATGAAAATTGTTGTGCAAACTGGTGGCATCAGTGGCATGTTCCTATATGCCAATGTTCAAATTATTTTATGTTTAACTTGCTAAAACTCTTTTATTCTGCAGCATCCTGATGATGCTATGCATGCAGAAGCAGCAAAGAAAGACCAGAAAAGATACAATATAGGGCTTGAACCAATGCAATATGGGAGATCCCAAAACTAGACAGGGGGTCTTGCCAATTTTACACCATCGATGCACATTCTGTACACACAGCAAATGTTCATCTGAATGTGATTTAACCGCATTCTCCAACGGAGGCAACGACAGATGAAAAATAAGCCCCTTCTGACAAACTGCGGCAACGTCTCACTGCCTGATTGCTAACAATATTGAGAAAAACAATTGTGTGAGTGGCAGCCCCACAAGACAGCAGCCTTCACATGGAAATAAATTGAAATTTGAAAATAATATGTCTATTTCGCATCGCTGGTGGGAGCAGATTCATTTGTTGCTTTGACAATCTGTTATTTGGAAACAAAAATATGACTTCATTTCACCGCTTGGTAATCACTGTAATCACAAATGTCAGTGTGTGTTTGTGTGTGTGTGTGTGTGTGTGTGTGTGTGTGCATGCGCCCCTATGTGCGATACAGTATGTCAGAAGACGAGGGACCGGGAGGGAGGAAGACAGAGAGAGAGAGCTGTGGGCTGACCCCATAGTGTGCTCTATAACCATGTCGGAGGAAAATGAACATCAAAACAACTCAAGATATGCTTGGGCTAACATGTCGGGACTTCAGCCTGCTTTTCACTGGCACTCCCCAACTGTTGGAACCGACAACCATTTTCAACTCATGTTTAATCGGTTTAGAGCCGCTCATGCATGTAATGCACATTTATCATGAATGAACAATGCCGGCCCACCCACTGCACACAGTAGCTTGTCGCCCCACATGCCAAAACATCCATTTATATTAACCACAAAGAAGTCTAGATTTTATTTTTTTTTTTTTTTTTTTTTTTACTTATTTTGACTTATTTGACACTGCTTGTTCGGGGTCTGCCGTGGAGGGATATTTCTAGTGTGCTGGCTAAAGTGTGTGTTTTTTCCTTGCTTTTGTGCTGGATCTGAGGTCTTGCACTTGTTGATGATGCCTCTGTACTGCTGTCATCATGACAAATGGCAGATTATTTTATGACCGTAGTTCGGTCGATTTTACTATAATTTAAGGAGGAAAGTAAAATACTGGAGCTTGAGTACAACATGAAATAAGAGCTTGGGTTGAATAATAAGAGGAGAAGATCTGAGGGAACTCTGGTCCTGTTTCTGGTGATAAATACCTACAGAAAACCAGGATTTTCCAGCATGTGTGTGCTTGTGTGCCCTGTGTTTTCATGCACTGAGCAAGAGAGAGCACCCTGTGCAGCCCTGTGAGGCTGCAATTAGGCACAGCGGTGCTCTGACTTAAATGCTAGCATCAGCATGCTAACATGCTCACAATCACAGTGCTGACCTGCTGATTATTAGCAGGTAATATCTACCAGATACCTACCATCATAGTTGAGCTTGTTAGCATGCTAGCATTTGCTAATTAGCACTAAACAATAAGTGCAGCTGAGGCTGACGGCAGTGTCATAAGTTGCAGGTTTTTTGGCCAGACAAGAAAGAAAAAAGAAGCCAGGGAACTACTTGAGTTAATTTAACCCTACGACTAGTTTTACATACAATACATTGTATTACACAGTTTCTTGTAAATTTCATTAACGCTTCCATAAAGTTGTTGACTCAGGTTGGCGTCTCACACATCTTAACACCAGGCTTTCAACTAACTCTTCTCCTAAACCCAACAAAATAGTTAAGTGCCAAAATCTAACCAAACTGCAACCGTTCCCCAATGTTGACCACGTTTTGGAAGGGCTCTCTGGCAGACAGGCTAAGGAGCACTTTGTATGAGACACAAGGTCGTTGGTTCAAATGATTCCACCTTAAAGATAGAAAAGAAAAGTTATATAATGTAATAATAAACTTAAAATTGTCATCCTTTGATTATTCACTGACCGTTTTCAAATCAAGCTTCATTAATGCGAGAGTATATTCCCAGGAAGTAATAATGCTAAAATCATGGACAAACCTTCAACCACAGTAAGAACAAGCATTGTAATATGATGCCAACAGGTTTTTCATGATTGATGTGCTGATAGACGTCGGACAATTTGTCTTATTAAACGTTGTGAAGTCCAAACGGCCTCCTCCGAACGTGTCAGACAGAAGTAAAGGAGGAATCAAAGTTGACACATGGTGGAAATGCTGTCCATATGGAGAGGAGGGGAATCAGTGGGAAGGGCATGTTAGCGGCCGTGTACAAGCCCTCCACGCTGATACATTCCCATGCAAAATACAGGACTGATGCGTTTGAGTGAACAAAATCTAAATATTTATAGTCTATCATGGCAAAGAGCATATACGTTTCGCCGTCTCTTCTGTCATCACTCTGCAGCCTCATAGAAATCAATCGCAACCCATCCTGCAGCAACCGCATGTCGCAGCATGCAAATTCTAACTTTCTTTAGATTAAGTGCAAAGTCGAACCACTGCCACGGGATGTCGGGTGAAGTATCGCGCTGAGTGTTTCTGCGACCTCATGCTATGTTCGTCTGTGGCCAAATAAGCGAAGCAAACTCTGCAGCTGGTGGGCGAAGCCAGGCTTGTCAATCATTCATGAGCGCACTGCTCTCTCCTTACCACAATGTTAACTACTTTGGAAATATAACTGAGCTCATATATGAATTATGAATAGTTTACCCGAGCTGGACCTTGAATTCCAATGTGCTGGGTTAAATATTTATTTTCCTGTAACAAATATATATTTGTGTTTTCTTGCCGGCCAAGCATCTGTTCTGAGGCGCATGTCCTGTGAATGAAAACGCGTGAAAATGACTCACTTCTTTTCCACGACTAGTTTTGCTGTGAAAGAAAACACAAGCCTTTTTGACCCCCTTGAAGGTAATATATTTAATCTATAGATCAAAGAGCTCATCTATAGGCTCAGATATCATCTTTGTCGTGATATTTCCTGGAATTGTCAGTATCCATCTCATATTACCAGGGTCATTAAATCTTCTGATATTGGCTGCCGTGCTCCAGCCTGGAGCTGTAATAGCCTCCTGGTGTCAAGCTGTGAGTGGCTCACCTTTGAACAGCTCTGCATGGGGTGACTAAAACCCTTTCATGTCAGTGATCATAGGATGCATAATCACAAAATGGCCTCAGACTGCCTGCAACACGGAGATATGAAATGACCAAAAGCAGCTGTGGACAAAACAGATGATTTAAGATAATTAAGACATTAATAAATTAGCAGCTTTAAAGCGTGGAAACCCACTTCTGTTTTTTCCAGTTCTAATATACAGATGTGTATATTTACCTTTTTTTTATGCCTTTATATCATAAGGTCACTTTTTATGCATCAGAGTTGCTTCCTCACCTTTTGGCCAATCATAAATCCATACATTCATGCAATAAAATGGTATTGAAATAGTTTGACTTTAAAGAATATTTAAAGATGTATTAGTTAATTTCTTTCTTTGTATTTATTCATGATATTCTAATTCATAATCTTGTGTTGTTTCATTGAGTATTGTCCCTTTTTTTATCTACATACTGGCATATCCACGGGGAGACCATAAAGATATTCACTTCAGTCCCTTAACATCTAAAACATCACATCTACATTGTTTAACTGCATGTCTAAACCAGATAAATCAGTGCTTACATTAGGCAGATTTAGCTAACAAAAAAGCAAAAACTAATCACACTCGTCAGAATTCTCACTGAAATTTTAGGATTTTATTTAACCGTGAGCTCCATCTAAGATCAAAATTAGCCTCTGGCTTATTTAAGATTGACAAAATAGGTGACTAAAATTCCATTCATTCATTTAAAGTCCTTGGCTCTCAGGTGAGCTCATGTCAGCTTTGCATTTTCCCTCCATTATGGGTCAATTACTGTACTCACATATTCATGTACTCCGGTGGTAACCTGCTGCATTAATGAGCTTCTGGCCCAAAATTCCTCCATCACCAACCTTACAAACAGCCACTTAGAGATAGAGGGCCAGGGCCGCAGTGTCGAAGCCGCCGCTTGAACAAATTTACTTGAATTGTTGCCATTGTCGAGGTTTGCTGAAATCTACCATGCCACTCAGCCAGCCATTATTTTCCTTCACCTCCTCCGAAATAGAGCTGAGAGAGAAACATAACACAGCCAACTGATATTTAACTTTCCAAAGACATGAAAGAAGGTGAGGGTTGTAAAGTTCAGGGAACCCAGAGGAAGGAGAGCTTCTTCTTTTATTTTCTTTTACAGCAATGAAAATGAGTCCATCAGTTCATTTTATTGTGACTTCAGACAGCATGGAGAAAAGACTGTTAAACAGGGTCTCCGGTTGCTTCCTCCCAGTGATGGTGCACACCTGTTGGAGATAGCAAATCGATGCACTCTTCCACTCAGAACAGTAGTTTACATGGGCCCTAATATTCCACCAATAATTGGAATAATAGCCCAATCAGAATAAAAATGCCTCATGCAGCCACCTCGATTTGAAGTTAGGAACAGAATCAGAACAGAGCAAGCCAAATTCCATTCAAAAATCTGTCATTTTAGTCGCCTTGCCATATGTGCAGATGTATTGGGTGATGACACCATTAAAGATCTTTTATGAATCACAAAGAGTTACTTATCAGGTTGGCATAAATCTTACAAAACAAGCAGCATAATATCACAGTAAAATATCAACTTTTATAATTGATTTGTGTGTTGTGCAACAATCATTTTCACTCGACAGACGTTCCTCTGTGAGAGGCTCTAGCTGGTAAAGTGGCTATCGAAGGTATTCAAATAACTGTTGCTTTGTCAATAAGATGCATGCCAAATTTACAAGAACGTTGCGCTTAATTGATTGCTATCATGTCTCTGGCAGATCAGACACTTTGCAGCAGGCGGAATGACACACGTGACAAAAAAGTTAGATTCTGATTAAATGCTCTGGGGCACACATCTTGTCAGATCACTTTATTTGGCATCCATGTAAATAGTGGGAATTTCAAATCAGAATGATTTTAATCAGGTTTCAGAGACATTGTCCATGCAACCATAGCTCGTGATTGACTTATTTGACGTGTTATGAGATTCAAACCAGTGACTATTGCTGTCTGTGTTCAACACAACCCTGCACATTTCTCGCTGTGTAATTTTAAACAAATTGTCTGCATCTTGCTTGTATAAAACATGCATTTACATCCACACTGTAACGCCTTTGATAATAACTTTTTTGCCTTACATTTTTATCACAACAGTTCAGCAGAAGTGGAATAACATTTCTCTGATGCCTTCAATTGCTGCTATTGTGCAAACATGAAATGATTAACTTAATGCGTTATATCTGGGGAATTGCACAAGGTATAGTTCCTGCAGGAACTTTAATGGCTATGCACTGGCTGACTAAAAATATATGTTTCTCTTTGTGTCTTCCACAATACAGTATGTCCATAACAATGCAAAGCTAAAACATGGAAAACTCCATTGTGCATGGAAGAAGTTTGTCCATTCGCTTAAATCGAATATGAACTTGCATAGGTACAGGCTGGTAAAGAACGTGGAGGTCGTTATGGTGGATGAGCCTAAAGCATTAGCATTGGAGGCAAAATAAAAAAAATATATTTGTTGAACATACAGGAAATTCAGGGTTTTCCAAGTGCTTGGCGTCCATGGTTTGTAGGAAACTGTGAGTCTGCGAAACCACCACAGGTGACAGGATTTGGATTTGATATGCTTTCAAAGAAGCGTAAAGCGTAAAATTTATATCTCACCATTTACTATACACAACTGATCCCTCTACCGCAACTTCGTCATCCCTGATTGACCATAATAAAACATTTCCACATGTTCTTGACTTTTCTTTTGACCCGTAATTAATCTACCCTCACAGTCAGCAGCTATTTTTTTTCCCCCCACCACACGAATCTGTTCACGAATGATAAAGTCTCATTTACTACCACAGGTACTTAATCTCCGGACTCATTGGAAACATCTGGTTGATAAATGGCTTGAATGAAATTAAACAGCAAATGAACACAGAGAGTATCATAGATGATCGCTTACCGCTCCTGGGGTATCCAGGGTAATTAACACATAAATTACAGTGATGAGTTTGTGTAACACAGGATCGAGTCTGATGCATGCACGTACAAGATGTCACCAAAATCCAAAACAGATAAACACAGAAGTCCTGCAAATTAGACGACAAAAGACTTCATTTATACCTGTCCCTCCAGGAAGACGCGTAGCATTAACAGCTGCTAGAAGGCTTTTTCGCTTGAGTTTTCTTGCTGCAAAGTGAAAACAATTCTTTGGAAATTAAAATCTCATTTGGGTTTAAATTTCTTTACACGATCACCTCAACCCAGCTTATGGCCACAGGTACCTTAAATTTTAAGTGAAATACAACAAAGAGCCGGTTCATTGTTATGAACAGTTTTATTGATTTAAAGAAGGGATAAAAACGCACCACACACCCAACCTGTAGTTAAGGCAGGACACTGCAGGTGAACAGGGTAAAAAATTTAAATAATAGATGAGACTTCTCCAGATAATTATTTTTTACATTTTCTTAAAACATATAACTGAGGAATTATCTAATTAAATATTTGTTATTTAGCACACATTTCTGGACCTTGTGCGTCCACTGGCTGTTACCAGTAAACCCCACAGAACGACAGAAGACCAGCGTTATTAAAATGCTTAAAAACATGAATCATTAACAAACATGATAATAAGTTTGGTAGAAAAGTAAGCCCAGACAGCTGAGGCAGCTTCCTGAGTGTCCTTTAGCTGAGATCTGTTCTTACTGAACAGGAGGAACCTGGTTCCAGTCCAGGTTTTTATAAGTCCTTTAATGACCTGAACTGCATGTTTGGAAACTTTTTTGAACCAGTTTTTCCTGTACTTTATCTGTGCTTGCACAACAGCAGCATGTTAACAAGGCCTGCAACAAACTGGTTTGAGCCCCTTCCACTGTCACACACAATGTCCTCAGCCCCTCAGCCATTTGATCCACCGCTTTGGTTCTGGTGGAAAAATCTCAACAGCTACTGGATGAACTGCAATGAAATTTTACGCAGACATTCATGGTGCCCAGAGGATGAATCCCGATGACGCTGGTGATCCTGTGACTTATTATGTAGCATCACTGTGAGGTTCACCTTTGTGCTCTGGAATGAAATGTCTCAAACTAGGAAATACTAGCTTGCTAACATGCTAAACCAAAAGGGGGAACATAATAAAAATTATACAGCATCAGCATGTTAGCGTCGTTATCGTGAACATGTACAGAGCTGTTAGCGTGGCTGCAGACTCTTAGTTTTGTTTCCCAGCACACAGAGTGCTGCGTTCTAGTCCTGCACAGACGTTGCAGGCAGGTGTTTTGGGTTGTAGGTAAGCTCTCATGTGTGCTCCAAATCCAGAGGCAGGTCAGGGTCAGCGGCTTTGTCTCCTGTGTTTGAGTGTGATTTTATGGTTTTAAGTTTGTATTAATGTACAGTGTATGTTGGCACTTATGCATCAGAGGTGGGTCAAGTCATCGTTTTGTTCACTTGA
>JAPZEA010000017.1:10829542-10841564 GCA_029783685.1 Heniochus monoceros | reverse complement strand
AAGTTGCTGGTCTTCATGGGGTTCACATACAACACAGAGGTAACTCCAAAGGGTTGGAAAACAAGTTCTGACACATAAATTTCTACAAATATTTTTGATTTTTATCTCACTTTTGATTTTTAGTGAAATATTAGATAATTTCATCTTTTAATGATTTGAGCATTTCTTTAAATGAAACCATGTGAGGAGAAAAGTCCCATCAACACCTGTATTTGAGACATGAAAATGAGGCCAAACGAATAAAAAGGACATTATGTCCCTCTGAAATGTACTAAAGGAGAAATGTAAACCTGTGTATAATGAAAATACAGTACAAGTACCTCAAAACTGTATTTAAATAGAACGCTTGAGTAAAAGCACTTTCCATCACTAGTATTAGTAAAGTATTTGAACCGTGTTGCTGAGAAATAATTTAATAATCTGTTTTAGGTGAGCATTAAGATGCTGATGTATTTAAAAAGGGGCCAACATGAATTCAGATTTACACAAAGTAGTTTTCACGATAAACTGCAGGATACTGAGATCACATTTGATTCAGATTCAGGAAACTTTATTAATCGCCGCAGGAAAATTGCTTTGTTGCAGCACAAATTGCTCAACATACAGTTAGAGAGAAGGATGAAATTCTCGATAAGGTAAAAAAGTAGGTAAAAATGCGACAAAGTTACAAACTATTATAAAAATGACTAAAACATAATAATAGTAAGAGTAAAAATGTGCAAATGAAAACGTGGGCTAATGTGTAAGTGCCAATGTTAATGAAATATTGACGACGCTGATCTAGCAGCTCTGTTTGAGACTCGCTGCAGCTCTTCCAATATGAAATTACTGCATATACTTACTTGCATTTGTATTTTTACATTGTTGTATTGCACATTGCACTTAAAGGCTAACAACAGGCTGAGGAGAAGTGTTCCTTCTGGCTGAAACCCAGCGGTGCTACGTTGCATCTGTACCCACAGTCCACAGTGATGTCACAGCGCACTGGAGTACACCTGTGCATCACTGCCACAAGGTGAGACGACCACTAGGGGTCACCAAAAGCATGATGTTTAGCTGGTGTTGAGCTGCTTTTTGTATTGTGGGTCTGAATACTTCTTGCACTTCAAAGTACTG
Source organism: Heniochus monoceros (assembly GCA_029783685.1). NCBI lineage: Eukaryota > Metazoa > Chordata > Actinopteri > Chaetodontiformes > Chaetodontidae > Heniochus > Heniochus monoceros. The sequence continues at coordinate 10,840,448 of JAPZEA010000017.1, read as the reverse complement.
AAACAGATACGTATACAAAACACATTCCTCACAGATGGAGTAGTGCCTTGGTTTTGAAAAAGAAATCCTAATGATGACAATGCGGTCAGTCTCTAATCCACACAGAGACGCTCATGGCCACTTGGCAGCAAAAAAAAATATCCCGTGGCTCAACTGTGGAAGCAGCGAAATCACTTGAAATGTAAATAGAATTCAAAAAACAAGATTTAGGTTTGATTAAGTGCGGTCAGCGAACGGAGTTAGAGCCAGTTTTGTGAGTTTTTCAAAGAAAAGCTGGTTCCTTCCACAGCATCTGCTCTTAATCAGAGCGAAGCTGTTTCGGAGGCGGCGCGCTCAGATCCTCTCACAGCTTCTCTTTATATCACCCAACAAGAATCCACTCTTTGACACCGCTCCAGTCTTTGCATAATGTTTCATCACCCAAGATCTCCCTGCCGGCTTAAAAATTAAAGTTGCGTGGCTCTGGATTCTACACTTTTGCTTTTGTTAGTTTTTTTTCTTGACTATTTCTACCTAAATGTGTAAACCCCTTTGCCATTAGTGGATGCATTGTTCCGTGTGTGCAACAGTGGCTGTGGGTGGAGGCTATGAGTGAGCTAAATCACCCCGAAGCGGTGCTGATAAGCTCGGGATGTACGCAAGGGGATCACACACACTCCCAGACATGGATGGAGACAGGTGGGCGACCGAACTGCAAACTTCAGAGGAGCTACGTCTTTTCAAGATTTACTGTGACACTGAGCAGGATTGTGTTCTCAGGAATCCTCACCCAACTGCCAGAGTTTAACTTCTTTCTTTTCCTTGTTGTGTGTGTGTGTGAGAGAGAGATCAGTGAGAGAGCGAGACAAGTGCAGAGAGAACAAAGGTGGACGCTTTAACAGCAACATAAAAATTAAAGAGAAAGTGGGCAGAGGAAACACAGCAACAGTGAGACAGGTCTAATCATAGGAGTCATCATTTATTTGTTTGCCGCTATGTGTTCACCCATCTTTGCAGACATCTACACTATCTCCTCTGGCTAAGTCATCATTGTATTGGGTTTTCTGTATTTGATGGAGGGCGCTGGTATGTTTGCTCAACACCCACTTTCCCACCAGCGAGCTCCTCCGTAAATTGGAAACAATATGTTTGTGTATCAGGCTGAGTGAAACAGAGATGACTCCTGCAGCAAAAAAAAAAAAAGCAGCCCTGATTCAAAAGCAAAGCCCAACAGAGAAAAAAGAAAACGCAGCAAAGAGGGAACATTGTCGTGGGGGGAGATTGGGAAAGGATGGGAGAGTGTGTGATTGTGTGTGTGTGTGTGTGTGTGTGTGTGTCTGACTGGGAGACGAGAGGGCCCCGAGCAAAAGGAACATTCAGTGCAGAGCCAAACATGAAATGTGAGTGCTGCACAATGCACTGTAAATTCTCAGATCGTGGCTTTTATTTACTTCAAGTGAGGAGAGAATCAGGCCTTTCTTTGAGACAGGTTTCTATGACAGAGAAGGGTGAGGGGTGAAAGTGGAGGATCTCTCAGTAAACTGTGACGAATTTCATGATTGCTGACTTTACAGTGCTAGCAGTGATGCTTCGCTGCAACGCATGATGGAGAGTTAAGAGAAAACGTGGCGGATTAATGGTAAAATCTAGCCATACAAGTTCTGGAATGCCTAACATTTGACTTTTTACACCATTTGTTTATATCCTGCACAGATTTTATTTTTTCATTTGTCCTGTTCAAGTAATATCCTACCTGTGACTGAAACACATATCTGGTAAATCTGTTATTTCCGAACTTTCTGAGTGCTCCCATGAACAACAGATTTCAAACATTGCTATGGGATGATAATAATAATGCATACTGGCTGTGGCCGTTGGTCTAGAAATGCGCACGGTCCAGGTTCCAGCCCCTAAATTAGCATCTTTAAAGAGGATATAATCAATATTTTTATTACTGCTTGTGAAGTTGTGAACACACAGAGACTCAGACCAGCTTTTCTTTTTCGTCTTCCGGGTGATTATTTCGATTTTTGGTCCTGCAAAGTGACTGTTTTGGTTCGCTCTCAACTGCTCTTAGAAACCCTGCACCTTAGAAAACCTCCAAAACCCCCACTCTAACCAAATGGTAGACAAAATCAGCAACTATCTGGTGAAAAAAGTGAAGCATAAGTTATTATTAAGTTATTGGTAAAGTGGTGGATACCAAATTTGAGTTAAAAGGAGTTATTCTGGTTCCTACATTTGCCCGGTTTACAGAAACATGGAATTAATACCAATGTTAATTATATATGCTGGATGACTAAATAAGCACCTGTTTGATATCTCAGGCAAGAAAAAAAAAAGAAAAATCAGCTTGCAAGTTCAACCTCAGCTATAATAAGGGGTTTGCTATTAGATTAAAAGACGATGATGAGCTGTTAAGCTTTATTTAAAGAAGCAACTTAATACCAGACCGAAACGCTACTTTTCACCGCCCTCTCTGATTGAAAGTTTCGAGGCCGTTGCAGCCCCAGCTCTCCTGTCACAGTGTGCTGACAAACCCTAAAGCTCTCCATCACTGCAGCAAGGAAAGCAGTTAAACCACCGGCGGTCAGACAAACAAGATGTTTAGCCAGTATTGCTCTTTGATAATTCACTTTTAGTTAAGTTTGTCAAAGTCAGGGCTGAGATTTAAAGGTGAAAATTGTCAGCATAATAGCCCGAACTATATTACGGAAGTAAGCAAGGCAATAAGTGGATTCACGATATAAAAGATGAATGAGGGAGCTGGAGGACATAAAAGTAAATATTGTGCTTATCAGTAAGGCTGTGAATCAGATGTTATGTTTTGTGTCTGTTCATATTTTATTGTGCATGCTGGCACTTGACAACCCAAAGTATGCTGTTTCAACAGTAAAGGGCAGCTGATTAAACTAAAAGGATTACTACATAAACACAACAAACCTTTGATTTGAAACTAAAGCTGCGCACACACACACACACACACAGCCTATCTTTTATCCTCAAGGTTCTTTCTCCTCAGACCCAGAGCCAAGGACTTTAAAAGCTATTTCCAGCTGCCTTCTCAGTCAATTTCCTGTGACGGGGGTAATTTTATCTCTGAAAAAGGATGGGTGTTCCCACAATAACCTCCACAGCTCTTATCAGACACACCACCACCGCCACTGTAAAAAGGAAACTATTCCAATCATCTGATATTCGTTTTCTTTTTTCTTTTTTTTTCTTTTTTTTCCTGTGCCGAGTGGGGATATCTCCAATTCCAGCAGATCAGGGCAAAAAGTGATATGCATGAAATGGTCCGGAAAATGTGACCAAAATACTTTCGACTTGTCAGACTCCAAAATGAAATAAAAAAAACATATCTGAGTGAAACGGGGGATAAAAAGGACTGGATGTAACATCATTGGTGTTTCAAGTTTTAGCCATTTGGGCTACCTGACAAACAGAGGCTTGTTGGCCTGTGCTGTGCCTCCTCTTTTGTAAAGTTCCCCCAAACTTTTCTGTCTTTATGAATTAAAAATCAAATGTGTTGTTCAGCATAAATATTGCATGGCGCTTGGGTTGTTCCCCGTGATAATTAGCTTCCTACCCTGTTTCTGTTTCAAAACTAAGTGCTTGCTGCTTGCAAGCTTCAACTCAACTTAGCACAGCTAGTAAAAAAAAAAATGGAGCGATACATACAGTTCAATTAATCAAGCTGAGGAATTATTTAAATGAACTGTGAGCATTTGCTTATGTTGCATAACCGTAATTGAAGACGAGCTCGCCGTTTCTGTCAAGATTTGTGCAGCGTGTGGGTTTGCTGCACGCTACGTGTGCCATGAAATGCTGCAACGCACACAAGAAAAAGAAGAAGAAGAAGAAGAAAAACTGTTTGCTGAAATGAATAAAGGTTAAGTGAGCTGACATGTACGGAACTCAGCTTTCTGCTTTGAAACAGAATTTAGCCCAAGGCTGAGATATATTTAAAGCCTTCCTGTTGTTGGAGAAGCAAAACAAGTCAGTCGGTGATAAGAAAAAGTGGAGATTTTCATTTTGTTCACATCTATTTTGCCTTTATCTTAAGCGTTATTGCATTTTTCTTTTTTAATATAGCCATAACAATGAAACTGAACTTAACGTGTGACACATTTGGCTGAACTGCAGACCACAGTGATGATAAAACCCAGATATAAGAGAAGAAGAAAACGTGTCAGCATGGAGGGTTAAAAAAATGCGTCATGATGCTCTAATTTCCACCACAGCGGGACAATCATCAGGGTTTGTTGATTGTGACAAAAATCCCTCCTAATGCCTGGATTCTATAAGGTCGGCTCGAGGCTAACAGGGTCTTAACCAGTGGTTTGTATCAAACTCACGTCATGTGCCAGCTGGCCGGGGTGAGGGGTTTTCAGGGCTTCACAGGTGGTCAAATCCCCTCAAACTTCTTGGCGGAAAGGGCACATTTGTTTTCTGCGCGCGAGAAAGACGGGGCTGCCTGCGTTTATCTTAAGATTAGCGTGAGGCCAGAGGGCAGAGAGGGTCTCCAGTGCAGACATGCATGCCTGGCTGTGCACGACATAGAGATCATGCTAAAAGTTAGGAGGCAGTCGTTCGTGCTCGGCTTTCCCATCTGTTCTCTCAAGGCAGAGCGACTTATGTCAGATGGAAACATGTGATTTGACCAGGAATTTCACTTATCCAACAAATCCTTCTAACTAAATGTGAAAATTTATTGTTATTCAATGGCTTACAGAGGGACAATGTATGACCATTCCAAAAATAATTCATGTCACTGATTTCTGATCTGTCAGCACTGTGATTTGGTAAGGTTTAAGCACAAAACCCTCTTGGTTAAGGTAGGAAAAGACCATAGGCAAGGTTAAAAGAAGGCAGTGAAGTTGAGAAGAAACAAACTGTGGCATAGAACGGCTGTAATGCATCCAAAAAATAACTTGCAGAACCTAAATCACACCAAAAAGTGTACTTTGCTTTCGGACTTTGACAGAATGCAAGCGACAGACACAGCATCTACAAACAAAAACTTGGCTTCTTGTCCACTTTAACAAGTTCGTTTAAGAAAATAACCTTAATGAATCTACAATCTTGTGATTCAAAAGTAGCTCGACCGCTAAATCACATGAATTCCACTCGTGTCAAAAGCTGAGCGAGAGCCAGATGAGAGAGTTACTGCTACTCTGCTCAGCTAGTTAGCTTTAGCAAGCCTTTAGCCCCGTTTGGATTGGAGTTAGCTGCTCGTCCAGTTATGTGGAACAACGAATTAAAGATCCAAACGGATATTTTTCGATAGCTGATGACAGCTTGGCAGAAATCAATATCTAGTGTTAGCTTTAGCGAAAGCAAGCTCACCCACTAGCTTTAACTTGATGTAGCTCTGTCTTTAGCTGGCTAGTTGCTGGTCTCTGAGGCCAGAAAGCGCAACATTCAGGTCTAATTTCTAATCGTTTTAGACATTGCAGAATAACAAACTTGTATTTTTTTTTCTCTTTGTTCATATGGACACTCTCCCACAGCTGTTAACCCCTACTTGCTTTATTTGAAGGAGCCACTCAAACTGTAACGGAGACACCAGGAGGGTGTGCATGAGGTCCTCAGGCAATTCATTTATATTCAAATTTGCAGGGTTAAACAAAGGGTGAATCACATGCTTCCTGCACCTGTGCTTCACCCTCTCATGCAACCTTTGATGCTGAGACGAATTCTTGTATTTCTTCAGGGAGGGTAATACACATGTCCTGCAAGTGCAGTACATCAGAGATGTCACGTGATGCTTGTTATAACAGGCATTATGGTCGGGCCATCTCGTTTGCTGTCATGCACAATGTTTTGCAACTTGAGAGCATGTCGGAGCAAGGAGAAATCTGCTATTGCTTTGTTTTTTGCGTTACGGCAGATAATTGGCCTGTATGATAACTGCAGGGTGCGCTGACCTGTGATATGCTACATTCTCTCTCCGGATGGATGGAGGGAGGGAGAGAGGGGGAGAAAGAGAGGCATGATAATTAGATGATGCACTGACCTATAGCTTTCCTGCTAATTATTCTCCTCTGCTTAAATTTGCGGGAGCACGCGAGATGAGGATGCACAGATCAGCTGCGATGATAAAAATGAAGGGTGCAAACCAGCAGAGGGCCCATGATCATAGAGGGGCCCGTGCATTAGTGGCTTCATGCAGATTTAACATGATCCAAGGGGAATAGTGATAATAATGGTCAATATGAGGGATGCTTTTTTTTTTTTGCTTCTTTTTCTTGGAAGAGATGGAAAAAACAGCGTAGACACTGAAAATAGATGGGTGCAATCACTGATTTTGGTTCGTCTTTGTTTTTCTAATCTTCAGAAGGTTTTGGATGTTAAAAAATGGGCATTTTACTCCTCTCTTTGAAACTATAAGTCTGAGAGGAGAATTTAATTACAGAGCTCCTATTGAGCTCTAATGCTTCAGTAATTAGAGAACCAGTACTCTTTCTTCTGCAGCTTGGAATCAGTTGTGGCTCAGTTTCTTCCATTATATCACGAAAGTTATGCCTCGTCTCTGAGGACGTATTACAAACTGCTTCACACTTGAACACGTGTTTCAGACTTCTGGTAATAGGAAAACCTGTTTCTCGTAGGAGTAACGCCGCAGCATTTCACTTAAAGACTCAAGGCTGAATAAACACTTTCCGAGCGAGCGTGCAGGAGGCTATTGCTGAAAATGTTCCCTTGGTAAATGACGCTTTGGAAAAGTTGGATGCATTTTCTCGCCCATTGTTCTGCGAGAAAATTTGTAATGTTGAACTAACGCGTGGGATGATCGGCACGGTCGCAAAATGTTTGAGTTAATCGACGCTGTGTCTGAACCTGAAGAAAACTTCTGACTTTGTTTTCACCCAAATGCTGAAGTTTGACCCTAATAAAACTGCATCTGCTGCATGTTAGGGGTCACAGAAATGGCTCCAAGAGATACAAGTGTATGTTTTACACTGAAGAAATGCTCCCTGGTAGATTTTCCATTGAATTTAAAATTGTTTTTAAAGGCATCAGATGAACTTGCTCCAAAAATATATCATTAATTAGTTGACCCCGTGTCAACTGATAGCATGTGTCTGCGTAGATCCATGGATGGGCTTATGCTCGTTATCCCTGCATCTCATCTGGGCGACAAGACAATCATTTTAATTCAATTAAAATGCATATTATTTTTTTTCTTCATTAACGGGTTAGTCAAAAAATAGTAATGAGATACTCATCTCAATTCATCAGGGCCCATGGTTTCAGTAGCTTGTCTTGTCCGACCGACAGCACAAAATAAATTGAATTATTTGATTTAATTTAGAAAAGCAGGAAATCCTCACATTTGACACGAAAGAAATAACACGATTTGGTATTTCTGCTTAAAAAAAAATTACAGAAACATTTAATTGATTATCAAAATAGTTGCCAGTTAATTGAGTAATGGTGAAAAGGCACTTTGTAACTTTGTAAAGCAGCAATTTTACACATTAAGGTCAGTTTACTAGACTCAGCTGTTAAAACAGTGGCCAAACTTCATGGAAGTACAATTCTGAGCAGTTTAAGAAAACTGCTGTATTATTCAAGGGCAGATGAAAAGATGATTAGAACAACAGCATCCGGTGGACACTCTGAGTAACATCTCCTGCATGAGCTCTGGTGCAACACACACATCCACGCATGCACACACACACACACACACACTTGCTGCCTCTATGGCCATTACCAGCACACTCTAATAGCCATGCTCAATTAAGCACACCTACACCCAGCAGGCAATTGGCGCTTGTTAACCTGCAACCTCATGGAAGACACCATGCCTTGTCACTAATGACACTCCGCGTATTCACTCCATGTGCATGCCTCTGAATACCCTCCTGGCACGCTGGCATGGTGTAGTGATTATGCTAATTGCTTAATTATTCAGCAGAGATAATAAGGCAGCACGAGATGATACAATCTCACTTGATAATTGAGTTAGATGCCTGGGTAAGGATAATAGGAAATTTCACATTGCAGAGCAGCATAAAATTAATGTTTTAAAATTCATTATATCCGCTAGATAAATAATGGAGGAAATCTATAACCTTGGCATAATTGTCAATCGAGGCCGCAGGTTAATTAGAGCACAGTTTGGAAAAATCTGACATATTCCAGAAAAGCCATCTTCACATCGAAGCATGTAAAAAAAAAAAAAAAAAACAGCAATAAATGAATAAATAAGTTCCGTGCTTACCCTGAGTTTTTCATAGCGGTCGCTAAGTGCTGCCACCTGGTGGTCTCTGTGCCTTCCGACCAGTTTGCACAGCGAGCAGATCAGCTGATCATCACTGACACAGTACATGTTCACCTTCTCCTCCTCGTGCTCCAGGCACTGGAGCCCTCTGAGGTGGGAGTCCGGCATGGGCTCGATGAGCCGGTGGCCCGTGAACGGCTTCTTGTTCGGGTGAGTCGCCCGGAGGCACTCCTCGCAGTACGACACCTCGCACGTCACGCAAGTTTTGACGGCGTCCTGCGGCGGGTCCTGCTCGCAGAACTGGCACTGGACCGGTTCGGGAGGCGTTCCTGGGCTGGACATGGCGGCGCTGACGGGGACCAGCGCCAGTCGGTTGCTCCCTTCCTCGCCGGGAGAGTTGGGCCCGCTGTGGGGCGCTGGCAATGGCAGCGGTAGAGGCAGCCCAGCTGAAGATGAGGCCCGCTGAACTCTATCGATAATGTTCTGCAAGGTCACGTTTCTCTTGAGTCCTTCTAATCCACGCTCCGGACTCAGGGAAATGACATATCTACAGGTGGGGCACTGGAAGGCGCCGATGCTCTGAACAGATTCGTTGGTGGCGCAGTGGGAGATGAGGATGCGGTGGGCGCAGCCGAAGCACAGGCTGTGGGCGCAGGGGAGCAGTAGCGGGTCTTCAAAGAGCTCCAGGCAGATTGGGCAGGTCAGCTCTGACTCCAGAGTGTCCATCCTGCTCATAGGAGGCCAGGCGGGACCAGGCGCGGTGTCAGCGAAATCCAGAAGAGCCGCTCAGCTGTCTGTAGGCCAGAGACAGAGAGATAGACGGAAGACAGCACAAAGAGAGAGGAAAAAAAGGGAAAAGAAAGCACAGGGATTTGTGATTAAATGGTGTGAAACGGCTTACTTCTCACTGCTTTCTTGGGAGGGCTTATATCTCGGTGGAGCAGACCACTGAGTGGACTTAAAGAATGGCAGAGTGTTAAGTGGTGGATTTTTGAAGTCTGTGTGAAAACTTAAAATGAGGGAAAATTGATGTCTTCAAAGACTCGACGAAAAGTGAATACTTAAAAAAGTTCAGCGTTCCATCATCAAACATTTAGATCTTTAAAACCAGCAGCAATGATTGGATGAAGCTGCACAGATTCCACAAGATAGACAGAAACACAGCAGAAAATAAGCACCTCGCACTCACACAATGCACACACACTTTCTTTCTTTCCATTGGCTCAGCAATTAGAGGAAGGACCACAGAGTTCTAAGTTTCAACATTAAACACACTCATGGCAAATAAGAACCAGCGCAGAAAGGAAATGGAAGATGAGCTGTGGCTGAAAGTTGTAGAGTAACTGTAAGTTTGGCCGTCAGCACACGTTACAGGCGTGCTGTTGACCCACTTTTCCCCTCTCATCATTCTCACTGTTTCTGGCTCTGCGGTTGCGAGCGTCGCTTTAGCTCAGAGCGAGCTTGGATTAACGAGAGTGCTGTTTCGCAGCAGGCTCGAAAACGTCAAACGTCGTCACGTTGCTGAACGCACCATCGAGGACGAATCAAGTAACGAGCAGTGAGCGTTGAAATACGAGTCGTGAAATAAGCGTTGACCAGTGGAACTATTGTGTTTAATGGTATATTCCAGATGTTGCTGACTCTGTTTAATTGTTGTGCAGTGTTGGCTATTAGTTTGTTCATTGCAGTGCTTCATTGCGTGGTCCGAGAAAGGAAGAGATGTGGTTTTGCATTCTGCAGGCATACATGCACGTGTAGTCAATTGGTAATTGGTGCACATGCCAATTCATCCAAACACAAGACAGCTAGATTGACCGGCCTGCTGATTTTGCAGTATTTTGCATTTCGTGGATATTCTAAACTCAAAAAAATAAGTCAGGAATAGAACTTTTGAGAAATTAACTTAAATCACAGCAACTTTAAACCCATTCTTTCACTGAGGTGACTTCACTTGACCTAAAACAACACCAAGCAATCCATATCTTACAAGATTTCCTGGTTATCTCAGATATGTTGGGGTTAGAAGATGTTGAAAGGGAGATGGGTGCTGTTTTGTTAACTGTTTCTTTAATTAAAACCCGTCTGGAAATATTATATTGACATTTATGGGATAAATACATCACAAAGCTGTTAAATGACTGTGGCTGGGATCTTCAATTCCAATCAATGTTATCAGTCTGTCCAAAAGTTAACTCTGACTCCGTTTTCTCTGCTCTATTTTCTTTGTTCCTTCGCCATTTCTGAACATAGCCAGAGGGCTGTTAATAAAAACAAGTCAGTTAGTTTGTGGCAGCAAATGCGGATTCCACAGCTGTTGAGAAAACGCTTCTCACAACAACAATAAAAAAAGAGAAACTTTACAAGATTTGATGAAACCCTCATCAAACCCTTCAGGGTCATCGCAAGCTGAAGAAAATGAATCACTACAAAGAAAACAAGATAGATAAGACAAGCACAAGTGGATCTATTAAACACATAATTAGAATAAAAGAATGCATTACAAATTAGTTTTTCCATGAATGTACTGAAGGAAAAACTAAAGATTATCATGTTGATCATAGTGGACGTGCAAAAAGACCGCTATGAACGATGCTCTAATTAATGCTAATTCCAGTAAAAACCTCGACAAATTGCAGCAATGACATTGACAAAAAGACATAATGCTTCTTGAATCACAGGCGTGCATTTCTGAGGCAG
>JAPZEA010000017.1:10481217-10492061 GCA_029783685.1 Heniochus monoceros | reverse complement strand
TGTACAATGTGGTGGAAGCGTGGGTGGAGCTAATAGGTTCAGACAGCTGTCAGTCAAGCGGCTATGCCTCCAAGCATACTCATCACTTATCTATGATATGTAATTTAGTAATGATTTATAAAATCACAATAGACATCAAGTCAAATGCATTACTGATACATGCATTTAGTTGCCAAAAGAGGAACTGCATCTGAAGAGCAGCAGAACACGGATTTGCTTTTTGGTCTAGAGGATAAAATTCTGCAATTTTCTGTGCAAAAAGAACTGCAGCTACAATTAACACTCACTGAAACTCAAGTCAATTCATAGTAAAGTATATGCACACCGGATTCAACTCAAAAAAGTGCATTGTCTGTTAAGCTAGACAATTTTTAAAGCGTCTTTTTTGCCGCTTCAGTCTTTGGATGCTATGTTACATGCACATGGCTAATCAAATATACACAGTAGGTGTTGATGGAATGCAGTCTGGCAGAAACACGCTAATCTGATGCTTTTAAAATGTAGAAATACAAGCAGGGTAGCATGCTTTTTGTTGCATTTGTATTGATTTTGTAGCACCACAAACCTGTTGTTCCATTTCCCTTTGCTGGAAATATCTCTATTTGTCACCATTGGAAAAAAAAAGCTTTTACTGCAGACAGGGATGCAACAAAAACAGACAGTTTTGCTCACTTTTTGTCCGTCACTGTGATATTTGATGGTGTTTTGAACGTCACCATTTTTATTATTGCTGCTTTCACTTTGGCAGCTCCCAGAGTGTAGATTTTATCAGCTCCTTTTAAAAAATTAAAATTTATTTACTCCCATTAAAAGTTGCTGCAAACAAGTAAGAAAGCTTCCCTAAGTGAGACTTATTAGTGGTTGTTTTTAAAAGCTGTAAAATATAAAATTCTTCAACTTTGAGCTGAAAACTAAAGGACTGAGATGTGAAATACAGACAAATACTTCGATTTTCTTCCCGCCTCCTTGTGTTGTGCTCTCCTCTATCTGCTCATTGTCCTGGAACCTCAATTGTCTGCAGGCCTTCAACGTTAAATACAATATTTTGCACTATCTCCACTTTTAATATTTCTCTCTGAAAAGATAATGCGTTCATTTCAGGCTCCCTTAGCAAATTATGCAGCCCACTTTACCAGCCGGGGCATTTGGTACCAATTTGAGAGATTATATGTGTGGATGATAATGAGCTTTAGTCCGAAAGAGGATTTAAACACGGAGAAGGCTGGCCACTGCTTAATTTAAGAAAATCTGGCTCTCAGGTTTGAAGAAGAGGACTTCAGAGGAAAAAGAAACTCCCCGAAGAAAAGAAAAATGAAACATAAACATTTGATGTAAGGTTGGGGTAATTTAGACCTAAACACTGGTCCTGGATTTTAATTCCTTTTGACTGCTTCGCTCTCACGAAGCTGATCAACGGGGAGAAAATGAAGCTGGAGTTTCTCAGCGCTATGCAAATGGCCTGGAGGCGGTGATGGGACTGTAACCAAAAATATCACACATTTCAACCTGGGGCTGCGCCGCATGATTAATCCTTGTGGGTACTCCCCCTCATTGCACATCGCTCTTTGCCTGCACGTCTATCTAGCAATCGTAGCACAATTTTTATGCATTTGTTTACGTGTGCCGTCGCCCGCTTCTGTCACAGTTGAGATCTCATAAAAAAAAAAAGAAAAAAAAGCTCTTTCATCTCGGCGGCGCTGCTGCTGCTCCGCCGTTCCTCTCTGTTACCTCGCCTGCCTTTACATTTCACCTAACATGTCCCCTCAACCTCCTGCGCATAGAAAGTGATGCTTATTGCTTCCATTGATCGGCGACTCTCTCCTGCAGGCCAGGCGGGATCGCAGAGGAGTCCGATAGATGTCCCACAGAATAATTAAAGCAACACCCCGATGCCTGATCCCATAATCACCATTAGATTTGAACTGGTTCGAACCGGGTGGCTGTTTAACCGAAAACCTGCTTTAATTCATGTAAGAGCACGTTTTTTCACACAGCGGCATCTGTGATTTCTGTTTGTACATCTGATTTGAAAATACCACCTCTCCTAATATGCAGAGTGGAGACCAGATTCTATGCTTTGCCTTTAAATTAGACACCTGCGGCATCTGTTTGAGTGGAGGAGGATGGGGCTAAATGATAGCTCGCATCCCTCCTTGATTAAAGGGCTAGCCGGAGAAGCGAGAGCAGGCCCTCCTCCTGTTAAAGAAGACAGCCATTGAGGGCTTTTTCTCCCCGTCATTTGTGGAAATCTGACAAACAGGTAATTTGATTTCCACTTGTCTCGGCCTTTGCAATCTCTGAGACATTCTTCTTTTTTTTTTTTCTTCCCGGTGTTGAGACTCCTAGAGTACATTGGTTTTCTATTGATTGAGGCGCTAACTTTGTTTTGGGCCGACGCAACTCAGTTAAGTTTGATTTCTGAGGGGAGAGCATTGATTTGCATGGCAACACTGTCTCTCGTCATTTTCCAACTTTATCAGCCTCTATAAGTTGCCTTGCACTTCACTTTAGAGGGATTTAAGAGCACAACCAACCTAAAGCATAAAAAACATACATTTCTCATATATCACTACTTATATTTGCATGCAGAATTACATTTCAGGTCCATTACTTGCAGAAAAAAAGCATCTACTGTTATATTTGAAATGTATTTTTCCTCCGTTATGAAGAGCGTTGCTGCTTTAGCAGCCTGCATTGTGTAACCAATGAATTCTAGCTTTACAAGGATCGTTTCTCTTGATTGATGGCTCGGGACGAAAAATGAGATTTTCATTTGTTTTTTTTTTCCCACGCAACTGTCACTGCTGCGCGCACAATGGTTAATATGCAGTGTTTTGTTGCCATAACAAGATATATATCAGTTTGAAGAGGTTCTGTCCATGTGCTGGAATGATGTGTGATGAAAGATAAGTCAAGCAATATTCGTGCTGCAGGGACTTTCAAATGCAATCCTGTTCATACACTGAGCAGGGTTGTGGGTTACAGACAGCTGTTAAAGACACTCATGAGGAGGTTTTTCTGCAAGCTGAGAGTGAGGGAGTGGATTTACCCCGATAGTGCCTTTATTTTGTAATTAAAATGGCTTGTGGGACATTTTTTATCCTTGAAATATCACCTCACCCGACTGTTGACACAACAAGAAGGATCCTAATTCAGTTCTTTCATTACTTCTGATTAATAAGCTCTTGTGGAGAGCTTTAATGCTTTCTTTCATCCAGTCTGAGTCTTTTTTTTTTTTTCGAAAGTTTGCCACTGAGGGTTACAATTAGATTTTTTTTCTTCTTTTTTCTGCATTATTTCCTGATGCATTTCATTAAAGTTTCAAGAACTACATTGCAAACAAGCAAAAGTGTCTAAGCCCAGTTTTAGAGTCGATGAATAGAGCTTAAGAGGTGCGATCCGTGTCTGGATGTCTTATTTGGATCAGGAAAGATGCATGAAAAAGGGTGTCAAACCTACTTCCCGTCAAAAAGTTGCAGACAGCCCCTTTTTAGACAGCGGCATTTATTTGAGGGACCATTACAATGTGCAGGACAAGGGACAAGCTGAGCTAGCGCTAGCAAACGTCTTCACTGGCTCTGATTACCTTCTTCCAGTATAGTTAAGGCAGTCGCGCTAGCAAGGCTCCCAAAAAGTAGCCTATGGAGCTTATTAAGATGACGTATCCAGACGCAGATGCAAATTTCAGGCATAAATAGCATCTAGTGAACATGTGTTGTCAGTCAAAATAAGGATAAGCAGGAAAACTGCCGGATTTTCCATCCCTCCTGTTTGACCTTGTAAACAAATGATTTGCTCGTTAGGAGCGGCCCAGGAAAAACTCCGATGGCTGATAATGTCACTGGATGGGAAGTCTGTGGCCTTTTCCAGCCTTCAGCGTCGCCGCGGTGAAAGAAACTGCACGAATTGCGATTCTTAATTAGCCCATTCCGCACAATGCGGCCGCGGTGGCTCGAGAGGTGAAGTTTTGTGAATGCAGGAAGTCTCCCAACAACGTCGCATTTGATGAGGCTGTCAGGCTCTGTCGCGTCAGCCAGGCACTCAGCGTGTGGCCTCTTTCAATGCTCCTTTATTGGAAAGTTTGAACACATCCTCTCTCGCTGTGTTCAACAGTCTCCCTGTCGCTCAATGACAGCTGAAAACAAAAAACACTACTCTCTTGTTCCTTTTGTACATTTTCTTTCCTTTCCTTTTTTTTCCCCCTTTCTTTTTTTTTTGGTCAAACTGGGATTGGTCAAAGCACAATCAACCTATTTCTGCAACAAGCAGAGGCACAGCGAATCTTTGCAGGTCTCAAGGGATTCCTGCCAAGTTTGGGGCTTTTCGTTTTTTGTTGTTTTTTTTGTTTTTTTTTTTGCAAGGGGAAAAGGATGTAAGCTCGCTAGCCGAGGAGTGCGCCTTTGTTGGTTGCAGGAGACTGACGCACTGCAGGAGTTTTGGAAACAAACCAGGTGGAGTCTATTCTCCAGGCCCTGGTTGCTTTTCTCACCACTGTTCTGAAGATACAAGCAGGCCCCATTCAAATCCCACTGCTTAGCATTTTTATTATAATTAGCAGGGAATTACCTGGTACTCCCCCCTTAGGAAAGTATGTCATTTTATCCAAAGCTAAAGTGGCTATTGTTTGGGGAGAGAAATGCTTGTTTAATTAAGATGCACCAAATTTGCTTTGAAAAATCCGCCGTTCAAAATTCACCTCAACTATTCCCTGTAAGCACGCCTTGTAATTTCATTTGGCGTAATTTACAGCGGAGCTCCGTCACATATTTCCTGTCATGTTTATTGCTTGCGTTTGATGTGGCGCGTGGCTGAAATATTTAAAGCCCCGTATTTATGATCCTCCAGGGCCCAAAAAATGGTAGAAGATGGCAGCTGATTTCCCTGCAGTGCAATGATCAATAAATTCTACATATCAATTAAGTTCCTCTGTCATCTCCAAGCCCTCTTCCAAGGGATGAGCCACTCTCTTGGCTCTTATTGGCCAATTGCAGCGCAGTGCGTGGCTGCACAGCCTCCCCCTCCTCTGCATTCATGAACCAAACGTGCATGTGCAGAGGTGCTGCATTAAGAGTGCATATTTCTCAGTGAGGCATGAGGGGGCATCATCATCTGTAATTTACAAGAAGTGTCTTTCATTTATTTCCTTTTATATGACGTATAGTAAATGTGGAAAGTTCTCAGCTGCAGATCAAACAGCCATGAAATGCTTTTACGGCCCTGGTGGCCCTCTAAAACGATTAGATTCTATTAACCTGTGAAACGTAGCCACTGGAAGATTTCAGTGCTGAAGATGCACACAGTTTGCTTCTGATGCCTTTTTCTCAGAGCTAAAAAAGAGAGGAGACATGTGGAGATATTGCAGAAGGAGCCTCATGTGTGAAAACATGAGATTTCTGGTCGGAGGCAGTCGAGGTGCTATAGATTTTGCCTCCATTGTGACAGCGCAGGCACTGCAGTATCCAAACGGCGGCGAGGCTCTGTTAGCGCCCTTAGCTAACCGAGAGGCACTACAGATGTTAGTGGGCGTCGCGTCTCTGCATCCCGCCAGTAGCCGGGCAACGCGGCACCTCGAGTGTTCCCGCGCTGTCAGCACATCCCCTCACGCCGCGCCGCCCTCCGAAAACCCTCCGCGACCTTTCCCTGTGCCGTGTGCGTGACCCCGCCACAGAAAACCATTTACGCTCTGTTCAACCCCCCCACACATGTCATCTCAAAAACACTTAAAATAAACTGCTGCGTGAAAATGCAACATTCAGGCAGCTAATTAACTTTGATTCGTGAAGTGTTAGCCTCTGAGTGTGTGTAATGAGGCCCGTAGCTTAACTTTAAAGTCTGCTCGCTGCTCTTCGACAAAAGGTGTTTTTTTCCCATTTGCATACACTAATGAGTGGTGGAGATGCTATCGTTTCCCATCAAATCAGACGATACAGATCAAATGGCTTGATGAAGTCTTAACGCCCCTTTTTACAAGAGCACGGACCTTTCAGTTCTCTCCGCACCTTTCAATTACAAGAGATGGCGGTGATTAATTATTGGTAATCATTAAGCTGTTGAATTTGCTCGCAGCCTGCAGCTTGTTTATCGGCCCGGGTTTCGCGACGTCGCAGCTCGGGAAAGCGAGCCAGTTTACGGTGCCGTTTTCATTTTTTGACAAGTCATCCCCCCCAGTTCCAGCCCTGAAACACTCAGTTCAGCACCCAAAAAAAAGAAGTATCCAAATCCCATTCCAGCACCATTCATTTGCTCGGCATTGAAATTCAAATATGGCCTGATTATAATGTTTAATGTGCATGCCACCCTCAGCGATTTTTTTTTTTTTTTTTTTTTTTTTTAATCGCGTTATATAGGCTTTTACAGGGCCTCCTTTTGCTGTTCGCAATGCTCTCTAAGGCTCTCTGTCACTTTTTTTGTGCACCAAGTGCCTGGTCTTGAAAAACACAAGGACAGCTAAGGATTATGGTTCTGTATGTGTCTTTCATATGCAAATGGGAGATTAGCTTTGGAAGGAAACTGTTTGGCATGGGAGTTATTTCTACCAGGAGGTGATTCTAACCACTGACACACCCCACCACTTCTCAGGATCAGACTTAACCATTTCAGCAAGCAGGACAGCAGGGAATATGGATGCACTGTACATCCCAGGAACCTCTTATAAAAGCTCAGCCATGCAGCATAAAGACTTAAAATTCCAGCTTCCGGACCAAATTCCAGCTGCTCCATGCAGGAAAAATACAGCGACATGACTCAGTATTATTAATTCAAGTCAAAGGCATGTGTCAGTATTTCATTTGAGCTGCATGGGAATTTAAATGACTCTCTATGCATGGCTCAGGCACATCAAACAAAATAAGAAAACTACATCTCTGCAATTCATAGCGAAAGCCAAACGCAGCCGGGTAAATGACTTTGGTATTACACTGTCAGAAAACCATTTCAAATGTGCCATGGGAAGCAATTCAAGCATTTCTTTTGATCTCAAGTGCGGAGGGGAGGAGGAAGGATTAGGAAACATTTTATATATCATGGAATTGTGATCCCGGCATTAGAGCTATACAATGCGCGTGCAATGTCAACATCTATAATTGAGTGATTTAAATGACCTAATTTTGGCGTGCGGGATACCTCCGCTGTTGTTGCAGCGTCAGAGCGCTCAGGAAGCTCTTTGGGGGAGCGGATGATGGGTCCAAGCACACATCGAGGGCACCATCTCGAGGTCCTCGACCTCCTCCAGGCGTGCTTGTTCAGTGACCCTGAATACGTGCTGGTGAACACACAGAGAGACCCCCGATCACAGGCGCTCAACACTTTCCGAAAGTCCGTCAAGGCAGCTATTTGCTTATTCTGAAATGAAGTAAATTCAATTTAGATTGAAAGCTCGCCGCGCTTATTAAATCAGCACTCAAGCTGCATACACATCTGTTGTTTGGAATTATTGATTCTGCACACACACACACACACACACACACACACACGTGGGAGACAGTGAGGCGCAGATTATCCAATCAAACATCCATGCTGACCGTGTACAATTGATCAGAGTACATTTGCTCGGGGCTGACAACCCTGTGGGTATTAATGGCCTCTCCGACTGGCTCAGAGGGGGGTTAAGGATTATTGACTGTGAGATAAAGGAAATAGAGAAATCTGCAGAATAGAGTAGCCAAACAATCGGATTAAACAAACAAATTAGCGCGCCGAATAATGAAGCGCCCGCAACACCTCCTCGGTTCGTGCCGCCGAAGGACGAGCTGTTTGCCTTCCAGGTTTGAAAACTAATTTGGACAAAAATTAGTGCCCCGGCTGCGGCCTTGAGAAGTTGTCGAGATTTTTTTTTTTTTTTTTACTTAAAGGAAGACGTGACAATTATCTCTTTTCACACATGTTGTTCCCGCTCCTAATTGGCCAGTATGGAGACATTTTTCCCCACAGAGGTTTTGTGTGTACATCCAGCCTTAATGGCTTAAGCATAAAGAACATTTTTGCCTTTCAGTCTTGCCGAGCTGGGGAAATGGCTGGGTTTTATATGTTGCTTGACCTCTTTCAGGCCTGCAGAATGGAGTCAGTGTGTGCCCGAGCAGCCTAATTGGGTTGACAGCACAGTGCCTTGCCTCTTGCTCACATGCATGACATCCAGCTCTTTGACAGAGCGGCCTGCTTCCGCAGTCCTTTGGCTGTCGGAGGTAGTATCACTTGAGCGGATGTTTAAACAAGCGATCATAGGCGCCTCGGCCGCTGTCGACTCCGCCGCCCGCTTTTGGAGTATTTGCATTTTTATTGTTGAGTTGTAAACACAAACAAAACCAATAGCGGATGAAATGTGGCTCAGAGTTAATGAATAGATTTTAATGGACACTCTAGGAATGTGTTTGTTAATTTGCTGTCACCGCACGTGCGTGTGGTTTTAATGAAGCTGAATGAATTGTGCATCGGGTTGCTGGTGCGTGCAGTGCGATTATGTTGAATATGTTCTCTCAGTCGCATGGTGCCAACGGTTTAAAAAAAGGGCCGTGTAGGTGGGCTAGCGGGAAGGGAGGAAGGGCAAAGGGAGACAAAGGCAAAGTACGCAAGGCCGGGCTCTTCGTGAATTCATTTCCCCTCTCTCCTGTGTCACGGGGACCTCGTCTGAACCCATTAAGGTGGTAACAAGGTGACAGCGAGCGGTCCTGCTACGGGTTCTGGCCTCCGGAGCTGTCTGGCTGCCCGTCTATGTTAATTAAGGCAGAGAATGAAAGTGCGAAGTCTGGGGACATTGTTAGACAAAAACGTTTAACTAGACGGTCCGGATAAGGACAGAGTTTTGCCATTTCTCTCAAATGAGTCTGAGGTGGAGCTAAATAGGCGGCGATTCATGGCGAGCCCCTGATTCACACAGGTGAGCGAGGTATACAAATCTCACCACAGGCGCTCAGCAGAGCATGAATTATTAAGGCCCTGTTAGGCTTGTCATGTTGAATTCTTTAAAGTTAGACAGATGGACCAGTCTCGCTCCTTAAATCCTTTTCCTTTACACATAATTTAAAGAACTCTGAAATAATGTCCTCTTTCAACCTCGCCGGTGCGTACAGATAGGATGATTTGGCCGGTTTGCCAAGCGGAAAGTCTCCTTCTCCGTCTCTCCTCTGCCGTGGGAAAGGCGGCGTCATCTTTCTGCGAGGCGAACGGCATCGGCGAAGTTCACTGGCAGAGCGCTTTCAGTGCAAAGTAAGTGGGCGATCAGGAGATGTCATCAAATCCAATGCATGCCAGTTGCCACGGAAACAGAAGTGGAGAGGCTTTTCTCAAGGATCCTGTTAAACATTTAGAGTGTGCAGGGATTTTTCCTTTTTTTTTTCAGAGTGTGAGAGAGAAATGAGAGAGTGGAAGAGATGCGGACCATTGTCCATCTTTTTATCTGTATTCTTTTTCTGCTCCAGATTAGAAGTGTAAATGATGATGTGGGTAAATTTGCACAATTTGGTTATAAGCTAAAGGTTCCGTTCCTATTAAGGGAGCAACACAGTTGGAAGTCATGAAATTATACAGCTCACAAACCTCCATTTTTCCCTGAAGCCATCTTTTCTACATTTGCTAACTCTGCCAATATCTACTTAACACCTAAGTAGGGGTGAGGTGTACTTCAAATAGAATATGAGGAGTATTGGCGCTACCTTTCGGTGCTTATTCAAGAGAAATTGTTCTTAGATTAAGGAAGTGATTCATTGCACACCTTCTTGTTAAGGTTTCTTATATTTGTGTGTGAGCACCACTTAAAAGACATGACTGGAATTAACCGTCCACCCACCCTGGCCTTTATCTGCACAAGTGACCAAAGCCGTGCCCGAGCGCGTGTCTTTGTGTGGCGCCTCCTGATCGAGGAGCCCTATATTCCGCGGTAATCTCCCGGCAGACAGGCCCGAAATGGGAAAGGGCTCTTCGCGGTAACGACGTGGGCTCAGCAGATAGTAGCTCTGTGTAATTCCTGTTAATTACTGTCCACGAGGCGATAAGACCTGGTTGGAGAGGCTAAGAGAAGAGATAAGGAGGATCAGGGATTCACCTCAAGGATTTTCCACCCCTTGGGCAAAAACAGTCCAGTTGTCCAGAGAAATAATCTAAAGTTTGACGCTGCCCTGAAATAGTTGTTGTTTGTTTTCTTTCTCCCTTTGCTGAACTAATGGAACTGTTTTGACAGAGACATTTGAGAGTAGTGGCAGCGAGTGAACTGGAGGTTTTATCTATTAAGTCATCTCAAAATGCTTTCTGAGCAAACACACTTGCTGACTCGCTCTGCTGTTGCAGTTGCAGTTCTCGCTCGAATTTCCGGAGAGGTGGCAAATAAAACGATGCGGATATTCTCAAGAAGGCACACCAAGATTACACACCCAAAAGAACACCTGTACGCCTCCTGCAAGCCCGACACAACGAAGCAGAATATGCATTTTTGTTAGCATGCTTTCATGAATTAGCAATCCCAACTCAAGGTCCGCTTACTCGCTTTTTGTGGAGCTTCTGACTGTGTCACATGGTCTTTGTCAGCAGTTTGCATGGAAATTCTTGCTCAAATGTTCAGTGATTCTGAGCACCTGCGGGACTTTTCATCCATGTTAGCTTAAAAGTGACCATCTTAATCCGCTAATGCAGACCACATGGTCAAAAGCTCCAGATAAACTAGTCAGGGGGCCTTTAGTTTGTTGTGATTTGTCAGCTGCTACTTTCTAAGGTCAGGAGGGAACTGTCAGCCTCAAAAAGAGATCATTTTTGCAGTATTGAGCAAATGAATTTACATTCAATTGTGAGCCACAAAATCCTGGCGTGCCCCCTTCCTTCAAAAAGCACATCAATACAGGCGTATGGAAACACACTTA
>JAPZEA010000017.1:10369842-10381262 GCA_029783685.1 Heniochus monoceros | reverse complement strand
CGTAATCGTCATTTTCTTTCGCATCCCCAAACATTCACAACCTGTTTTGGATGATGTGATCCTGTACAGCGAGGTCAGCTGAAGACCGCTGACCTTTCTTCGCCCTGCTTTGACATGATTGCTTCAGATACACGGCTCAGACAGGACGGCAATCAGCAAGGAAGCTGCCAGCAAGATGCATGTACACATGTTAACCCAGCCGGCTGCTCAAGCAGTGACCCAAACTTCACCCCAACACACACACACACACACACACACACACACACACACACACACACACACGTTTTCCCCTGTTGTTTCAGAAGCAGCAATTAGCATCTTTACATGTTGGCTCCACTTTCTCGTGTCCATTTTCCTCCTCTCAGCTCATTCTCCCACTCCATCCGCACCCCGAGCCTTCTTGCAGCTCCACTTCTCTTCCAGCATCTCCTTCCTCTCTGACTCATCCTCAACTCCTCCCCTCTGGGATATTTTAGGCCAGGCGGCTGGAAACATATCACCCTCCCCTCCCTCCTTCCTCGCCCACCTCCCACCCTCCTTATCGCCCGGCGAATAACACGTTTCTGAGGCGGGTGGCCCCCGCTGAGGGAACAGGTGAGTAATGAGTACAGGCCTCTCTAATTAACAAGCAACTCTTTCTCAGCCGTGCATGATTAGTCGCACTTGATCCACGTGTGGACGGTTTTTGTTCTGCGCCGCGAGTGTTTACAGGTGCTCAAGGTTCAAAAAGTCTGCGACGGATTCAAAGAAACATCTCATTACGGCAAAAACCTCATTGCGCCGTACAGTATATGACCGCTGTGAGTAATTATGTGGCGTGCCTTTATTTTTCTGGAGAGTGAAGTCACTCCAGCTATTCCCAATGCCTGCAGTTATATGATCTATGTGATTTCCCCTGAATGTATCGTCCCATCTTATATTCAATTGTTTTGATGGATCTTCTAGAACAACACCTTTTTCAATAAGAAAATATACCCTTATTGTGTTCTGCTCAGGGTTTCTATATTGGTATTTTTCAACAAGTGTCCTCGGAGAGTGTTGCATTGTCATTTCTTTAGGGTTCATTTTGTTTCCAATAGTATATTTTCCAGTGCTTTCCAGTAGTCTCCCAGAGCTCATTTTTAACAAGCAGCATCCTCTTTCAGTTGCAAGATTTATCCTTTGCGCCTCAAAGATATCTATCATAAGAAGTGACTGCAACTCAACCAAGCACACAAAGGTTCAGTTACATTTTGGAGTACGGATTAGAATGGGCAAGACTGAATTTGAGCTCCACGGGGTAGATTTTTGGTGCCAGACGTTGTGGTTGCAGCATCTCTAGAACTGCTGTGGTGTTTTCAGTCGCTACAGTTTCTAGAAGCGGTTAGCAGCAGTCCTGTGGGTGACACTGAGGTCAGAGGTGCTTGGCCAGGCATGAAGATACTAAAATGAGTGCACAGTATAACAGTGATGTGCAGAGGAACATGTGGGCAGACCATTAACACAACTGGACAATTGAGGCAAAGAAAACGTGGCATTGTGGGACAAATTTTGTTGCAATACATGTGAATAGAGGGCTGGTATAAAAAGCATGAATCCGTGAAAGTATCCTGCATTGTGCACAGGCTTGCGGTTGCAGTGTAATAATGTGAAGAGACTTTTCCGGGGCTACATTAGACACCTCAAAGCC
Source organism: Heniochus monoceros (assembly GCA_029783685.1). NCBI lineage: Eukaryota > Metazoa > Chordata > Actinopteri > Chaetodontiformes > Chaetodontidae > Heniochus > Heniochus monoceros. The sequence goes on along the minus strand of JAPZEA010000017.1, from coordinate 10,379,593 downwards.
CGCTGAGCCGTATTTGAAAGCCACAGCTTACTCATAATATTGCTCACTGTGTTTGTGGGCACAGTAAATGGATACTTCCAGCAGTGTAACCTGCCATGTCACAAAGCACTCATCATCTCTGGACGGCTCCAGGAACATGACAGCAGATTCAGTTTACTCCAATAACCTAAACAGTGTACAGATCTGAAGCCAGCAGAGCTTTGGCAGGAGGTGGACCAGGGGGTTTGAGGGCGAGGTGGAATGGCAGGTGACAAGCAATATATCCAATGACCTTTTGTTCCAAAGCATTTCGTGACACATGTGACCAGTTCAGAGAGGATTGGTCATCATGGTATCTCCCCTGTGCAGCATATTGCCTTAGTGATTGTAACAAAGGCTTCCAAACAAGAGAACAGTATCTAGATAGGCTAATCAAGGCCTAGCTTCATCCAATCAGATGAATGCACCATATGACCTACATCAAGCCAGTTGGGAGAGGAGCAAAAACATCTTTTCCATCGAGAGAAGCCTTCAGTGCTGTTCTTTGCTCTTCATTCAATGAACTCTCCAGTTCTGATGCAGCTTAGCTATAGCACCAACTATGCTGACCTCTTTAGAAGCCGCCATCGTTGTTTTTGAACAAACAGCATCTCCTCTCGCTGTAGCTTTAAGCGGTTCTCCATAACTTTACATAACTTATGAGGAACTTAACTTCTCAGCTTGTGTGATCTGGTGTGATCCCGCAAATCCAGCTGCCTCGCAAGCATATTGAATGCGCTAAACACCTTCCTGCCCTGAATCGAGGCTCTCAGGTAGCACGCCAACTTGCTTGCAATTTAAAGCATTCCCACGATGATTCGATAATGTCGTGGTGCATGTCTAGAAACTCGGTCAGCTGATTGCTGCTATTGTAGCCTGCAAGCTGAAGACCAATAAGGCTAGCAATTGACTCCCGTGCCGCCTGCAATGCTGCTACCACAGCAATCGTTGGGATTCTGAAGGAATCTAAGTCCACCTCTCTCATTCAGTATACCCTGCATAGCTCACGTTTTCCTCTTGAAGTCGTTAAACGCCGTCAACTTCATCAGCGAGATCATCAGAGACTGCACTCATCCCTACTGCTGCATTTCAACCACCACCCTCAGACAGATGTTTCAGGGCAGCAAGATCCTCCCACTGAAATAACAGTTATTTTGCTATGAAACTGAAAATTTCCACATCGCCATCACAGGCAACAGCGCCATCATTGCTCTCCTGGATCCTGAGCTGTTCTGCACATTTTATGCAGCCACTGCTGTTTATGAAATCCGTTTGCCGAATGAACAATGCACCCGGTTATGTTGTGTGGTAATGAAAGCACTTTTCCCTCAGCTGAGGTCACATTAAGAATTTATAATGGCGTTTTTCAAGTCTATTGACCTGTATATTTAGCCATGAAAAGGAAAAGTGCACAGTAAAAGCTTGTAAGTACTTGCTGACAGCCTCTCAAAAACACAATATTCTTCCAAAAGCAGCACAGTAAGTACAGAATGTAGTAATGTGCAATAACTAATAGTATTTAATTTGAGAAATTGACTCAATTATTGCTCCATTAAAGTGTTTTTATAGTCATTTAACCTCCTTTTGATTATCAGGAGGTGAAATTATCCACCAGTAGAAACTATATTTGACAAAGTGAGTTCAATTTGCTGGATATCTGGAATCGTGGTCCATTTATCTCCGACGCCCCGAGGAAGCCAGTTACTTTTTCAAAACTTTAACAGTCCCTGACAGCTGCTGACAAATTTCTTCCCCTTCCCAGTGCTCAGGAGCTCCCTTCGGCTTACGTCCAGTTTGAAGACATTCTTGCCAACTTATCCAACACATTAAAGTCCTGGAGTCCGCCACTGTCAGATTCACTTGAATGACATATTTGCTAATATATCAGGTCTCAGCTGGGGTGGTTTCCGCACTTATACCGAAATGACAAATTCTGTTTGAAAAAAAGGCACGTTTAAAGGCCATGTTTTTTTAAGAGAGATCAGCTGGTGGTTTATTTTAAATTCAGTGATGAATAATTGAATTATTTGTTAAGCTCATTCACATAGGCATTTATTAAAATCCCCTCTCTTTCATTTGACAGTCAAATTCAAATTATTTCTTCAAAATAATAGTTTTGACAGTATCCCATTCACTCAGCTGCACATCTTCCTCCATGTTTTTATGATGTTGGGCAATAGATGCACAAACAAAACAGCATTGGGACTCTTTTCCAGTTGCTATTATCTTATTTTAAACCTCATACTCTGATGAAAATGGCCTTAATGTTGCTGTTCTAATTTCAGCCCGTCCTCGCCAGAAAAACAGCCATATAAGTCATCTGTGCAAGCAGGTTATTACGACACATTTTTGCACTAATTGTCAGGTTGTGAACTCTAGTGGCTGTCATTATTATGGGAAATATTATGGGGAAAGGAGGAAGTCAGGTGATGTTGTATACAGAGCAAGAAAGAAAGTGGAGGAGGGTGGTGTGGATGGAGGGATCAGACAAACCCAGGATGTTCACTAAGGAGATCGCTGTTCATGTCCCGTGTGAAACCAACCAAAGCAGCCAACGGCGACCCATTTTCACCTATGTAACATATGTAACAGTAACAAACCAATAGTGTGGGTGTCTAAACCTAAGGACGCTGCAACTGTTTCACTGGGTTAACCACGTGAGGACGAAGGCCCGGCATGATGAAGATCTGGTACTTGGTTGCTGGTGCTCTCCAGTGGTGATATATGTAATTTGGGGGTTGTTGGCAATCGGCCTAGCCAGTCATTTAGGTACGCAAATGAGTTGTTTACTCTGCCATGATTTGCACTTGCAGTTGTACTTTTGAGCGACCCTTCACTGTGCCTCTGCGGATGGCAATATTGGTCCACCGCCTTGGTCCGCACTGACCTATCACAACAACTCTTTGTTGTGTTGTTGCATGAGTCCTCATGAATCACTTTACTCACTTTACTGACCTTTCATTTAGCGGCATTCAGCATCAGGTCAATTTTTGATTTTGTCCAGGCTGGATTACAAATTGGGTAATTGCCCTTGGATCCCAGACCCCCAGGAGCCCCCTCCAGTTTCACTTAGGGTCAGCAGCGGCCATGCAAAAAAAATTTGCGCTTGGCCCCGAAGGTTAATCCGGCGATGGCTGTAGTAGATCACGTATATGTTGGATATGCATTAATGACAATTAATGAATTTCACAAAACGACCATGAAATGCTAAAATATCTTTTATGTATGAACACATTAGCATTTCATGTCATCTTGACGTTTAAAGAAGATCAGTCCAGATTTTTGATCTGAAGAAACAGAATCACACACTTAACAGGGTCAAATATGTTACTGGCAAGATGGCACCAAATAAAGTTTTTTTTTTTTTTTTTTTTTGCATGTGTATGACTAACAAGGTTTGCCTCTCAAGTCGCTCTAAAACACCTTTCATTTATTTCCTCCCGTGGAACTTACACTGCATCTTTCCTTTAACGATCTCATGCTCCCACACACAGAGGCGCGCACACTACTCCTCTTAATCTATGTCTGCTGAAGTGGTCTTTAATGAGGTGTGAACAGAGGACCACAACCCTCTCCCTCCTCCCCTCCCTTCCCTCCCTCCTCCTCTCTCGCCCTTTTCATCTTCCCTCTCCCCTCACCCCTGAGAGCGACAGAAGCAGACGGACAGAGCGACAAAGACGTCCAGCCGGCAACAGACAGACAGGGGTGGAGAGGGAGAGAAGGCGATGGTGGAGTTAATGGGAGAGAACGAGGTCTTTTTTTTTTTTTTTTTCGATTTCATTACTCCATCTCCCCATCCATCATCATGTGATCACAGCGAGAGCAGATCACACGGCCTGTGAGGGACACTTTAAAGATTTTTCTCCCCAGCTGATACCAACGTCAGGCGTTTCAATGTTTATGTGTGCAGGAACGTGTGTGTGTGTGTGTGTGTGTCTGTGTGTGTGTGTAAAGTGCTTATACTCGGCGTGTTCGTGTGTAGGGAAGCAGGTCAGGCTGGATGTGTTGCTAGCCCCTCAGCGAAAAGCCTGCCCACTCCCACTCATAATAACCCACCACAGAATTATGGTTTTGTAGTTGAAAACCAGCCAGCTTCACTAATGCATCTCAAATGTGTGTGTCTGTCTGCGAATGTGTGTGTTCGCACGCCTTCCAGCATAGTGGGATCCCACTGATGAACAGCATATCAGCAGCGTGCCCTTGATTTGGATGAAGGGCAGTATTTCTACCAGAGTTAGACAGCCTTCTCCTACGTCGTTACGCGACGCTTCAAAATGAGCTTTTTAAAAAATGTGCCAGAACTTTGATTACCTTCTAACTTTGGGATTTCACCTTCATCTGGCTCAGCGCAACCTGCAAATCAAAGCAAGGATTCACATTTGAATGAGGGAGAGCCTTCATGTTCTTGGTACCCGTCCAGGTATGATTTTTTTTTTTTCTTTCTTTCTTTTTTTTGTTATTGAAATACACTCATTTTCTCATCTTAGATTGCAAAGTGAGGTTGGCTCAGTGAACGTTGTGCCGTGCCCTTTTAATTGAGACTCAATAGAGTAATCCTGTTCGCTCAGATGAAATTCTGGAGTTGGAAGTTGTCGCAGGTAAAGGACGCAGGAGGCCGAGGCCTCAGTTTCAAGGATGGTGAAATGGCAGAACCAGCAGCAGTATTGTGTGGTACCTCTAGTTTTAACAGAAACTGGACGTGATCCCTGGACAGCCTTTAGATGCACAAGCAGCATGAGAAAATACTGATAATCATGAACGCACCGTTGAGTTTGCACAACAGAATGCATGTTACGCAAATACTCTGCTTTGACTAATAATTTGTGTCTGATATGATTTTTCCATGAAACAGTTAAATTATCCAGTTCAAAATTCTTAAACTTATATACCTCTAATCTATCAATATGCAAATTTTAGTCATTCCAAAGGTTTAACTGCTGCTGCACACACATCGTTCTGCACGGCGACACACATCCCAGTGAAATAACAATAAGCAAAGCATATATAATGTTTAATCACATATACCGTATTTGTTCCCAACGTGAAGATTAAGTCTGCACACTTAACTGAGCTCGTGTTGCACGTTTATTGAATGCATTTGATGGTTTTTCCCTCGTGCACGCGCTTTTACATCTTTGAGCAACATATTATTTTTAATTTTTGAAATGGCATTGGTTAAGAGAGACCAAATAAGACTGAGTGTGAAGGAGAAAGGATGGATGCGTCTTCCTTGGATTTCTCCAGCGGGCAAATGTGATTTGTTAGTGTGGAGGCTTCACCTTTGTGTTGTTTTACTGCTCGCTTTATTGCCACTGTCGTCCCTCCAGCCCGCACTGCTGTGAAGCTTGAGGTCTAAATCTACATGTCTAAACAAAGGAATTGATCATACATTTCTTTCATGCCTTATTTTTCTCCGTTCCTTTACATAGAACGTGTCAGTCTCAGGTTTGGTCAATATCAACAGGCTGTGCAGTCTCGTGTCAATAGCATATGACTACATTTATTATTATTCTGGGTATAGTAGTCACAAGGAGCAGCTCTGGAGCTTTCAGGTTATTTTCAACCTGTGCCACATTTTCCATTTTCCTGTTTTTTAACATGCTGCCAGTCGTTTGTGTGACTTCAAACACTATCATGCTTTCTTACCTCCAGGTGCTTCTGAAGGCAGTCGCGAGGAGTGCTTCCTCTATAATTCATAACTCTTGGTCGATCAAATCTCAGCAGTTGAACAGAGGGAGTGGTTAAAATGTCCATTCGACACAAAAATAAAAAAATGCAGGTGCACATATCTCTGGATCACAATTATTCTGTTTTGTATATTAAAGTAAAGGGTTAAGACATTAACCTTGTTTTATCATTAATGCAAATATGTAATGTTTTACTGAAACAGTATAAGCAATGAGCTGTGGATCCATGTTTGATGCTCATATCCCAAGCTGAGTCCTCTCTTCATGTTTCTATAAATACATGCAGCCACATCCCTGCCCATTGTGCACCATTTTCTCCCTTCAAATTCAGCATTGTCTTGTGCAAGCCAAACCACCAGAGTGGAAAAACTTGCTTTTTTTTTTTCTTTTCAGGTCCTAATGAAACAAAATAATCTAAGCATATTTCATCAAGAAAAAGGTAATTAAGGTAATGAGATTTCTTTACACAGCGTCGAAACACGGCAGGCACAGGGAAGGGCAGAATTCGCTATGGTGCTTTTTTTTGAATTTGTAATTAATGAGCCCGCGTAGGCATTTATTTTCCCTGCTTTCAGCCTGCACCTCTTCATAAATTTCACAATCCTTTATTTGAGACCACGTTATGGCTTTTTCTGTCAATTGATTGGACATTAGAATGATGGAAGTGTTCTTTCATTAGTGTTGCCACTGATGCGGTTGTGGCTTGATAAAGAGCCCACAGGACACGCAGCTCTCCTCCAGTCTTTTACTAATTAATATCCTGTCTCAGTATGTGTATTTTACAATATTATTATTATTATCTCACCGTGTCGTTAGCAAAAATGATCAGACAGTAAGGTACACTAAAAAAGCATGGATAGGCATAACTGAATAACTCAGAAATAGTAATTTGGTTAATAGCATTAGCACCTTCCCATTAACAGCTTCCTCTCTGAGAATGCATAATCTGCAACCCAATAAGACTGTTGCCACAACCCTCATTCACATTGCAGGTTAAGCACGGTGCAGGAACATGTGTACATTCAATACTGTCTCATACACCAACATAAATTTGACCAGATCTCAGAATGGCGATTACAAAGCTGGCTGTGTTTTAAATACTACAATGCTACAAACTGTACAGAATCACAGCTTACACAGAGCTATTATCTTACACTCAATCTACATAATATAGCCTGCATTCCATCTTACTTGCGATGCAATTAACAAGCATTTAATGTGCAACACCTAGCTGTCCCTTGGGACTGAGAGGGATCGGAGCATTTGCCCATACCAACATGCAGCAGGTAATGTTGCATTTAAGATGTTTGACCATTTAGATTTAGAGCGTGACTTATATTGACTGCGTTACCCTATTTTCAATAAAGTGGATTTGTAGCCGTTAAATGGAAAAGCAGAAATGAACAAATACTCAGTCCACATCTGTTCACCCCTTTCATCTCCCTCCACTGTAACCTTCTGGCACAAACCACTTCTCTAGTATAGGGGTGCACTTTTTGGAGGAATCTTACTCAAACACAGTATCTCCATTACTACACGGGCATGAGTTAGAGGACACCATGGAAGGAAAGTTGTATCTTTGGCTGAGTACCTTTTGAAATGAGAAGTAGATCCGAATGAGCCAAGAGCTGGTGCCAACAGAGGAGGACTGAAGGCAGAATATCTGCACTCTGTGCATGGTCCAAGTGTTTAGAAATATTTCACCAACAGCGTCTGACATTTTCAGTTGATTTGCTCATCAGACACATCTGCTCGGTGTTTCTCTGTGATGCTTTTAAAAACGGTTTGTTTATCTGCAGAGCTGAAAGTCCCGACGTCTTCCACTGATTACATAGGCTCTAAAAATAAATCAAGCCAATCAAGTCATTTGTGCTTCTTCATTACGAGCAGAGCTTCAAAAAATGCTGTTCAAATGCCTGAATTGGCCTATGTTTAGATTTACCTGTCAAGAACTTCTAGAGATCATGCAAATTATGTCATCAACAAAGGCAGAAGCAGTGTGACGAGGATGGATTGGTCAACAAATCATGTGACTTTGACCCAGGAGACCATCGCTCACATCCTGTTTCCTACCAGCAGTAATGTTGGTTTCTTTTAACCATGACTGTGATCTTTCCTTTCCAAGTAGATTCAGTACAGTGAGGCAAGTAAGTATTCATCACGTCAACATTTTGGAGCCATTTCCAATGGCTCTATTCACATGAAATCTAGACCAGACATTGGAATTAACTCAATAAAACTACACAGATAAAGAAATCATTACATTCCAGTCGATAAAAAAATTTGGCACAATCAGGAAAGACATTTTGAACAAACTTACTTAATACTTGGTGGAGAAGTCTTTGTTTGCAATATCAATAAACATCTCTCACATTGTTCAGGTGAGCCTTTGCCTCCTCTGTCAGTTTCCTTTGTGGTATGTTTGGTTGGTTATCCTGCTGGAAGGTCTACTCAAATGTCATCCTCATCGTCGTGGTGGAAGCAACAGATTCTTCTCAAGAATGTCCCAGTACATAGCTCCATTCATCTTCCCTTGATAATATGGATTCTGCCAGGACCATGAGAAGAGAAACAGCCCCATACCATGATGCTTCCACCTCTGAATTACAGCAACTGGTGTTGTTGCCAAAAAGTTCCATTTTTGTCTTGTCCAACCACGCTACATTCACCCAGTAGTCTATATGCTTCTTCAAATGTTGTGTAGCAAACATCAAAGGAGCTTCAACATGCAGTAATTGAGTCTTCCGGGGTGATCGTGCATGGACGCTGTGGCGGTGGAGCGCGTTGCCTCTTGTTTTCTCTGTGACGACTGAACCAGCTGCTTCCAGGTCTTTCTGGAGCTCTTTTCGAGTGGCCCTTGGCTCTTGGGCTACTCCTCTGACTAACCTCCTGACTGCAAAACCTGAAATCTAGCGAGGAGCTCCCGTGTGTGGTCGGTTGATGATGGATGGATGTTCGCTCAGCTTGCAGATAATGGCCTCGGTGGTGCTTATAGGAACATTTAGGAGTCGAGAAGTCCATCCGTAACCAGTGGCACTGCTATGTTGCTAAACAGTGTTGTTGCAAAGGTCTTGATTGGTCAAACATGTTTTGTTTACTTGCATTCAGAGGTGGAAGTAATGACCTACCAATATGCACTAACCCAGTTGATCATAATTGGCACAGGAAGGGGAACTAATTAGTGGGATCAGCTGGTTTAGTGTTTTTTTCTTACTGTGCTCCAACATTTTTCCTGTGTCATTCCAATTTATTACACTTTTTTTATTGACTGGAATGTTTCCAATTCTTTCTGTGCGCAGTTCTACTGAATGAATACCAATCTCTGGTCTCAATTTCATATGAATAGCTGCAAAGGAAATATGCTCAAAGAAAAAATGATTGACGTGTTGAAGACTTATTTCCTCCACTTGTCGTTTAGTTCGGCGGACTTGTTGTGCAAGTGTAGAGCCTCCATGTGCACAAAATTTGCTGGCCAAATCATTGAGGCCAAAATAGTTCAAAGTAGTTGACTGTTTAACTGTATTTAATCGGACTTGTCGAGAGAATCTTGCCCACAAAATCCAGCTCTGTAGCAGAAAAATGAATTTCAAGGTCTTGAAATAAAACTCTCTGCTGCCACGTATTGCACAATCCTAACAGAATATCTAAATGGAAGACTCAGAAAAAGAGAGATTCAGAAAACAAGTCTGCTCTGCTAATCTGCAGCTGTCGGGATGATAACTAGCTTGAAGGCTTTTTTAGCAAAACAGTCAATTATCAGCACGCAACTGTAGCTAACGCTCGCTTCTGTGCTGAGTCATATCGCCAGGGAGCCGGAGTGTAGAGGAACTCGGCTCGGTGTGATCTTGGAAAACCTTCCTCCATCCAGTGTCGCTCCTCTCACTGAAACTTAGCTATTTTTTTTTTTTTTTTGTGGAGGTTCAGCTCATCGATCACTGCTCCAGTCACACCACAAGTCATTTGTACTGAAACAAGCCTCATCCCTCCGAGTATTTCCAAGCATGCGGAGATAGAAAACCCTCTCTGATGCCACTTTGAAGACTAGA
>JAPZEA010000017.1:10348245-10362909 GCA_029783685.1 Heniochus monoceros | reverse complement strand
TCATGAGAACGTCATAAATGTATTGGCAAAAGTGTGTGGCCCCCCTCTACACATATTTATGGTGTAGTCTGGGGCTGTTTTTCATGTTCTCAGTTGTTGTATGCGATCACATGACATGTAACGTTTGCTTCAGGTTCCATATGAACACACCTTGACTTCCAGTGACGTGAGATGTTAATGCTGCAGCATGCAGTGATATCTTGGACAATAGCATGATCCCTTTTCTGCGTCAACATGCCAATTCCCCCGCGCACGAAGCCAACGGGCATAAAGTCATGGTTTCCACACTTTGGCCCATCCAGCCTGTTTGGGATGGATTTGAATGCCGACCTTATCGGCCAGCGTCAGTGGCCAACCTCACTAATCGTGTTGCGGCCGATTGGGAGCAAATCCCAGCAGGTTCCTGCGAGTGTTGGAGCAGCATATTTTTTATTTTGAAATGAGATGTTCGTCAGCCAAACGTAGGTGTAATATCAGGGGTGTCCATATACTTTTGGCCATCATTCTAGCATCATTCTGTTTTTGGATTATGAGAACAGCATTAGCAGAGATTAGGGGTAGTATTGCAATGATGATTTTAAATCATGTTAGTAGTACACACATGGATTTTGAACCACTACCAGGCAATACAAAAGGCATTCTTTTAATTACATAGTTTGGAAATTAGTATCACTTCCTCTCAGAGTGGCTCATTGTTCCACACTGCCTCTCCACAACAATATGACAGTCTGCTCTCCTCTCAGAGGTTGCGCTTCCTCATTTGTTGGGTGGCGAATAATAACAGTATAAACGGGAAATTGTTCTTCAGTCGCTCATTGGAAGGAGTTGTCTAATGATATGAACAGAGGACACCTCAGAACAAAACCATCATTATCCTGAATCGACTTGGAGTCGGTCGGCACAACAAATTATGATTTGCAGTCCTTTGGCAATGATGAGGTTAGCCACATCAATATACTGTTATTCTGGCGCAGGTCAGGCTGCTGTAAGACTCCAATTTCCTCGAAGCTGAAGTTGAAACCCTCACATTAAGCTCAAAATCTAAAAGGAGAGACTTGATGAATTCAGATCCCTCTGTAAGTAAGTTTGTGCTTTTTACTCTATTAAAACAGAGCGCCATTACAAAGAAATGATGAACTGCCCGAAGACAACAGGCAAAATGTCATCTTTCACCAGACTGTTAGAATGTGGTTGAAACTCAGTCCAACAGATGGTTTTGAAATGAATAACCTTTACTTGACTTTGCCAGTCTATGAATGTCGATCTTCCCATTATCCAGGAGCAGATTTCTTCCTGTAGCTGTATGTATTTGACCTCCTGATGGTGTGATGGTTAGGATCTCCTCGCATTGATCCGGGCACCGTTTTCAATATTTAACTATTAGTATCGACGTCTCGGCCGTCCCGCTGACGAGCCGCTGTGGGGTGAAGGCAGACCGTGCCACAGATGAGTCGACATGTGTGATAGATCATGTTCAAGGTAAATACCAAGAGGCTCCGGAGAAAGGATGTAAACATCGACGCGTCAGGAAGACATAATGATCACATGAGTGTGTATTGATGTTTTTTGTTTTTCTCACTTGTTACATCATGTATAGCCTTCGGATGACAACTGCCCACGTTGTGTTCTCCATAACGCTTTAAATACATTCAGAAGTTGAATATAATAGCGATTTAGCTCTTGAGCCGATGCTAAAATCGCATCTACTCATGAAATCCTGTGTTTGCTTTGTTTAGTTTTCGAACCACCAATTTGTTTGGAAGTGTTCCTCAGGCTCATCTCGGTCAGGCGATTTACTCTGCACCAGCACTTGAGTGACAGCTCGTACATCAGCCTAAACAAACAGAACCAAACCAGCAAACGCACCAGACAGGGTCGGTGTGAAAGCACCCAGGGGTTTCCATCAAGTTCATGTCTGCAGCTAAGGCCAAGGATTAGAATTATTGGGCCTAATTTCCATAATGGTACAATAAAAATAACTTTGAAATGAAAACATAAAACATTTGAACCTCAAACCCACACGATTTGGCTCGGATGCGTGCAGAATTTCGATGAGGCTGCCTTGTGTTTGTTTTCACTTCAACCCCAAAGGCAGCCTGGAACCAGACTTGAGTGTTAAAGCCACTCACCAGCCTTTATGGCACAGGTACAGACGGCACACGCTGATACTTTCCCACTCGAGTTTGCAGTTAAACGCATCTTCAAAGCATCACTCCGTACGATGCAGCGGCTCGGCGTTATGTTCGGTACATTCTGCAGGCAGGGAAGCGTCGTCGTCTAGCTCGCGCTCAGGTCGCGTCGTGCTTTTGAGCACCACGATATACATTTTAGTCTCACGAAGCACAGCCTCAGCAACACCTATCCCCAAGATCACACACACTCACTCTCACATGCACACCATTCATCCCTCTAAATGTCACAGGCTCGGCAGAACGCTTCAACGATGCCAAAGGTTGAGAGGCCCTAGGATCAATATTACATCATTTCTCTCAATTAGGGCATTATTTATTCCCCTCAAGTTATTGTACATCTGCGAGTGATCCTATCTGCATTCCTGGCAAGTCTCCACAAGCGCCAGGGCCCTGGGGGGGGGGGGGGAGACGGAGTGCGATAAAGATGAAGAGAGAGGAGGAAAGAGAATGAGAGAGAAATGAAGGTAGAGGGAGTTTGGGCGAAGAGTTGGAGCAGGGGAGAAAAAGTGAGCGAGATCATTTAAGATTCACAGAGGGGATGAAATATGATGGCGTCTTACCTTGAGTTATTACAGATGAAAGTGGATACAAGACAGCGCACTGTCCCAAATGGTTAATATGCCCTGCAGCGCCGAGCCATAAATCCTGACTGTCGTATTAGAGTGTGTGTGGGGGGGGTTTGGTGGTGGTGATTGGAAGGGATTCTTGGTAAAGAAATGCTCCCATTAGTGTTTTACATAAGTGCGGTAATGAGGGGGACAGTCTGTACAAGTGCTTCACAACGCCTGATTGGCCCGCCGGCCCAAAGGAGGATCATTTTACCCAACAGTTGAGCAAGCTCGCCAGAGCGTGGCCGCGGGGCCGATACCACGTTCGCGTTTTAGTTGGAGATTGACCTGAAAAGTCAAGCTATCATCCCACAATGACCGCCCCTCCCGCTCTGCTTCCTGTCAGCGGCTCCCACCTGCAGCCTTGCGCCTGTCTCTGCAAACTAAGATGAAAAATGGCTGAAGGCATTTGCTCTCCTTAGCAGAAAATAGCATCAAGAACCGGCCAAGGCACTTGAGTATTAAGATATACTGCCTCTCGTCCGTGCCAGCAATGCTTCCTGTCTCTGGGTAGACCTATTAATCATAAATTGGGCTTTGGCATGTAGTTTAGAGAAAGTCTGGTTTGTTGTTTTCTATTTTTATGTTTAAGGGATAAAGTGTTCCTGCCTTGCACCTGCATGTAGGCCCTCGGGAAGGTCACATGACCTCCCGCCTTTGTCAGACTTGTATCGTTTAGCAAATCAATAGATTATGAAACTGCCGACGGAGGGCGACCAGCCACCTGACACAAGACCAGGCTATGAAAAGACAGCAAGCCAAGTGATGTGGATATTTCAGAAAGAGACTTGGTGACCTCTTTGTGACTGGAGATTAACCTGCGAGCTGAAGTGCCGCCGCACACACCTCAAACAACGGCATCTTTGTGCGACGGGAAGCTGATTTTTCGATCCAGTCGGGAAGCGGGTTCAGTGTCCAGAACCTCCATGTTGGACAATTCTGCAGATCCCTGGATTACTTTCAATGACATTTTTACATTTTCAGTGCCAGTGCTGCAGTTTTATACTTTCTTTCCACAGTATTTGTGCATTGCAGCTAAAATTTGGTTAAAGTTCTGGAAAGATTGTGGTTATAACTTTTGGATTGTTGGACTGAACACAAGAAATTGTGTTACATACCCACGCTGAACATTGGCACTGGACCTAAACTGTGCACTGCAGAATCGTCCAATATGAATGCAGCATCGTTCATCGGGACACTGGGCAGCCCGGGCAGGTAAGCCGATAAAGCAGAGGCCAGTATGCTCTTGGTGAGTTCAAAGACATCTAGGTGTCTAATTAAATCAGATAAATATGCTTTGTTGCTTTATTGTTTTTTCAGCTGCATTAGAATGACGACGCGTAGCAGGTTTTACAAGGCATTCTGGACTTACTTCTTGGCAAAAGCTGCAAAAAAGTTCAAATTAAAGGGCGAGTTTGAGCACTGCAGGTTTATAAGTGTGATACTACTGCAGTCCTGGTGGAGTTTTGACTTCCGCCTGCGTTTTAGGATTACGTTATAAATTACAGTTCACCACATTTAAAGATGTAACATCTGTGGACTAGCTGCTCAGGCTGTCAGAGCTGCAGTAGTGGTGTCTGTTGGACCTTATGTTTCAGTACAGCAGCCCCTTCAGGCGCTCGTACTGTGATTGTTACTCTGCCGCTGTTGGGTTTGCTTCAGCGCAACTTTATCTTTTGATTTTGGCTTATCGAGCCCTTCTCCGACTCCCATCTCCGCGGCTTCAACAGCGCACGCATCAACAGTGCAGTCTGTGCCGCTCCCATCCAGCTGTTTCTCCATCGGCAGCTGGGTGCCTCAAATCCGAGCTAGAGTTTCAAATTGAACACCCTCCTCCTCCTCCGCACACACTCACGCTGCCTCCTTTCTGTTTTCTTGTGCTCCTTCCAGTGCTGTCATGTACCAGTAGCTTCTGAACTGTGGCGGCGATACACATCGTCTGATAGTGAACTTGACTCAAACACCGGCATATGGGCCACCGACAGCAGGAAGCCTCGCTCGCCGACTCGTTCGGCACTGTGTGACAGCTTGGTACCCAAGAGCCACCTGCTTTAAAATGAAACTCACCTTTTAGTGCGGCAGTTAAGCAAAGCGACTTTTACAGCCATTAGATTAGCCTTCAGTTTAACCCGAGCGCGGCCGGTGTCACCTTGCTCTTTTGTGAGCTGACATTCACAAGTGACTTGAAGAAAATCCTTTCCGTCTAACTTCTTCGGTGGTTTGAGGCATCTCTTCTTTCCGTCCCTGGATTTCGTTGAGCTTTTTGCCCCTGAATGCTACGAGAGAACAGCACTGTAGCTTGAATTTTTTTTTTTTTCAAGAACTTATCCGCAGCTCCCGCCGAGCCAACTCCGCAGCAGAGCCCTCAGCCAAAATGCAAACCCTGCAAACTTTCTCCTCCTCCTCGTCCCCTTGGCAGCGCATGTGTGTTGCCTGGTTGAACTAATTGCCCTTTTTTTATTTCCAGCCAAACAGGTGGCTATATTGGTTTCCTTCTGGCTGCATTTATGTGACTGTGCATCCAGGTTGGACAGAGATGACAGTGTCTCCTCTCCGCCCGGAGCGTGACCTTGGTTTGGCGTCGCTCCCTCTGCACTGTCTTTGGTCTCACAGTGGTCTTTTGGGCCAACTTCTGATTGTGTACATGCTGTGCGTGTTTGCATGTGTGTGTGTTTGAGACAGGGAGAGATAGAGCGGCCTCTGATGTCGAGCCAGAGAGCTAGCGGGGCCAGGATCACGGTTGAAAGGGGAGGGAGACGGCAGTGGCAGCAAACTTCGGGAAGTGACACATAAGAACACATGAGAGCACAGATCTACAGTATGATGTCATGCTACAGCTGCTGCACACACACACACACACACACGGATTAGTGCACATACAGGCAAAATGCAATATCCCTCAAACAAGCAGAAACACCAGCATTCGCACAAAGCGGCCGCACATTCACACTCACACACACAAAGGTCTTATGCAGCTTTTACCACCTCACACCGCCACCTCCGGGGAGTTATATGTGCTAAAGCAATCTGGTACGGTCATATTTGTCTTTTCTCCACACAGATACAGTGTCGGCCTGCTTTGCGTCGTTGTATCTACAGTTGTGGTCCCGCGCTCGATCCGTGGGCGGTCGTGCAACAGGGAATATGAAAGTGTCAGATGAAATGTTGCGGATATTTGTCTCATAACCGCTATGAGTCAGGCAACACCTTGTTTCTATACCTTGGGTAGGGAGGCGGTATTTTTTTCCTCGGCAGTAGGAGGGATTATGACACGCTCAGATAGGCGCTGACCTCTGCAGACCAGAATAGAATCAAATAGAACAGAAGCAAAACAGTAGAGAGTAATGTCATCTGTGCAGCCTGCTGATATGCAACATGATGACGTTTCTACTGTTTATTAGTAATTATTGTGTCCTTGTCTTACTGCTGCCAGAATACCTGTGTTTCATTCATCCATTCGTGTCTTTTTAACCACTTAATTGATTCTGTTTTGATATATCTACAGAAATACAAATTGGTGAATTTGTATTGTTGTTAATTAAAACTTGCACTTCTCTAGTATCGTCATTCAAGGCTAGTCTTCTGCTTTCTGGTGAATCATGGGTGTGAGAAAGTTGCACCGAATAAAGGACGTTTCAAATCATTTTCTTTTTTTTTTTTCGAAAGGGAAGAGAAACGGGTTATTTCACGAGTCGTGCTGCGTTTGGGCAATCAAATTCTTCACTTGGAGGTATTTTAAAAGACGTGCACAAATGTGGAGTGCTGTCCGCTTGGCGTGCGGATCAATATGAACTGCAGGGTCAGAAGTGGCAGATTTAAAGTGGACATTATCCTCAAAAAAAAAATGGAAAGAACAGGCACAGTTACGATGTTACTCCTGAAAACATTTTAGCCTTGAGTACAAACCCCAGTGCTATTTATTACAAAGGTATTTTGGGTGACTGTACCATTATAGCATAAATACAATAAATTTAAGCTGAATTTGTTTGAAGTGTTACTGCAGATACATACGTATGTGCTGAAAATCATTATTTTATAGTCACCACATTATCACTGTACCCAAATTCCACACTATGCATTATAGCACTGGCTGGCATATAGTGATTCAGAATGTCCTACAAATGATAATTGTAATATATGATGAATGATGTAAATATTATTAAGAATTATGTTATAAATTACTTATTAGAAGCCATAATTTAGTGACCTTCATTTATTTCTTTGCTTTTTCTTTGCTTTTTCTGCATAGTTGTTGGGTGCACTCAGTTTTGTCAGTTTTCACTATTAGCACACAGTCGAAGCCGTTCAGCACACGGAGCAGCGTGCGGTTGGGCACGTAGCTTACGAACAGGCAGTTCCTCCCCGAGCATTCTGGGTGAGAGTCACGAGATGTACTTGCCAACACGAAGTCCAAAATTGTTCCTTCACGGTTCGACCTATTGCTTTTGGAAGGGACCGAAATGTTCCCGACAATGGCACCAAAGTGCCCAGAAAATATTTTATTGTAGAAAGATTTCATTTCTTTTCCCGGTGCCTGCTGAGAGGAACCGCAGCCACTGTGCCAGCTGTCTTGGCAGCACTAGGGTTTAATCTCTGAGACTCAGGCTAACCGGAACATGGAAGCCTCCCTCTCTTCTTTAGCAAACACCCTCCAGACTATTCACTCTCCCTGCCAACCACAGGCCAGATAGAAGATACATCCTTCCATGCAGTGACAGAGGGTTGATATTGATTTCAATTATGACACTGACATAGTTAAGACAGAGTGTTTTTGAGAGGTCTCGTGCATCAGCGGGTCCCCGGTCCATTAGTTGCTGCAGCTATTGAAGAGGCATCAACAGATTTTTCTGAATTTTCTTTTTGTTTTCAGCTGAATTGTCCCTAACAGGACTGGCTTTTTCTATTGTCCACCACATGCAGGTTTTTAACATGCTGCTGACAGATCCAGATCATGTGACTGTCTGAGCTCCCTCACAGTGGTATGGGTAAGTATAGGCAAATAAAGCTCCGCGGTAAAGGTTAGGCATAAGGTCGTTTTCATGGTGATAGTTACGTGATTCCCCATGAGGTTTTTCTGCCAGTCTTCAGCCATGATTGGCCGCTTTAAACACTGCTTTACCAAGGATGTGTAGCGTTTTTACGACCGGGGAAGGTTGACTTCCTTGCACATGGACACAGATACATAAAAACATGCAGGACAACTCATTCTTTCTGCTTCTTCATGTGCTTGTTTATCACTTTTACCAGCTCCTCCTTTTTCTCTTCTGTCTTCTCCGACACTCATAATATTCAGCCAAATAAAAGATGCAAGGCAAATAGCTCCATATGCAGCCATTATCATCCAATCCAGTAAATTTGCTTTATTTATCTATTTGGATCAACGCTTGGCTGTTGAGTTGGGGTGCTGTCAGGAAAATCTGCACACAGAGTTTGATAGATCAGAACTTTGGAACAAAATACAAAACATTCCCCCGATCCAGCAGTCAAAGAGCGAATACACAGATAGACCAAACTCACCATAGCGATGGCTCAGCGCGCTGCCAAGGGCTTTTTTCTTCTCCATCTCCTCCCCGAGCAGCCACTTAGAAGAGAAAACTTAAAGATTTAGGAGTGTGCATCTTCCTGACACCACATGCATATTTTCTTGGTAATGAAGTCCTTCCAACTTTTCAAACAGCTATCTCTCGCTGCCACTTGGGGCTGTCAAAGTGCAAAAAGTGCCCGGCGCAACTTTGCTGAAAAGCGTGAAAGTCGGCGCTTACGCTCCAAAGTTACACCAGCGAGTGTCTAGTTTATCTGGCAACTACATGTAGAACTTGGCCGAGCTGTCTCACTGTGGTCTTGCTTTTGTACAGACAAACAGATTATAAATTCAAAGCGGCATCAAAGTATCATCAATAAATCAAATTCCAGAGGAAAAGCATCACCGAGGCAGAGTTTGGACTGTATTGACGCCACTGGGGAAACGCATTTTTGCATGACATTCACACCTAAACATTGGGTCCGCTTCCGAATGCCGTCCATTTGCGCAATCAATCAGCTGTCTCCACTCAGCGGTAGGTAGGGTAGATAAGTGAGGTTTTCCCCGGATAAACTTAATTAGCCCATTTCATGGAAGAAGCAGGTGGCGCTGATGTTTAGCGCTCTCAGTTTTTTTGGATGTGTGAAAGAAAAACAGCACTAACCTATCAACACCAGGCAGCTTCAGAGTCCCCAGGCTGTGAAGTTAGCTGCTGCCAAGTCACCCCTCTGTATGTGTGTGTGTGTGTGTGTGTGTGTGGTTGCGTATTCTGTGTGTGCACGTAGGTGTGTCTGTGCTGCTGTATTGTATAAGCTGTGTGTGTGTTCAGCGTGTGGATTGTCCCAGTTTAGAAGACCCAGAGCCATGACTCATCAACTGGTACAGCAGGAGGCCAAGGGGGAGTGTATGTGTGAGAGAGAGACAACATGCCTGCATGACTCTCTGTGCCACTCTGTGCACGTGTGTGTGTGTGTGTGTGTGTGTGTGTGTGTGTGTGTGTGCACTCATTTTTATGTGTGTGAAGAGGGAAAAAAGAGAGTGACAAGTGATCAAGTGATCAAGGGGGCAGTTGTGTTACTGCTTTAGCTACTGTACCTGCTGCCCTTGTAAACACACACACACATTTCTTCTCCTGCTTCCATGAGATGCAGCAAATGCACTCAGATAAACACTCGAACAGCGTTGCGCCCACTTATCCTTTGTCACAGGCGTAAATCGTGTGTCCTCAGCCGTCCCCAGCCGCCATGTTTGCGCTCGCTCTTGACAGAGACGTCCGTGGCAGCGCGCCGCAGCTGCGGCGTGACGAGCGCTCGCGGATTTGCCAACTGATGTTCACGCTCGTAACGTTTGATGCTTTCATGTCGATGCTACATACATGGCTGCCACAAGACCAACAGAGACAATAATTTATGGTAATTTCTGCTACGAGTGTTTGTTCAGTCGGAGCTTATAGTTCATTAGTCACCATTAAATACAGTTTACATTATTATCAGTGTCCTGCAGAAAAGTCCATTAAATATAACTGAGTCCAATTTCTGCATGTTGGACTCATTCCAGCATGGAATTTAGAATAATAGAGGAATGCTATATTTAGCTACTTACCCACACTGATAAACAATAATGCGTAGCTTTCAGCATCAATTGTTGACACAATGAGATCTTAACATCCTTAATTTATCATATTTTCTGTTGACATGGGATATCAGTGGGACAGAGCGCTGCGAGGCATCAGTGTAAAGTGGCCTAATCAGTCGGATATTAACAGAGACTTTGCAATAAAGGGTCAGATAAGGTCAAAAAAGTGATTGCTTTTTTGTTGTGGACGCAGTGCCAGTTAGCGCCAGCTTCTACACCATTTAAAATGGTGATTTTGCCAACCTGAATTGATGGCCTTTGCGGCACGAAAATAAAATGTGGTGTGCACACATGGATGCATTGTTGAGCAAGGAGAACTGGACCACAGGGCACAGGCGCAGAGACCTGAGGGGCGTCTGATCTGTTTTTATTGTGCCTTATTACGTGTTTTTCCCTTTAAACGAGGCAGCTGTTCGGTGCGTGCTTAAGCTTTACCGTAACTGCAGATATAACCTGCATCACAGGTTTCCTTTTATGGCTTCATATAACATTTTGTATCGTACCCTGTAGTGTTTTGTCCAGTCTGAGCTGCAGCTGCAGATTTCAGCCAACAGCAGTTCCAGTTAGAAGAAAAGGCCGGCGTGATTAAATAATTTTCATATTGTCAACATATCCTGTGAGAAAACCAACAATGCGTTAGTCTGTCTCTCAATATTTTCTCACTGGCTGCGGCACTCGGCTCCAAGTGCATTAGTGTCTACTGACGACTTAAATCTTTAAAAAGTAGTCGCACAAGTACATCTTGTCGTTTTTACAGTATGGCGCTGTCGTTTGGAGTACATCCTGCAGTGGTTGGTTGGAATAGAAAAGGTGCCGGAATGTCTTTGTCACAGTTTTCAAGCTTTTAAAAACCACATTTAATCTGACCTGAAAAACAGGCGGCATGCATGCATACGTGTGTGTGCGGGATGGATGTGTTGTTGTTGATTTAGGCATGTTTAAAGCTTTACTATTGTGTTAGGTCTTCATCTATTCTCAAGTCCTGTATTTCCAAAAAAAACCTGGAGGTCGCATGTCTGACAGCTGACTGAGAAGAAGCCAAATATCACACACACAAACCCTTCACAGAATTTGTCAGAATCTGACAATAGGTTATGGCTTTTGCTGTATTGATTTTTCCCCGTCAGACAGGATGTCCAGTAGACACATTCTGACGGGTTGTCATGATTGCTACCATCTGAACTTGGCCTTTACCAGCTAACGTTACTGCTTATTTTCCAAAGGTGGGTAATAATGTCAGCTAAGCGTCAGTCATGCTGAAAAAAAGAGGGTTGGGGTTGGGGGTGGAAGGTTTTGCTGGGGTGAAGGCATGACTGTCGGTAGCTCAGTCCACAGCAAACAGACCTGTGACCAGACTGCAAGTGTTGTGAAATTGGAATGAAAACGTATCCATGCAGCAGCTAAATAGCAATGACTCAGCCACATGGAAATCTGACACAGGCTTGAGGATTTGATCGTCACTGTTTGGCCTTGGGTGAGAGCTGCTCCCATTCATAAAGACAGACTGAATGAATTCTGATTTGAGGTGGACTTTGGACAAAGCTCGAGTCTCTTTAATATCAACATGCATCTATAGTGATCTGACATTTTGAACTTTTTGAGAATAAAGCACCAAAACGAACCAAGAGAAGCCTTCACACGCTGCACACATCAAAGAAAGTATATCTTCTCTGGAGGGCATACAAATCAAGGGCATACATCATATTGCGCTCAAACACGACGTCATTTTTTTTAATTTTCTATCCACAGAAGTGGATGACTCATCAGGTGAAAGGCAGAGCCAACACATCCCCAAAGGCACGGACAGTAAACACGGAATCAAATTGGATCGTGCCGTCTGTGCGTGCGCACGTTCGCGGGGTTCTGCAGTGTTTCCGCCTTTAATTGAGACGGCTGCGTGCGCTCCCGGCGGCGTCACGTCTTCACATCTCCACGCCGTTTTTTTTTTTTTTTTTTTTTTTTTTTTTTTGTCAGGGAGTATAATGCGGTGTATCTACGCTCATCCAAACAGCTGTCAGTCTGCCAGCCACTCCACTCTCATCGCACTTCTGGTGGAGAATACCAATGCATGCTACCTCCTGGGGTGCTTTGTGCGTCAAGATGTGTGCGTGTGTGTGCATGAGTGAGATCACTGGGTTAGAGATTGCGTAATGGAGCAGTGTGTGGAGCACACTTAGAAGAGATAGGAAAAGCACAGAGTTTAGTGGAGAGGGGTAGACGAGCGCCACAGGCCCGCTTTATATCAGCCATGGGGGCTGGTTTCATATTACAATATGATGGTATTGGTTCAACCCACTTAATGAGTCACATCATTTCTTATGCTCAGATGGGGTTCGCAGGAATTAAGCGATATAAAGGAATTGTTGAGTTAATGACTAGCTCTTACTGTGTATTGCCATTGCCTTGAGCGTGAGGGAGAGAATAGGTACCGTTCAAGTTAAAGCAAAAAAAAAAAAGGACGTTCCAGTGCAGCAAAGAGTCCAACTCAAGTTATATACAGCACTGGTTCCAAACCTGGCAACCCTAACAAGGGGTCGGCATGCTTCACAGGGGGTCGCACAGTCGAGCTGTGTACAGTAGGCCTATATTTCAGTATTTCATTCATTTCCTTCAAGACAGCTAAATTATATTATTTTTAAAGTTTAGATTGTTATTTAAGATGGAAAATTAAAAAAAACAAAAAAACACTCACACTCTGCTAAACAGCCTCAAAGCACACAGTTAAAACAAGCAAAGAGCTAATAGAACGAGTGCCAAGGACAAGAAAACACTGCTTGTGTGGTTGTTAAGAATTTATAAAAATACATGATACGGACAGAGAATTGTATAAAAAGTCCTTAAAATAACATTAAAATAATCCTTTTACATAAACTTCCTGCAGTTATTCCATTCACCATTTGGATTAAGTGTAGAGTTTATCAGTTGTTCTATACTATTATTGTTATGCACTGAATCTCGTGTGAAATATCCATAAAATATGTCACTTAGTCCAGGGTCCCTTCAGGAGAACGGGTGGGAACCACTCATATACAGTACATGCTATAGCTGCACCTGTGCATCCATATGGATGAGTCTGCCTCCTTTAGGAGACTTAATTTGCATCAGGACTGTCCCTGTTTATCATTTTTCCATCATGGCTGAAATTGCATAGATTACCATTAAGATTCCGGCCCCCTTTTGTGCTCGTCCTCAGGTAGATTATGAATCCTAAAGCGAGGACGGCTCTTCAAAGCGGGAGAGGCAGCTCTGTTTTGACTGACCATCTAACATAGCTCCCAGGCTTCAGTGGTTTGTTCTCCTTTGGGTTATTTTTGGGTCTCATTTTTTGGAATTTAAGTTTTGCCTGTCCTACTTACTGCATTCCCCAAAGTGAACTCGAGGCCTTTTTCAGCCTGATCCAGATTTCTCTCTCTCTCTCTCTCTCTCTCTCTCTCTCTGTCTGCCTGTCGTTCTCTCGCTCCCTCTCTCGCTCTTTCCGACTCCCTCCTCAGCCATCTGTTCATGCTTGTGGCATCTCTCTATCTGTCTTCCCTCCCTGCCATATTTCACTCTTCTCATCTCAACTCTCCCAACGTTTTATCCTTGCTCCCTTTTGTGTAGCGTTCCCTTTGCTGCCTTTCCCATCATTAACAGCCTTTGTGGCTCCTTTCTCGCAAGCATTCATAGTTTCCGGGCGCGTTTGACAACCGTTACTCTCCACGTGTGCCTGTAATGTGACAGTTGTCCTCCTGACTGTGATGATTTCCTTCAGGTGAAAGGAATGAGTGTACCTGTTGTAGGGTACAGTATTTCCTACACTGGAAAGCATCCAGTGTGTCTTGTTAATTCATGCATAATTCACAGGAAGCCATGTGGCTACAAAGCAGATAAATTACCTCCTGCCTTCTTATTCAGGCAACTGTTCTTGCTAATAATTTAGCCATATCTAAAAAGGCAATGATATTCCATATGTCAATATGTCTTGTATTTACAAATTGTTTCCATGGGGTTGACCAGGTATGCACAGGAATGCCAGGTATGCATGTTTTTCTGTGTCTGCTGGACATGTCGAGACAATTTGTTTTGGAGTCCTTCTGCCCGCTAGTGGTCAGACATTCCTCAGTGGAGCTTTAAATACAGAAGGCACAGACTATTCATATGAAAATGGATTTTGTCTGATGAGGACTTAAATGAAGCGCTCCCCTTTAAGAACATAAGGCCAACCGCTGGCATGCCTCTGTGCCGAGTGTTGACATTCATTTAATTCCTCTTTTGATGGTGAACGTTTGTCTGAAAAGAGGAGCTCCTTTTAACATCTGGCACAGCACTCTAAATGCCTCATTGCACGATTCATCTTGCAAACATGTCGACTGTTGTTTCGGAGGGCTGATATCTCCTTTTTGCAGTGGATTTCCTCGCCTTCTTTTTTTTTTTTGTCTGGCGGCACGTGAGGTTTTGATTGACTGGCGTGGGGATGCGCATCAGCAGGTACCTCTGATCTGTGTTGCTGGATGATGTCTGGATGATGTCATCACACGCATTACAACCCACAATCTGCAGAAGCTGTTGCCATGGAGATTTATTTTTTTCCGAGTAGTGAAATGCGGTCAGGGCCTGAAGCAGCGAAACGAGTGTGTCAACCTGCATAAAGGCAAAGAGTGGCACAGTAGACTGCTTGAGCGTCTTTGTCTTTGTATATCTGTGTGTGTTTGTGCACTTTTGAGACGTT
>JAPZEA010000017.1:10211273-10223018 GCA_029783685.1 Heniochus monoceros | reverse complement strand
GGTAAGCGGTGACAGGGAGGGAGGGAGGGAGAGAGAGAGCGAGCGAGAGAAAACAAGAGGCAAAGACGAGAAGACCGGCAGACGACGCGGTCGCATCTGTGAGGGGGGACGAGAGATAAAGACAGAGAGGACCGAGAGCTGTGAGGAGGACGACTGCTCTCGAAAAAATGTGAGAAAAGGACTCTAAAGGATCTAGGAATCATTCGGCGGCCAAAGACAAAGGTAAAGATAGCGATGCAAGAAGTGTAGTCGGGACTGTCGTTGTGCCATATGTTGTCACGTGTGTAACTCCTGTTCTGAAATGATTTGCAGTTTGATGGAGGACAAAAACAAGGCGGACTGCGGCGCTCTCGCACCTCTCTGCACGTTCCCGCGCGTTTAAACTGCAGCTGTGCGGAATCTCCCGCAGAAGGAATACTGGTGGTGAGTGTTGAGCTTTAACCCCAACATCTGTCTGTGGCCGTCGCAGAGCCGCTGTGAGTGTTCGGTGTGTGAGCGTGCGCTCACGCTTCCTGCCTTTGTTGTAATACCGTGGGGCTGGAATTTTTGTGTTAAATAGGCACCAAAGTTTCAATTCGTCACGACTGTGTAAAAATAACTACATCTGTGAGCTACGCCGACTGAACTGCTGTTCAAGGGGAAATTTCTTTTTAATATTATTTTCATTTCACACCGAGTACTACGTGTGTGACCTTTCAAGCTACAACCCATATTAATCACCTGTCTGTGCCTCACTCCTACAATATGTTTATGTGCTTTCACAGTGACAACACTCACAGGTTACAATCTGTTGCCTTTGAAGATATGTTCAGTGACAAATAATGAACTGACTGAACTTTTTTCCCATCTTTCCTAGGGCCTAATGCTCAACAACCGTCTGACGCCATGACCGCCTTCTCCGCTGCCTCCTCTTTCCCCTTCGCTCCTTCGGCCTCTGCGTCGTCCAACTCCTCTCTTTCTATCTCTACTTCGCCCCTCCCTGTTTCCATGTCGTCCTCCTCCTCCGTCACCTCTCATTCCCCTCCCTCCTCTCCTTACGTCAACTCCACCTCCGTCTCTCCGAACCAAATGTGTTCCTTCGATGACGCCGCCCTCCGTCTGCCGCTGGCCGTCCTGTACTCCCTGTTCTTCCTCTTCGGACTCGTGGGTAACCTCTTTGCCCTGTGGGTCTTCCTTTTCCTACACTCCAGCCGCAACTCCGTGCGGGTCTTCCTCATCAACTGCGCTGTGGCTGATCTGGTCCTCCTGGCGTGTCTGCCCTTCAGGATTTTCTACCATGTCAATGGAAACAAGTGGGTGCTGGGATCTGTGGCCTGCAAGATGGTGGGGAATCTGTTTTACATGAACATGTACATCAGTATCACGCTGCTGGGGCTCATCAGCTTGGACAGATACTTGAGGTTACAGGGGAAAGGCAGAGCACGGAGAGGCGTGAGCTTGACGCTGTGGGGGCGCGGTCGGCCGTGGAGCTGGGTGGCGTGCGGGGCCCTGTGGGGTCTGTCGCTGGTGGCGCTGGTGCCCATGATCGCCACGGCGGAGGACAGAGAGGACGGTGGCAAATGCTTCCAGTACAAGCAGCGTAGCAGCAAAGCCAAAGGGAAAGCCTACTTCAACGCCGTTCTGGTGGTGTTGTTCTGGCTCGTCTTCATCATGCTGGTCGTCTCCTACGCCAAGATTGCGTCGCAGTTGCTGAGGGTGTCGCGGGACAGGCCGGACCTTCCCAACGCGCAGAGATACCAACGGACCGCCAAGAAATCCTTCTTTGTCCTCTTCCTGTTCACTGTCTGCTTCGGGCCCTACCACGCCTTCCGCCCCGTCTACATCCTCACCCAGCTCGGCGGAGGCGCACCTTGCGACTACTTGCAAATGGTGGACCGTACTAACGAGGTGATGCTGTTATTTTCGGC
The DNA here is from genome assembly GCA_029783685.1 of Heniochus monoceros. NCBI lineage: Eukaryota > Metazoa > Chordata > Actinopteri > Chaetodontiformes > Chaetodontidae > Heniochus > Heniochus monoceros. Next base: position 10,221,111 of record JAPZEA010000017.1, on the reverse strand, counting down.
TTTCAATAGCTGCTTGGATCCCGTCATGTACTTTCTGCTATCCGGCTCGGTGCGCAAAACCGCAGTCCGAGCGCTCGGAAGCAGACTCGGCAACCGGATTCTCTTCCTAAATGACGCGACGTCCAACAGTTCCACGACTGAGTTCAGACGACCGTCTGTGCCGATGGCTTTCCCCAACACGCCCTCGGGCACCCCCAGAACGAGTATCTGTGCCGTCAACTCCACCCTCCGCCGTACGGGATTGACTGTGCTTCCGCCTGCTGGCAATCAGTGATGGGAAATAATGCCAGCCTGAACGCTGGGGAAAAAGATTTCCAACACAGGCCTGGACTGGTGGCCGCTTCTCTGGAAAAGTGAGCAAAGCGTTTCTACACAGACCTACTTCTTTTGTAAAAACAACAACAAAAAAATGTTATGTATAAATCTGTTTTTTGGCTCATAAACTATACTCACTGTATTAGCTTCTGAACATCTGTGCTAAGTGGGGATCATTGTTTCTATTCCAGTTTAATGCCTGAGTGAGCGACAATACAGTAATGTCTGAGGAGATGCACTCCAGTGACTGCTTTGACTGCAGCTTTTCTAAGAATACATGCCATGTGATTTTCCCATCAGAGAGAGTGCTACTGTGTTTCTGAAAAAAGTAAAAGCGTATATTGGCATAAATGGCTTGAGTGTGTATGTGTGTGTGTGTGTGTGTGTGTGTGTGAATTATGTTGAAACAATAACACATTTTGCCTTCTTTTGTTGAAAAAGAACAAATAAACATTTGTGGCACTGATACGACCTTGTCTATTTGGAAGAACGCAGACAGAGTGACAAAAATACAGGCTTAAAAATAATTACTCTACTCTTTCTGAATAGTCTAGATTGGCTTAAAAGCCATCCATCTGGCACTGCGTGTGAGTTCAAACAAACACCGGCAGTAATGTGCAACTACCCGGGCTTGACCAACCAACGCACACAGCTATTAGTTCGACGCTTAAAACGAGGCTGCGTTGATCCCTCCGGGAGCGTTTTGTCAAATGGCTGGCGTGCGTGGGTCGACGGCCTGGTTTGGGACCGCTCCATCTGGTCTGGTGGTTTTTGTCACCTGCGTTAAAGGGCTAATCCTGCTGGAATCGCTGGTTGATGCTAATCTGACTGTAAGAACTCTTTAAGGGCTGGCCCGGCAATTAACGTGCCATACGACCCAGCGTGATTCGCTGGTTTGCCACACAGAGGGTGTGGAGGTGTTTAAACTGAAAAAATGTTTGTTCGACCTGCCAGGCATTACCTAAAAGTTAGTAGAAAGAGCGGATGTCGATGACAGTGTTTTTGCCTTTGACCTTTATCTCCTCACAGATAGCAAAGATAACCATCTTCTCAAAGTTGAAGAAACCCACGAGAGATGGTACTAAGCATTTCTGTTGTGCTCGTTATGAAAAGGTTAACTGGTGTCATTTTAGAACACGTGACACATTTACTGGTTTCAGTGGCTTCGCCTGGAACAGATCTCACCTTTACGTCACGATGAATCACATTGTTGTCGTGGCAGTACCGAAGCGCCTCCAAAATCTGCCTCATGTAGTGGCTGGATGGACAGAAAGGTGAAACGGACGAGGGGGACGTCATTTAGGGCATTTGCAAATTGTTGGTTATTTCAAGCTTTGTCGATATTTTAAATGTTCTTCCCGCAGCTCCCCGACCGTGTCCTACCTGGCCACGGCTTCGCTGTACACGAACCCGGCGTCGGCTCTCTTCACAATTTCGAAACACAGGTCCGCTCCGTCCATGCTGACCAGGGTGAGAGAAAGAGGAAGAAGAGACCGGGGTTATAGATAGCAGTTTACACTGGAGCAGATGAACAAGCAACTATCAAAATAGTATTTAAAAGGGAGTGCAGAAATCTGCGTCCATCTGGGAGCAATTTTATGACCTGCTGTCACTGGCATAAACACAGAGGCGCTACATTTTCATTATTCCACTTTTCAGCCAGAACAATCCCAGGAGAAGCTTTCAGAATGATACAGATTTATAACCTGAAATCCACACAGAGGAAACAAATGAACAGGGCAAGTTGATTAGGATAACTATATTTACAATAAAGGCAGCTGGGAGAAGCGGAGGGCCGTTTCTCCAGTGTCTCCTGTCGATTTTATACTGAACGCAGATGATTTACGTTATGTCTTCTCATTCTTATCGTTACTCTGCAAGTAAGCAGAGTTGCAGTCGACATTTGTGAGATTCGTTGTGACATACATTTCAGCACTTGCCAATCAATCAGTAACATATTGATAGTGAAAATATATTTCTATCTAGCTCATACTGAAAAAAAGCACCACAATATATACATAAAGGACTTTAAAAATATGCATGCCATTGTTTCTTATCTGCATCTCAATGTTTCTTATCTTCTCAGATATCATATAATGATATCTTCATTCATTACTCTCCAACAAAACATATGTAAATGTACCATTAACATTTGACATGTTACCCAGGCTTAGATCTTTAGATGTACACTGCTGTAAACCAAAATGACACTCCCATCTACTTTCTGAGCCTTACCGCCTTCCTCATCTCACGTACTTGGTTTCCGTCAAAATGAGGGTGCTGATGGTGTTGCAGATGAAGTGCGAAATTACCGGCAGCGACCGTCTGCCCACCCATGGTAAATTTAGTCTGTGTCTGTTAGATTTGTCCACTTTCCAGCAACTTCAGCAAATAACTGCACGCCATTGTCTATATATTGTTTTTCACTCTTGAAAAATAATGTGTGGATGTGGGACGGCTCAGCAGTTGCGGTGGTGGATAAGACAGGTGTTTCCTGCCCTGGTAAGACCAAGTAAAGGAAAAAAAAAAATCTAATCCGAAAATGGTGTGAAATGAATTGCGGTGGACACAGTGTGCAGCACAGACTTACAATTCAAAGACCATGTAGAGCATGCCATCGGAGCTGTAGGTCTCCAGCAGCTCCACGATGTGAGGGTGTTTCAGCATGTGACAGATACTGGCCTCTCGCTTCAGATCTGTCAGGTAGAAATTAGTCAGATGTTATGGTTAGATATTATTCTCATGCAACAACTGGCGCTCCAGCATGATGACTGTTCTGCTACAAGTTAGGAGGGAAGATTTTATTATAATGATTCAGGTCATTTCCCATCTTTTCACAGTTACTGTTAAGAAATTTGGTTTACTGTTAGAATTAACATTAACTGGAATTGCAGCGTTTGGCCATAATGCAGCCACGCTATTGTTATGACGACCTCAATCTCCAATTTGAAAACAGATGCGAACCTAGACAACGTTTAATGTGGTCGACTAAATAATCCATTCACAAAACATTATTCATTAACAACATTTGAACTCAAATGTGCTCAGCTACTCTTTTTGCTGCCTGAAGAAACGTGTATACTGTAAGTCATGATTTATCCAGTGTACACTGAAACGATGTGATTTATCCCTTTCATTTCTCAGTGCTCCTGCACATGAAATATGCAAATTTCACTGTAATCGTCCTCAACTGACTCATTCGAGGACTTGATGAAATTAGTCGCCTCTGTACTTCTGGTGATTAGCCCTGAAATCCCATTGTAGGATTATTTGTCATTTTCAGACCATTTACTTTATTTTAGACATATATGCCATTAAATGTGAGCGCCGAGGAACACTTGTGGCTCTGTGCCATTTCCACAACACAACGTGACATGCAGACATATGAACAGAAAAGGTGGGAGTTCTACACTAATTTAAATTTCTACAGCTGGAAAAGATTTCATGAAGATAGTGTTGGAGACATAACAACTGCTGAACAAAGGCACCCATAAAGTGAGTGGTTAAATCTCAATTTTAACTTTATTATTATCCGTATTTCAGCGTGTCATGTACTGTGATGAGAATGCGTTTTACTAAAATAACCCAGAATTTAAGCGACATCAGATGACCTTTGGGTGAGAAACAAAGCCAGCTACTCTGCTGAGATCCACATTTGTGTTTGGCCTTAAATCATTTTGCGTCGCTCTGTGACGAGTTAAGGAGACGAAAAGCCGAGAGGACGTGCCTGGCACGCCGCCCTCGTACTTTAACACCTCAACAGACCTGCCTCGCCTCGGCTTCGCCACCAGAGGGAGTTACAGCGCCTCTCATTGACAGACGCAAGGGATTCCATTCCTTGTAGATACTGAGCAAACAAGACGACTTTTTTCACATGTCGCTTTTACATGTGGTGACCATTTTAATTGCACATCTGGCTCTCATTATCACAATTAGAACGTGATGCTGTGGCCTTCCTCGTCACTTTGCTGCCTCATTAAAGAAAATACTGATGGGAAAACGCTCCCGTCCTCCCCCTCTATACAGGAAAGGAAATGCACAATATTGAACAGAATGACCAACGACTGTCGAGACAAGCTGTAAGATACAGTCGCAGCCTGCGGAGGAAGGCTGACAGACATAATGTGCTGTTGTTGAGCTCCTCGCTCCATAAAAACCTCATTTACACACTCCGCTCCCCATCTGCAAGTCTACTGATCTTTGTGTATGTGTGTGTGTGCGTGTGCGTGTGCGCTCATTGTGTCGTGACAGACCAGTATCATTATGCAACAGAGAGAAATGATGCTGTGTCCCCACTACAGAGCCCCCATTCTACTGTTGCTTTGCTTTCATTATTTCTCTCCTCTCCTCTTTACGCTCGTCCTCGGCCCGTCTCGTCGAGTATCTATTCTTTAACTTCACAATGCCGCCCAGTGTCCGCACGGTAACGAGGAAACCGCTCGGACAGAGGGAGGGAGCCGCAGAGGCCTGGAACGGCCTGAATGAAAGCAATGCGATTCGCTGGGCCTTTTCCAAACCAGCTCTTACGTGCGAGGCTTTGTGATGCAATGTTCAATAATTTCACTCCGTTTGGAGGAAATGCCTTTCCCTTTGCATCTGATGTTCTCCTCATAGCTCACAGGAATCACGGCGACAAGTCCAGAATGCTTGGTCATGCACTGGTGTTACTTTGTATGGCCTATTGGTGGATTACATTTCCAATATGTTCATTACCTAAACTTACAATACACATCTCGCTAACAATACTGCAAATTGCACTGTTGCATTCTTCTCTGAAATTCAATACCCATAAAGCTTGAATGTTGATTGAGGGTGCTCCCTAGTTCACTCTCTATATTCATCTTTATTAAATTCTACAAATCCAGACGCTCGCTCATTCTGCTTTTGTCCAATACTCCCAAACTCTTAATTACACCATTAGTCATTTGTGCGTCCGACTCCCTCGCGTGCTCGCACGCAGATGTAGCTGTGAATGTTTGTTATACAGCTTGTAGCAGTTCTGTCTCCTTTTCCGTTTCGCTCACATTTATGCTGACGCAGAGTCTTTCTTAATAAGCTAAGGTATGTGGTCTCAGGAAACCACTTTCCAAATCTGGCTGCATTCCACTTCTCTATCTTGACACTTTGAGTGCCCCCTTGCTTCTTTCTCTCTCTCGTGGCTTTTTAAAATGTCAGAAATGAGAGTGTCTAAAACGTAGTTTCTTCTAGCCTTCGGTGAAACTTTCGCTGTGTTTCCCTCTTTCCGGTGCCATTTAGATGCACGTGAATACTCAATATTCAGGACACTCAATGTTAGTGCCGTTTCAGTTCGTGCCAGCTGAAAAGCTGTTATGAAAAAGTAAGTACTGTCATACAGTTTGCCGCTGTGGTGAACATCATCAGTGACTCCGTAACAACTATATTTCCATCGCTAAAACACTGGCAGAAAATATAGACCGATGCTTTTTTGTACACAGATATACATATGGATGCAGCAGTTAGCAGTTACAATGAATTATTGACTATAAAATAGCGCAAGTCACAACAATGCTCACGACATATCGCCCTTTCAACCTTTAAATTCCAATAAAGTGACAAAAAACACATTTTTTTTACAATGACATGACACAATTTAGGACCTTTACAACTCAAACCTCGATAGTTTAACAACGGCACAGCCGTCAGTGCTGAAAAATAAGTGGGATAAACTGAAAATTGAATTGTGACCTTCAAATCAAAAGTCAAATCTAATCATGGATTTAGAGAACCGGGGCACCCCTGGACGTTCCGATCATCACATATACTGTGGGCAAGCTGGATTTTACCAGGCTTGGTGCAACAGACCACAGGGGAGAAGCAAGCTAGAAGAGACTCTGGACGCCAACGACATTATTCCAAACTACTGTAAATTTCCAAGGTAAGAAAAACTCTTCAGGTTTATTCAACTTTCCAGGAGAATATACTTAGTCTTAGGATAATAATAACGTACTCACATCTACAATTATGTGGGACGTTGACTTTGTTTGGGGAAACACTGGTATAAATCTCTGCGTCTGTGTTTCTCCTCCCTTGGGTCATTTCCTTGTCTTGCTGTTATTGGCTATCAGGCTAATCTCTGACTGGGGCATCACAGATGGCACGTAGTGAACGCCAACATTAGCACCAACACGCACACGCATGAACACACACGCGTGCGTTTGCGCATGCACGCAAACACACACGCTTAATCTCTGCATCCATCTCTCTCTCTCTCAGACACACACGCAGACCTCAGCATGACGAAGCACAAAAACACATGGTGAGACATGGCACGCTTCAATATCTCACGCACGCTTGCCACCATAACCGCACCAACGCACACATGCGCACACAAAGGCACACGCAGAAATGCCGTTCCAATGTATTATTCATCTGGGTGCAGCATGTGTGACATTACGCCTCATTTATTTGTGTGCGAGAATGCCATTATACACTCTGTGTGTGTGCCTAGCTGTTTGATATCTGAGCCAAACAGTATTTGCAGATTATTCCCAACATTTGTTTTAACTCACAAGGAGAACAAGGTGGGTGGGTTTGCATTAGAGCACAGAAAATGACTCACAAGTTAATTCAACTTTTTCAAGTCACTCTGTTTCGACGAGTTATCTCTGTGACTGACAACATCCCTGACAACTATCCTCTCTTGTCCTGATTCCATTAACCCCACCCATCTGGTGCCATAAGTGCACGAAAACAAACACCAAGATTTAATTGCAGCCACGGTCTGAACCGAGTCTGCTGTATTTCTCACCTTCTGTGCTGAGGCCAGGGCTGGAGGTGAAGCTGGCCACATCGACGATCTTTACGGCAAACTGCTGGCCCGTGTCCCTGTTGATGCAGCGCCTCACCACGCTGAAGGGACCCCTGCAACACACACACACACACAAATACTGAGATAGTTGCAGACACCTCCAAATAATGCAGACAAATCTGAAGCCTGATTTTTTCCAGATTCAAACAGAGGAAGAGCCCTGGGTTCAGCGGGCACTTACCAGAAATACATGTACACAGACAACCACTCACACACCAGCCCAGCGCTATGGGCAGACACAGAACCATTTTTGAGAATATGCATCGTAGCCTCTGTGCTCGTGCCAGTGGGAATTATAGAGTAGTGGTGTGCAGCACAGCTGTAAAAGCTAAAATAAAAAGCTTTATTATAGAGACCTGAGCAAGGGTGGCCTCCCCTAAAAGGTTTATTTCTGGGCAAATGAGGTGGCAGACATTGTAAGGTTGTGTTTCCTAATATAACTGCAGTGAGGTTAACATACGGAAGCTTTTAGCCATGATTTCCTGTCCTCTGTCCAATAGGATGCAAGTCATTCTCAAGATTTTGTACTAAAAGGCAAAAAAACAATAGAGCCATGACATCACCCAGGCCTTAGCTACACACAAGGTTTGTGTGGCACATTTGAGATTTCTAACAGATTTTTTACTTTGTGTTTCTTACAACTCTTACTTACTTTTCCTCTTCTTACTTTTCCTAAAAAGTTGGGACATTGTGTACAGTGTAAATAGAAACATTATGTGGTGATTTGCAAAACACTTGACACGCAATATTTAATTGAAAATAGCACCAAAAAGTTGGGACAGGGTTTTGTTTATCACTCTGGTGCATCACCTCTTCATTCAACTACATTCTGTAAGTTCCAATTTCTTAACTACTTTATGTTGAGAGACATTATTCTGAAATTGTTGCACTGTTTACCAGCGCAGTCTGTCACAGAGCGGTGAACCCCTCCCCGTCTTGACTTCAGACAGACCTGGCCTCTCTGGGAGGCTCTTTTTCATGTTACTCACCTGTTGCCAGTTTAGCTAATTAACTGTGAGATCTTCCACCATGTGTTTTCTTTCAACATTTCACAGCTCTTCCAGTCTTTTGTGGCCACTGCCCCAGCTTTTTTCTAATGTATTGCTGGCATCAAATTCTAAATGAGGATATAATGTTCAAAAAACAATGACATTTCTCAGTTGCGACATCTCGTGTGTTGTCTTTGAGCTATTTTCCATTCAATATGGGGTTTCAGTGTTTTTCTAATCATCAAATTCTGTATTTCTTTACGTTTTACATAGCATCCAAGGTTTTTCGGAAATGGGGTTTCAAAGAACATCAGCTCTGCAATAAAATCAGGTGCGTGAAAACTTCAGGCATATCATATTACATTTCTTTCACTTCCCAGAAATGAACACACCTTACAGAATGTGAAATGTTATTAGAAAACTAAAACTGCACAGTTCAATATCTTGACTGACTTATTAACATCTGTAATCCCATAAAACAAAATATAAATAGGTTTTTGGATCATGTGAAATACATACCGCATTATGTGATCTTACTGGATGTATTTTCTGAAAACACTCTTGAGTCAAGACAACTAAATAATATAAGACAAATATATAAGAAACTAGTGCAACATGATATATGACTTCTTTATTGATGTTTAAGTTGGATCTCTGCTCTGTCTGTTCTCATAAGTGTTAATATGAAGTATGACTTATAGGCCTTACATTTCTCTGTAGTACAAACTATGGCAAAGTGGCAAAAATGTAGTTTCAATTTCCTGGTTGGGGATAAGAGGTTGATAAATCGATTTATATCCACTGGGTAAAATCAATCAGTACAGGGTCTTGCCTGGAGTATCAGTTATTGTATTGCCTCAAGTGTTTCCCATACATACAGTGTTTTAGGCTGAGCCACCCAAAGTCATTTCTGTTGTAATTACAGTGTCTGAGCTTTCTTTTAGGAATCTGTCTGGAAATGCAGCTTAAAGTGAGTATTTATACACAGCCCGTCAGTACTGTGTATAAATATGTAACCGTATAGATGTGGAAAATGACTTTTCTAATTTCCTGTCAGAAGTCAGGCTGTAACAGCTGCTGTTTCGTAGTAGGCTGTGAAGTGTTGGCTGTCAGACGACCACTATCCAGTGTATCAAAGTCCACCCAAAAGCCTATAATACTTGCAATAAAAGCTACAACTAACAATACCTTTTAATTTCTCAATAAATGAATCATTTATCTAATGTGAAAGTCCAGACATATGCTTTTCACTTCGTAGATACACACACTACTAATTAGGTATTGTCTTTGATTCATTCACTGTTCATTTACAGACCAAATACTCACTCAATTAATCATTACAAGACTACTTTTGAATGAACACACTCATTTGTTGTATACCACTGTGGCCCTTCCTACAGACCTCATATTTGCAACCACACAAAGTGGCGCTCCTCACATGAACACACAGGTCAAGTCAGTGTCAAACTTTAATACCTTGTATTTTGTTAGTCTCACAGATGTATATGGTAATTCTCTCTCATTATGCCAAAGCACAAGGCATGAGATTAAATCAGTAACAAAGTGGCGGGAGCAGGCACTGAAAGCTGAGACATTTGCACAGATTCTGTCTCCTCCTAACCCACCGAGAGTCTCTCACACACACACACACACACACACACACACACACACACACACACACACACACACACACACACACACACAC
>JAPZEA010000017.1:10157149-10172796 GCA_029783685.1 Heniochus monoceros | reverse complement strand
TGTGTCCCCCCTCACTCTCGCACACACAGCTCGGGCAGCCTCTGTCTTTCTTCCCCTCTCTCTCTCTCTCTCTCTCCCTCCCTCCTCTCTCTCTCTCTCTCTCTCTCTCTCTCTCTCTCTCTCTCTCTCTCCATCTGCTGAGAGTCACTCAGGCAGCTTAGATCAGACACTGCAGCGCTCCAGACAAAGGAAGGTGCCGCCAGGAGTACAGCTACCTATCTGGTCTGTTGCACTTAATGTAGACGGCCAACCTTGGGTTTCTGACACCTATTTACTGACAGCGCAGAGCTACTTTTCAAAGACTTGAAAAGACTAGAAGGAGGACTAACTCTCAGAGGGGGTGGGCAACCTTTTGTTTAATGCTAAATAACCTCTATTTAACGTTTCCTCTGCTCTCCTTTCACAGTTCAGTTCCACATTGCTCATTTGTATGAGATTCAGGTAAGTGCTCGCTCTTTTGTTTCTCCTGCACTTCAATTATGTTTGAAGGACACAGACATTTGTGTGCTTTTCTGCCATTGGAATTGTGAAATGAAGTGCTGCATGCTGATTGAATGTCCAACATTGAGGCGGTAGCTCAGAACCCAGCCCCCACTGTGTGATCACATCTGAACGCCGGGGATAGCCCTGTTTTGTTTTGTTTTGTTTTTTTTATTATTTTATATTTTGAGGCAGGTGCTGACAAAATTGAGGAGGGAGCAGGGTGCGTGAGTGGGTGGCATGCGGGAGGGGATAAGAGATTACTCTCAGCCGATCGACGGGGTTGCCACGGAAACAAGAAAGTCTGTCCCCCCCCCCACCCCCCCCCTTTTGTATGCTGGTGGTCTCTCTTTATGTCGGTTTCAGGAGGGAAGTACAGTAGCTCGCGCCAGCTCCGGGAGCTTCACGGCTAATGTGCGGGGGGGGGGGGGTAGTGCTGTGTCAGAACACAACGCTGCAGTGGAAGTCTCAGGCGTCGGGGTTGTGTGCTGCCATTGAGCACCAAATCTTTGGATGCGAAAGTGCGACCGCATTTGGAGGAGGGGGGCGTTGTGCTGCACGTTGGAGAGAGGAAAAGACGGGCAGAAGGGATGACCTGGCAGAAGTGAAGGATTCAGGCTGAATCCTTGCTGGTGTAAACAACTTCTGCCTTTTGTAATTTGTGCTTTTTTTCCTTCTCTCCTCTCTCCTCTTTATCCTCTCCTCTTGCTCTCTTTGACCCTCTTTTATCCCTCGCTGCCCCTCCTCTCCTCACATTCAGAAGAGATACCGGGCTGCCAAGGAGGCCTACGAGAGCCTCCTGCAGACGGAGGATCTTCCTGCACAGGTGAAGGCCACTACCCTGCAGCAGCTAGGTAAGCGTGTGCACACGCGAGTCAAGTTTAGTGTGGTGGAATTTTGGGTGGAGCGAGAATAAAAAGATGATCGAGAGAACTGGGACGAAAGCAAGTTTTATGTTAATTTTGACAAGAATTTTTTTGTCGCTTTCTGAAAACTGCAGCTGGTTTAAAGTCGCTTTTTTGTTCTGTTTTAGTTAAGATTTAGTCAGTGGCGCTCAGTTCTAATTTTAGCCAGTTGTTTAGTCATAACTTTCCCACACAGTTTCATGATGCTGTTACTGACTTGCCATACTCCTTCAGAGTTTGTTGCATATTTCCCTCCTTTACTTGCTGCACATACCTCGAACCCAACAATCCACAAAGACCCTATATGCTGTGCTAACATCAAATTTAGCCTTGAAAGGGAATTTGCATTTACATGTTATCAAATCAATCAACCTATGTAATTGATATTTACCATGGCAGACACTGCAAGATGGTGTGCCTTCAGGTGTCTTTTCAAATCAGTTGTGTTTTTTCCACCCCTAAATAATAATAATACATTCATGATGTGCAACGAGCAGGAAAAGAAATCACCCAATGAGACAGATGCATGGAAGAAAGGAGAGTTTGTGCTTGCAGATGAATGAAAACAACCAGTTCTTTGAGATGACCTAGACAGCTGTTTTGTCTCCTCTTCATGCATCACACCATCATTTTTGTTGTCAATATTGTCTTCGCTTACGTTCACGGACGTCGACAAGCACTCCAGCGATTGATTTGATGTGTTTCCCAGGCTGGATGCATCACACGGTGGAACAGCTCGGGGACAGAGCCAGCAGGGACAGCTATGCCATCCAGTGTCTGCAGAAATCTCTGGAGGCCGAGCCCAACTCTGGACAGTCCTGGTACTTCCTTGGCAGGTACGTTGCACACGCGCGCAGTAAAACTTTAGTAAAGTAAGTAAAACTTAATCTATATAGCATAGCACAATGAGAAACAGACAAGAGGACAAAAACACCAAATATTTTGACTGTTGTGACACAGAAAGCTACCTTGGCACATTTGCAGTGCTTGTGAAATATAAACAGGGAAGTTTTGGTCCTGGAATTGCCGCTCTGTTATGGTGTAATTGGGGAAAGTTGACAGATTTTGTTCAACAAGTTTACCCGTAAACGCGGTCCTGCTCAGGTCTTAAAAGTGTGAGACATGAATTTAAATATTTGTAGGCACTGAAAACCTTTCATCTCATTCGTTCCTTCAGTAGGACAGATATGATGTATTTCTTTTTTTCTGCTAAATAGTCTGAAGTTAGAAGATTAAATGCTGATTCACTGCTGGTATCAGGATCAATTAAGGCCTCGTTTAATTGATGAGGAGAAGCTGTGTGTCCTCTGAGATATTTTATGCATCAGTTACTCGACACATTTCATTTGTTTAAATGTTTTCCATGTCTTTAGCACGACCCTGACAGCCTGTGTCTCCTTCAGGTGCTACTCTAGTATTGGGAAGGTCCAGGACGCCTTCATCTCCTATCGGCAATCCATAGACAAATCAGAGGCCAGTGCAGATACCTGGTGCTCTATAGGGTAAGGGTCAATGTGTTCAGGCGAGGCTGCAGGTACACTCACTTTTTTAATAATGTGAGAAAGGAAAAAGCATGAATGCGAGCCGCTTTTGTCACCTGTAGGCTTCTGAATAGACATTTTGGAGTGACCTGCATCCTTACCTTTTTTGCTTTCATTGTTTTCCAAATCCATCCATCCTTCCTTCAACATTCCTATTTAATCCTTGATTCAATCACCTAATTATCCCTTAAATTTCATTGTCCTTTGCATGAAAAAAAACACTCACCCCTCAATCTTTTCACCCCTGTCCCCTCCTCATTGCTGCACTCCTCACCTCTCCCCCTCCTCAGGGTGTTATATCAGCAGCAGAACCAGCCCATGGACGCTCTGCAGGCCTACATCTGTGCCGTGCAGTTGGACCACAGCCACGCCGCCGCCTGGATGGACCTGGGCACGCTGTACGAGTCCTGCAACCAGCCGCACGACGCCATCAAGTGCTACATCAACGCCACACGCAGCAAGGGCTGCACCAACACCACCGCGCTAGCCCACCGCATCAAATGCCTGCAGGTGGGTGGAGAGAGGCCTTTAATGCAGGTGGTTTGGGTGCAGCTTCAATTTGATATTCCGCCGTAAGGAGAAAATTAAATATGCAAGAATTCAAAGGCAGTTGTCTTCTGACAGGTGTGGTGGTGGTGCACCTGCAAAATTAAGGACATTTATCTTGCATCACAGCTTTCCCTTTTTTTTTTTTTTTTTTTAATAGCGTCCTGTATTTAACTGTCAAAAGAAGAACACTGGTGGTTCTCAAAGCTGCCCTGCTTGAAACGCGTACTGACTCTCGCTCGTATCGTTAATTGGTGCTGCTGGCTGCTGTTGATTTAGTTCCTGCGCTCGGTGGGTCACTCATTCACAACGCTGACAACTTCCAGTGTTTTAACAGACCTCAATTGGACGTATTTGGCGGCTGGCACACCCACCCTAACAAACAAAAGTTTCAGAAACGTATCCGCAGATACAGAACCATCAAAAAACGATGCCCGGATGAGTTTGGGACATCCCCAATTGAAACTGCTGGCCGCTCGTGCCGCTTTTGGCGTCACCCACTTGAACCAGTTTCACCAAAATCTGTTCGGTGCATTCAAGGACATGCAGTGAGTGCCGCGTTGTAGACAAAGCAGCCACATTAACAGATCTGAGTTTTCCAAACAGAGCAACCCTTCATCAGGAAACTGGATGGAAAAGAAGGGCTTTCTCATAGATACAGCTGTACTACCATCATCACCCTCTCCTGCCTTCTGCTCGTCTTTGTTAGCATCCCTGTGTGGCCACAACTTTGTGGAATAAGTCCTCGTCTTATTCCCCAGGGATGTGATCAGAGTGTCCCGTTAGGCACAAAGGAAAACCTGAAAAACTGAATCCGGTGTCCAAAATCAAATCCAGAAATCTATAACAGCATTTTATTTTTACCCAACTTTACACCTCCCGTTCTTTCAAGACCCTAACTCCTGCCTGATAGGTAGTTGGTCCTCACTGGAACCTTTTTTCATAGGATAATATATGAGTAAAGGAGAAATAAACATGGTGCCCTCACTCTCATTTTCCTTATTTTAAGGATTATTTATCCTTTCGAGACTGAATCATGCTGAAGCTAACGCTAGCCGCCTGAAAGCCCCCCTGCCAGACATTTAACAACAGGGGGTTCTAACAATCCCCATGTCATGTGTTAATTTATCCATCAATATTCTTGTCCAAGCAATGTCATTTTCCTTTACATATGCATGATGGAATGTTACATTTCCACCAGTCACGTTAGCATAAGTTCGCGGCATTAAGACAAGCTCAGCAGCTTGTTTTAATGGGACCGTGACTGTGTTTGCGATCACTGTTGCCGAATGTCATTCAAGTGATGATACCTTCTTTGTGTGGTTGATGCTGTACATGTCGTAGGTGTATTCGCCAGCCGAGACACAAGTTTGCATATCAACTTAGCTTCACTTGTGTTATAACCTCTACCTATTTACCATTGCTGATCATTTCCTTGTTTTGAGGTCATCGTTTTTTTTTCTTTCTCAACAACAACAACAAAAAAGCCTTGTGTTTTATTATTTTTTTTGTTTTTTCACGCCGTTTTCCATTCCCCTAGGCTCAGTTGAGTAACCCCCAGCTCAGTAGCCTACAGGGTAAAAGTAAAATGCTCCCTCTTATTGAGGAGGCATGGAGTCTGCCAATCCCAGCTGAGCTAACCTCCAGGCAGGGAGGCCTGAGCAGTGCACCACAGCAGGTGAGAGATCCAGATAGAGCAACCTACACCTCTCGTCTCCCTCCTCCCTCCTCCCTCCCCTCCCCTCCCCTTCCTCCCTTTTGACTGAGTGCACACTCAGACACATAGGCACTCAAACACATGATCATAATTGACACGCAGACAGGCCAACACATGCGCATGCACTACTGTACATACTGATGGGTAACACTTGAGCTCAGCGCCACCTTCCGCACTGTGTGTGAATGCAGATGTCTAAAGAGCCCAGAAAAGCCCCCCAAAAACTCCCAATGAGTGCTGCTCTTTACTCTGAATGCTGTCAGATTGGAATCCTTGCACTTTCTGCCTCACGCTAACAGGAACTGAATAATATCTTACCGTCATATTTCAAATGGCATCTTTACGGCATCTGTTTTGAAAGAGGGGCCCAGCCAAGTGTTACCCACTCCCCTGCACTCCCTTTCTTCTCCACAGCACAGTAGTCACTCGGCTTCACCCATCATGCTCAGTTAAATAAACCGATAACTCAATCAGCGAAGCACTTGTGCAGGCTTTCGTTAATTCTTTCCCATTCAATTTCTCCTTCTCTTAATCCTGTTTTTTTAATCTATTGTAGTATTCGGGATTTTTACCCCCTTACGCCGACTTTACAAGTCCAGTTTTTGGTGGCAAACTTGTTGAACCTGCGCCACAGCGCTGTTTGCTCTTAATCTGCTTTGGTTCAGACTGGGAGAAATTGCCTTTATGAAGAGATTAAAGTGCTCTAATTAAAAAAAAAATCAAGTGGCTGTGTTTCTAATTCTAACACTCGTTGATGTTTGGCCTTTTTGGCTTTTTGACCCTGCCCCAGCGTGATCGGTGAGGTCGTGCTGCCGCACAGTATACCGAGGCTTCCCATTGGCTCTGTCCATCTTCCTCCCCTCTTCAGTAGTTGACCTTAGATGTCCCGCAAGCTGCTCACAGAAGCCCCAGCAACGCCCTCTAGTGTTCCATCACCACCTCCGCTCATTCATTCACAGAGTAGATGCGAGTAGCTCTGTTCTGTCCGTGTCTGTGTGTGATCATTGCCGTGCTCCTGACTTCATAGCATTGGAATATGTTGATTTTAGCAGCTTTTGACTTGGTGAGAGTCAATTAAGGCCTATCCCAGTGTGAGTGTGTTTGGATTGGGGAGATTTTGGATTTTTCAATGGGTCAGATGTGACTTCATGGCTTAAACCTGATAGATGTGATGCAATTAAGGGAAGAAAATTAGAAAGCATGTGCAGAATATAGCTTTTTTTTTGCCCACTTTTTGTACCATGTATGGAAATGAGGTAGAAAATATTTGCTTGAAATATAACAATGATTCAAAGCCTGCTAGGATATTGATTTTTAAAGCAGCTCATAACAAAACAAAGCAAGCTAAAGTTTCTCTTTAAAACCAGAGAATTTTGTCACATCTGGCTCACAGCCCCCCTCTGAGGTAACGCTAAGACTCTCACTGCGCGGAGCGTGTCGCAACCTTTTGCTTTAAAGGTCGAGCGACACTGCCGTGCCCTTAAAACAGCTGCTTCGTATTGTCTGAAAGTGCAACGAGGAAGACGCCGAACAGCCGCGAAGAAGCCATTAGGGCACGTCGAGGGCTGCAGGTGTTGATCGGAGGCAGTTAGTGATGAATTTCCACCAGCATTCCTCGAAACTGCCCCCGGGCTGTTGTTGCCCAACGCAGTGACACCTTCAGATAAACAGGAATGTTTTGCTCTGCTTGTTTGTTTAAGCGGCAACACACAATCACAGTATCGCTCTCCTTTTCTCTCTTTTCCTTATCCTCCATCCCTTGCTTTGCATTGACCTCTCCCTCTTGCCGTCCTTTGTTTTCTCCCATTTTCTGCTTCGGACAAACTCTTGATTGCTCCCCTCCTTTTTACTTTTTTGCCGTTTTCGCCACTCGCTGCACTCGTCCCTCCTTCCATGACCTTTTGTTGCGTTCCTCCCATTTACCTCTCTGTTCTTTTCCTCCTTACGTTTCTTTTGCTTCCCCCCACCTGCGCTCCCCGCCACCCCCCTCCTCCTCTCCAGGCTTGTAAGCCCAATCACAGTGCAGAGGGCGGGGGCTCGGGTCAGTCTCTGCCCCCTCACGTGGGCTCGCTGGGCCAAGCGGAGGACCAAACCTGCCCAGGCAAGAGGAGGAGAGCCTCCAGCCCTTCTAAGGTAAATACGGCATCATTCAAGAGAGTCAAAGTCAGGTTTTCTAATCTGCGCTCTGTCTTCAAACTCTCTACATCTTATATGTTCTATATATTTTCAATCTTCATCATATTTTTTAGGGTGATTCGTGGGCCAGTAACTCAGCACAGCAGCCAGTTCCCAACTGGTACCTCTCCCCGCAGAAATTACAGGTTAGCAACATCTCTTATCATATTTTACTTTGCTTATGGTCTCCGCTTTTACGTGAACCCCGGGTTTCGCCGTCTGCAGGTGCTGGAGCAGTTGCGGAGTAATCGGGCCAGCCTGAAGCCCCCGCAGCTTCAGATGTTGGGGCAGCTGGAGACGCAGCTCGCCATGATGCAGCAGCACCAGCACCAGGTAAAACAAACACATACACACACACACCAGATCAAATATTCAGCATGTGTTTACCCTCAGAAAGACCCACTGCAGTCCTCATACATGATGCACATGTGCACCCGCAGACACTTGCACAACAAGATTCAGTTTAAATAGCCTCAATATTAATAATCGAAATTGTAAATAATTTACAGCCAATTTGTGGTGCCACGAACATGCATATTTTCATGTGTGCAAGATGCTTCAGTCAGATATAAATATTCCATAAACGTGTGTCCTGTAGTCATGACGTTAGCCTAAATACACGCACTAATCCTGTGTGTAAACACTACAGTAGTATTCAGGCCTGACTTAAGCCAGTTGCTGAGTTGTGGCACGTGTAGGCGTTAGACAGGTGGGTTTGGCACAAAGTACAAGACAAGTTTCAACACCGACAGGTAAGAATGTGTTTGTGTGATGGACTCACCCATCAGGTTTTCCAACAGGTTTAAACAAACATAATAAATGACTTGCAGATACTAATTTTCAAGCGCTAATTAAACGTCAAACTGTGGTGTTATCTTTTCATTTCTAGATGAGACAGAATGCCTCGGGAGGTCAGGTGCGCCCCTCTCTCCCCAACGGCCCCACCACCAACTCCCTCCCCTCTCCCAACCCCAGCCTCCACCCCGCCCGGCCCCACCTGGGGCCACACCGGCCCCTGTGCCCGCCTCAGCCGCTGGCCAACGGGCCCGTGGGCCCTGGGATACATGGACACTCAGACTCCCTCCCCATCGGTAGTAACAGTAGTAGTAATAATCAGTCAGGGCCCACGGCCACAGGACCCAACGGAGACGTGCCTTACCTGCAACCTGCCAGCAGCGGCGATGCAGCACCGCTACCTCACACCTGCACAAGCACGCAAACACAGGACGCCACGCCGCGCCAGGCCCTGCACCTAAACTCCTCTCAGGTCAGACATCGCTCGCTGTTACTTTTCCACGCCTGCGATAGACGCTCTTCTTTCTGTCTCTGGGAAGTTCTCTGTTGCTCAGCTAAGAAATGCAAATGGATATAATTCCATTTTTTTTTATCCCACTGACCTACTTGGCTCTGTTGTAATAACTGCCGCAAACCACTGAGAAGATCCGTCGAATGGTTTCATGAAACAAGCTGTGAAATCCCTCCCATGAGACGCGTGTGAATTACAGTAGGCAGGAATTCTTATACACATCCACAGCCTGGTGCTGAGCCAGAAGATAGACGTAACACACGTAAAAATAGTAAAAGGTTGAGCTCGTATTTCGTTCTCCTGTTAAGTGACAGCATGTTAATACACACAAGGATCATGATCAGGCGAACACGTGGCAGAATGTTGTGAACACGGTAACTTCATATGCAAGACGTCCCTCCAGTCCTCTCTTCTTTCATTGTGTAACAATACTTCCTCTCTTCCTCCCTCAGGGGCTTCAGAAGGGGTCTGTTCCACATGCGACGGGCTCCAGTAGTGATGGGACCCTCTCTCAACCCCAGACCCCCAACTCCACCGCCCCTGCGCACCCCAACAATCAGGTTGGACATTCCACTAACGCCCCATCGCCACGGCAGCAGGCTCACAACCACCTCCCATCCCCGCCCTCCCTGCCCCACTCCTCTACCTCAGGTGGAGCAGCACCCGGTGCGTCCGCTACCAAAGATGGCAACACCGCCGCCGCCCTTGTCACGGCAGCCGCATCCCTCGGCAACGGGGGCTCCGAGGGCAAGACGCCATCGCCGCTGCCACCGGCCGACGGCAAAATGGCGCAGGCAGATGGCCTAGCCAATCATGTACACTCTGGGGACGGTGGCAAGGTGGCAGAAGGTGGCGAGAAGCCGAGCCTTAGCGCAGACAATCCTAGACTATCTGCCCTGCTGGCAGGGGGGAAGGGCCCTGTGGAGGGCGAGGGACCATCAGAAGGGACAGCGTCCACCGCATCCGCCGCGGCTGAGTCCCACAAGAAACTCAACAACATCCACCCGGCTGTCCTGCCCTCCACCCCCCATGCGCCAGGCAGCTCAGCTGCCTCCTCGCCCATCTCTGCCATGTCCACCGCCACGCCCTCACCCAAATCCTCAGAACACACCCAAACAGGCGCCCACAGTCCCGCCACAACGTCTGCTGCACCTGCTGTGAACGGTAATGGCAAAGGAGGGATCTCTGAGGACTCTCAAAGCCCGCTGAAGGCTGAGCCGCCCGCCGTCACCAGTCTCAAAGCTACGCCTCCGCATGGACACAGCTCCTCCTCCTCCTCATCGTCATCTTCGATATCCATCTACCCCAGCTCCACAGACGTGCTGAAGGCCTGCAGGTGAGACTGAAACCCCCCGTTGTTCTTCTTTCACATGACGGCGTCGTGCCTCAGGTTCATTCCACTTGGCGACAATGAAGGTGTTTCAAAGGGAATTTGACAAATGCACAGAGAACACAGTCGAGCCACGACAGAGCTTTGAGTTCATCACACCTACACTTGACTTCAGGCTTGTAACACTGCGCACCCTCGAGCAGGGTTGCAATCCGGGCTGAGCTGATCAGTTCTGGCAGGAACAGGACTGAGTTTAAAAATGTGTAGAAGTGAAAATGGTCTTGATTAGTAGAAATGGGAGGCTTCAGCTTGCGTACACCTCTCCTGCTCATAAATGTGCTTATGGCGCATTGCATGCAGCATTTTTTTATTATAAAAGCATGGCTGCGCTGTTTGATATCTTTCTTATAGTTGTAACTTTGAGGTTTGCTACTTTCTTGTTAGTTTATTTTGTGTGTTGAAGTTTTGGAAATATTTCACAGCTGTTGAGTAAAGCCCAGGTGAGCCTGGTTTCTACAGTAATAACTGTGACAGGCTTGAATCTGTCCTGCAGTAAGAACTGATGCTTTGTCACAACCTTAATCAAAAGCCTCAGCTATCAGAAAGTTAAAAGGCTTCACATGTGCATGAAATGGTGCAAATGAGAGAAGGAGCTGAATTGTGCGGTTTGTTTTGAAGATGTCTCCTCCCTGTGGAATTGCAGAGTAACTACAGAACCACAAGCAGATAATTATGTAACTGTAAACAACACTGAAGGCGACTGGGCAGTCTTGTTGCCATGCAGATATTATCCTGCACAGATTATTCAGTTGAATGGATTCCTCCATTTGGTCGCACTCGCCTTATCAAATGGAAATTAATTAGATCATCTGAAAAAATGTGGCATCACGCTCTGCATATGCATCAACTTCTCATCAAAAGGTGCTTAGATTACTTAGAGATATATAAGATCTGACTGAGAACCAGTCCAGCAAGTCAGTTGTGCCCTGGCTGATTTCTGTTCTGCGTGTTGCATCACTAAAAGCATTTTCTGTGTTGTTTCTGTGCAGGAACCTCGGGAGGAACGGTCTCTCCAACAGCAGCATCCTCCTCGACAAGTGCCCCCCGCCCCGGCTGCCCCCTCCACCCTCACCAGCCCTGCCCAAAGACAAGCTCAACCCTCCCACACCCAGCATCTACGTGAGTACTGCTCAGAGGGCTGCTTTAACATGGCTTAAGAATGTTTTTGAAAGTGGTTTTAACTTCCTGTTTCTGGATCAGCTGGAGAACAAGAGGGATGCTTTCTTCCCCCCACTGCACCAGTTCTGCACAAACCCCTCCAACCCCGTCACTGTCATCAGAGGACTGGCTGGAGCACTCAAACTAGGTAAATGCTTTGTTTACAGTACGTATTGTGTGTGTTTTCCTCACTATGTCAATCACAAAAACATGAGTATTCTAATTATTTGTTTCCCTCTCTGCTCTCTCTGCAGACTTGGGTCTGTTCTCGACAAAGACGCTGGTCGAGGCCAACCCGGAGCACCTGGTCGAGGTCTGGACTCAGCTCTCTCAGCCCGCCGACGAGAACTGGGACCCGACCGGCATCAAGAAGATGTGGCGCTGCGAGAGCGCCCGCGCCCACACCACCATCGCCAAATACGCCCAGTATCAGGCTGCTTCCTTCCAGGAGTCCCTGCGGGTCAGTTTCGCTTTAAGACGTGTCGTCATCATGTCAGAAAGGTTCGGTTAAGCCTCCACGTGAGGTGTCGTCTCACGCTCAGTAAAGAAGGACTCGACACATCTGATGATTCTGCTCTTCACCTCTGACAGCCTTTCCATTAAAACAGGCAGTCTTACAGGACTGAATTCAGATGCAAAGTCCTTAAACAGCACAGACAGTTGATCAAGATGACGGTAATTTCTATGCAGCACATAGAAAAGAGCATCGTCTGTGCTCCTCACCTCAGACTTTTCATTGCAATAGATGTTAAGGTGACTGGATGATAGTCATTGAAGACCCCTGACTCATGACAGGCAACCTAAGTGAAGATTTCCAGGCTCTGGAGCTCGTGCCTACACTCCTTCAGTACCCTATGAGTTAATCTGTTAGGACCAGCTGCCTTTCTTCTATTTATGCTTTTAAAAAAGTTTGAGAAACAACCTCTGCAGTTATGATAACTTCCTGACCAGGGCCAAGTTACTACGTGACGAAACTCTTGATGCATTGATCTTGATCTTGATGCATTTCATCCACTGGGCATCCACACAAACGTGCATATAAGATCTCACTGGTATTTGTGAAGGTGGCCAATGATGACATCCTCTCAGACAATCCACTGATTCATCCTTCCATGTCTGGAGGGTTCCAGGATGGGCCCAGGTGGACGGCGTTGTGGTCTGAGTCACATCCGTGGTGGTTTTGAATCCCCCAAAATGCACGTTGCCAAATCAGCATGAGCGTCCTCTCCCCCTTCCATGCATATTTCTGCCTGCGCTCCTTTGGCAGTTTTAGGGAGACGCTGTTAAAGTCATCACGCTGCCTCAACTGCCAAAGTTGTTCCCAGCTGTACCGAAAGAATGCCAGTAACTGCACAGGCCTGCTCAGCTGTGGAAGTGTGCTCTCCTCTGAGCCGGCAGCAGCAGGTGGAAATCAAATATCAGCCAGTACACGTGTGCTGTTGGTGCTAACATCGCTGTATTTCAGGCAGCAGATCATCCACGACCAGTAGTTGGTGTCTCACTTACATTACAAGCGTGAAAACAAACATATCTGACGTGTGGACACCTGCTGCCACCATGCAGCACCAGGAAGTGACATTTAAGGAAGATTCACTGGTAACACGTTTGCTCAATGTGTTTCCTGTTTGTTTTTCAGGAGGAAAACGAAAAGAAGGCACTAAAGGAGCCCTCGGACACAGAGCCAGCGTCAGCAGAGAGGTGCCTAACGTTGATCTGTGTTTATTTACCTTAGTTTGATTATTGTGCTGCTTTATAAAGCTCTATACTCTGATACTTGCTGTTTGTCTTCAGTGTTGCACGCAAAAGAAGGGGCCCCTTGAAGCACATCAAGTTCGGAACCAACATCGACGTGTCGGACGAAAGGAAGTGAGTATTTATCTGATCCGGCCGCCTCGTCTGCCGCGTCTTGAAACTGATCTCGCAAGTGACCGCTTGTCTCGCCCGCCCTCCACCAGGTGGAAGCAGCAACTCCAGGAGCTCAGCAAACTGCCGGCCTTCGCTCGAGTCGTGTCAGCCGGCAACCTGCTGAGCCACGTGGGTCACACCATCCTGGGCATGAACACCGTACAGCTCTACATGAAGGTCCCTGGGAGCAGGATACCAGGCGAGTGCACGCTCAAACTTTCTTTCTGGAACAGACGACGGTTTGTTTATTCTGTGAGCATCAGTTTTGCTGTGTGGATTTGTGCAGTGAAGAGGTTTTGTGCGTGTCTCTGCAGGCCACCAGGAACACAACAACTTCTGTGCCGTCAACATCAACATTGGACCAGGAGACTGTGAATGGTTTGCAGTACCAGAACCCTACTGGGGAGTGATGAGCAACTTCTGTGAAAAGTAAGCAGGACTGGACGAGCATCTGAGGATGGAGGGAGTGACATATAAGACCCGCTTCCTCCTTTCTTTGCTTCTGTCACCACACTTTACTATTTCGCCTGCTTGTCGCCATCTTCCCTCAACTCTCCCTCCCCTTCCTCACCTCCAGGAACAACATCAACTTCCTGATGGGCTCGTGGTGGCCCAACCTGGAGGACCTGTACGAGGCCGACGTGCCCGTCTATCGGTTCATCCAGCGTCCAGGCGACCTGGTGTGGCTCAACACCGGCACCGTCCACTGGGTGCAGGCCATCGGCTGGTGCAACAACATCGCCTGGAACGTAGGACCTCTCACCGGTATGAGGATCACACCTGTTTAAGCCTACTTTACATGCACAACTACCTCCCCGGTCTATATTTTGATTCGTCTTCTTTACAATGACACCATGCAGCGCTTAGAAACGTCTCCTGGTTTCGTGCATTCACGTCGTGTAACGCGCAGTATGTTTTACCGCTGCCTTTTCAGCCCATCAATACAAGCTGGCTGTGGAGCGCTACGAGTGGAACAAGCTCCAGAGCGTCAAGTCCATGGTTCCCATGGTGCACCTCTCCTGGAACATGGCTCGCAACATCAAAGTGTCCGACCACAAGCTGTTCGAGATGATCAAGTGAGTCACCGAATCCTTCGCTTTCAACTCCCAGCCAGTTTGTTTGCATTATTTGTTTGACTCCTCTCGCAAGCCGGGTTTGTTTTTAAAGCTGACACGGTGCGTTCTTTTCACAGGTACTGCTTGCTGCGGACGCTGAAGCAGTGCCAATGGGTGAAGGAAGCCTTGGCGTCAGCCGGCAAGGAAACGGTGCTGAGGCCGAGGACCAGGGATGAGCCGGCCCACTACTGCACCATCTGCGAGGTCAGTCAGCACACCGGGAACATTTCAGTATCGTTGGTGTGAAATTTAACAGGATTTCACATTTCTGGAGAAGCAGCTCACACTTATTTGTAGTTAAAAAAAAAAAATTGTCTCGCCTTAACTGCTCAAATGATACTGACACTGTACTTGTTGGATTAGAACCAAATGTTTACTGATTGTGTATCTCTGCTGCTCTGAAGCTGATAGTTTGTGGTTGAAGATTTACACAAAAAATGCTTGATTTTGAACATTATCTGGTGCTTCATGGACACAATCACTCCAACCTGAAATCCTTTCATATTTGAAACGATCCCGTCATCATATTTGTTTGTCTCCTCGTGTTGAAATTAGCAAGAATTAAATAATCATGATCGAATCAGACAAAGTTGATATGAAGAGCTGGTAAAATAAACAAAGTGACGGTGTACAGTGATTGCTGTTGATATAAAGGAAACTTTATTTTTCACAGTTGCCTTTATATTGACAGCAATTTTTGGTTTGGGTACATTGAAAGTCATTGAAAAGTGCTTGAAATTCACTCTTAAAAAGCTGCACTGACCCCGTAATTATCCTGGAGTGCTGACCGTGAGACATTTGTATCGGTAATTGATTTTTTTTCATGATGTTGAAAGGAGTAATAACCCGACATTTTTGACATTGTACCCCGCGGCTGTGAGCTTTTTGTCGCCACAAAAAAAAAAAAAAATCAAAGAATTTGGAAATTGGAAAAAGCACAAATGAACTGTATGGTAGATGTCAGCACTTGAGAGTCATTTGTGCCACAGTTTGCCTTCTGAGTGATTTTTGGACAGCGTCACGACCTGGGATCAGCTGGTCTATTGACATTGAATTAAAGGCAGACTCAGTGTTTGTTTGAGCTAATTAATGGGTATGCTAATGGGTTCTTTTTGAATGCAGAGCTTTCAGCGGTTTCGCAGCTATGTGTCCATATCCCATTAAATGTCTGCTGTCATTGTGTCCCAGCCATTGTTCTGTGATTCATTGTGCAGCAGCTCCAGGATTTGTCTCCAGAAGACATCATCGCTGCAGTCTATTCATTCAGATTCACAAATCAAAGCTCAGACGTGCAGTATAATAGAAATGACATGGAGATTGAAGTTTTTCACCGCCCCGTGTGTGTGTGTGTGTGTGTGTGTGTGTGTGTGTGTGTGTGTGTGTGTGTGTGTGTGTGTGTGTGTGTGTGT
>JAPZEA010000017.1:10073220-10083803 GCA_029783685.1 Heniochus monoceros | reverse complement strand
TCTTCGCCCTCTGATGTTGGCCCGGCCTTTTGTCCTCTTGTCCGAGTGTAAAGTGAATCTCCAGCAGCCCGACACTGGATTCACTTCACCTCTGCGCTTTGTCCTCGTCACTGAATTTGCTAGCAGCAACATTTCAGTGAGTTCACTGGGTTGACAGTTTGTGAAAAATGAGTCTGTCAACCTCAGAAATGACATCAGAATGTGTGAGAAAAAAAAATTTGGTGAAAAAACACAATATTCAAACTAAGAATCACAATCTATTCATGTCAAAATTTTGTTTTTGCTTAAAATTGAGGCTGGGTGAGCGAAAGGGGAATCTAGTTAGCCATAGCTGGTGCTAAACATATGTCCTAAAATCAAACAAATGACAAAATATACTAACAACAGCAATAATTAGAAGTGTGTTTGAACTGTAATGCGAGTTATATTTAGTTAAACGAACATTATATGCATGCACGGTTCAGCGAGCTGTGTATCCAGCCCTTAATGTTATCCAGACAGCCATACAATACTGAGCGCAGTTAGACACAACACTGCTGCCATGCACACTTACAGATGGCCAATCACTTGTTTATACACCGTGGCTACTGCGGCTCCTCACTCTGAAGTTATTACTGTAGCTGCCACTGTCTGAGTCGGGCCCTGCAGAGCGAGGTTGAGCAAGTTCTGCAGTTAAAATGACTTTTAAATCTAAATTATGTTGAATTTGCTTTTTAGGCAAAAGTTTTAATGAAAATGAAATAAATGAGAACCAAAGTACCATCACTGCAATGTGTTGCATATTTAACAGTTCATCTTAGAACAAATAATAAATGGTGATTTCTGAGAAGTGCTATGAAAAACTCCCACAACAGTAATGGTGCTTACCACCTAATAAAGAAAATACATATATTACTTTCTGTGTTTAGACAGACGTGCAGCAGCAATATTAAAGATCTCTTCTCTGCTGCACGTAACAAAATAGACGTTACAGCTGATCGCTACCACAACAAGACAAATGTTTGACTTGGAAACAGCAGCCATGCAGGCCCACATCAGCGAACTCGCCATAAAATGTTCATCCCAAAGGAGCGCAGCAGACACGCACAGAGGGGCGTCCGGAGCGGGAGAGTAATTTGGCAATTGGACGGGAGAGATTTGGCGCTCTTACCTGTGTTGACGTGGGCAGGCGCTGGTGAGAAGGGTCCCCGCGGCCTCATGGGAAAACCCTTTTGACGTCAAAGTGTATTCCAAAGCCACAGATAGAGTGTTTTCATATGAACTGCCTGGGTTAGAGTTACAGTAAGGAAGGGGAAATTGCAACCACAGAGCTAAAGGGGAGAGGAGCTTGAACTTCAGCCTGGAAGCCTCTCTCCATTTCTCTCCCTCTCCATCGGCTCAGAGCTCATCGCTCTTCCTCGCACCTACATAGAGAATCATCCTTAGTGTCTTTTTCTCATGCTCTGTTTTCTTTCTCTCACATTTTAAGCTTGGCTCAGCCGGCGTTTCTTACTCTGTCCTCCTGATCTGCAGATGTTGCTCTTTGGCTAATCAGCTTTCCACCTCACCTCCATTTTTGTTTTTCAGCTTTTAGTCCAGCCCATTGCGCTCATTCATTTTTTATTATTTCTCATGCATCTCCATTGCTTCCCTCTTGTTTCTAATTGAATTTCTGTGTCCTTCTGTTTCTCTGGAAAGCACCAAACCAAATGTTTTTGTGCGTGAAAATGCTTTTGACATACATTCAAAGGGACCCTCTTAGCCCGGCTCGTTCCCTCTCCTCTCCTACTCGCTTCTCGCTTCCCTCCAGGTGGCTGTAAGCTGAAGGTGGCGTTTCTGAGTGGTGACAACTCCAGCTGTTTCTGCAGAGATGTGGCGGCGATGCATCCACGGAGCTCGAGTCGGCAGAGTGTGTGAAGCTGTGGCCAGCTGTTTGCCCGGTACCTCCCCTCCCTCTCTGTCCCTCTTGCAAAACACATGCATAAATACAGAAGCACGAATGCACATGTGCGCGCTAACGTCCACTTATATACATGTACACTTGCACACACACACACACACACACACACCAGATTAATACACATGCACATGTGTTTGTGTGTATTTATGACTTCCGCAGCACAAATCTTTGATTACAGATTGTACAGCAGACACGACCACAAATAGAGGGTTTTGTGTGTTAGTAGGTCTGCAGAATATGGTGTTTAAACTGTAGGCCTGAGAAAAAGATGAGCTTCAACAACATCTAATAATGGTCAAAGGATGGTACCGATCATCACTTTCTTCACTGTAAACCCGCAGTTCCCTGCTTTCAACACTGAGGCCTTGATGTGCACCGGTCATAAAACACTGAGGTTCAAACAGCAGAGCAGAGGGAGGACCAAGTAACAGTTTGTTAGTGTGCGATGCAGCTTTAAGATAAACACCAGCTTGACCCATAGCAGTGGCTCTTAATTTGAAAAGAAATGTGACCCATCCTCTCTGGGTGCACAGTTCTATGTAGCCTTGCCCGTCATTTCAGCTGTGATACAATTGTGTTCACCAAATTAACTGCTGAGATCTGGGAACGTGGCCACTTCTCTTTAGCAAATTCTGACTGGCAAACAAACAAACCGATCCAAACCACTTTATTTGGTGGTAAAGCCAAAAGAAAATGTAACAGTAATCCCTCCACATAAAGAAGCTTGATGCTTCATGTTGATGGAGTCCTAAACAGGCTGTGAAGTTGCTTATTGAGACATCCTGCAGATATGGAGAAACATTATCATTGATAATAGTGTTTTTTTTGGCCATCTGCTCGGATGTGATTCCAATATTCACTCTCTTCTTAGCTCTGATTTTGTCTCCAACAACCGAGGGAGATATCTGGTTATTTAGCTGCTAAATACTCCACCATGTTCACCAGCTAGCCGCTTACTGTGTCAGTATATGTGAGTTTATTAGAGCTTTTTCACTAAATGCATTTATGCATCTGAACAACACAGCTGAGAAAAGTGAGACTGAACCAAAACTGCGACTGCCACTAAGAGTGATGCATTTCATATTGCACGTTGTCATTTGATCAGTAGCTAATGTAAAAATATTTATTAGAGCGTCTTTAAATGCAGAATGATGTAGAATATATGTGACCTTTCATATTCAGCAATCTCAGAACTGGAGGTCAGTTATCACGCTGCACTTCCACCACATGTCAACACAAAGGCCCTTTCAGGCCCAAACCCTATTGCATGTAGAGCTTCTACGGTTAATGCAAACACAATAAATCCTCCAGTGTCCTCAGCGCAGATCTCTCACTCTACCTCTCTCCTTTCACAATTGATTCTTTTATTCTTTTTACGCTCCGCTCTCCCACAATGAAGCTCAGCTGAAGCCTGCTAAGAGCGTGGCCATCTGTAACAACAAATCGCAGAGCCCTGCGTTCTACCAGTTGCCCATTTTCTCGCTGGCGTGTGCTTGTTTTCTCTGTTGCCCGCTCCATCCCCGGCTCGTTGAAATTTAGTGGCCCGCCGTTTATTTTAGAGCACTTTGCCAGGAATGTGCGGGGGGCACGCACCAAAAACTACAAATGAAATTCAGCAAAATAACAGTTCTTCACCAAAGGAGATGGGAGGGGCGGGGAGGAGACTTCTCTGCAGTGACAAAGGTAATTTGCAATGAGGGTTGAATTTCAGCTGCAAAATCTCTCGTCTGTGTGCATGTGTGCAGGGAGGAGGAGGGTTAGATAATGGCAAAAAGGTGAGCACAGGCCAAAGTAAACACACCTTTTTACAATAGAACCCCTTACTAGTGCTGGCAGGCAGGGAAAACTGCTGGTATGGCTGAGGCTCAGGAAGTGCTTCTCATGTGTCACGGGGGGTTAACTGTGTTTTGGTGTTATCTTAGAAACAAGACCCACCATAAACCCCTTCACCGCCCCCACCACCCAAAGCCCCGTAGACTGCTGCTACCCACCTGGACAAACACAACAATGTGGAATTATGATCGGATACATACTGTCGTGTACTAGTACTGCTTGTAAATCTGTCCACATTCTATCCAGCTCCTGAACATCACGCCCAAAGCCACACAGTCTGCACAGTCATACATACCAAATATTTCCAAATCTGCCTTAACATCCAGCATCTCTCCGTCCACATGCTGAACCTCTACCTGTCTCCCAGGCCACCTCTCGGTGGGAGTGTGCTGCAGCCGTAATGATGGCCTCTGTGTGTGGCGTGTTAGGACAGCCGGGGGAAGGGGGGAAATTGCTGCTCTTGCACCTTGCATTCTTGGGCTGGGTGTCGGGGCCTCGCCGGCGCTCTTTGTGGGTTTCCAGGATCGTGAGCTCGCACTCGACAATGACTGCTCGCCCGGCTGCGTGTGCTGGGGAAGTTTCAGTTGGGAGTGTTGCTCTGAGAGGAGAGAAGCTTGTGTGCAAAATCTGCTGAAGGCAAAGAAATGTGAATATTACAGTAGGCAGCAATGATAGCTGGTAGCTGTTATAATTATTACAACTTGTAAAACAAGTTCTTTAATCTGTTCACTTTTGATTGCTTTAGGGAGCTTCTAATAAAGGCTTGATAAGCTTGATAAATAACTAAATCATTACTGGCCATACATTTTCTGTCAACTGATTAATTGATGTTTTGGCATAGTTCCAAGCAGCTTTGAGGAGTTAACTTTAAGGTGAATGCCTGCAAATCCACTAATTTCATGCAAAACTCATGCAAATGCAACATCTGTAGATTTATTTGAAGTTGCATGTTCTGAGGCTCCATTTGCATCATGCAGTGCTTATGCATGCATTTGGATGCGTTAGCACTGCATGTGAATTAAGCCTTTATGGAGATGCAGCAGATTTTCATTGCCATTTCTCTTGTGCAGAGTCAGACGTCCACAGCGCAGCATGAAATCCTCACTGCTCTGCTCCAGCTATAATTTATCGATTGTTGAAAGTTGCAAAAGTTAAAAAGGTCATCCTCTGCATCAGGAGAGAGCAATAACTCAGGTCATCATTGCACTTCTTGGAAAGACCTCCCTTTGCCAAGATTAAATATGTGGCTTGGACAGCGAGGGAGGAGATGTGCTGAGTGCGTGCAACAACCTGACTGCAAGCCAACTATCTGTTAGCTCCTGTGAGCATCTCCGAGATTGTGTGACGCCTTGCAGAATGTACAGACAAGCAAGGTACACCACAAAGAGCTCTGGAGCAGAGGAGGGTGATCAATCATGGAGAAGTGAAAGGTGGGAAACCCTTCCTTTGAGATGATCTCTTCATCACTGACGTCGACTGCGCTTGTAGTCGCTTGGTCAAGCAGACGTCAGCCCTTTGACTCGCTGTCTCATTTATTCTTGTTCTGTCTCAGTCTGTGGTAATGCCTTGTTGTCCTCCTTGGCCCACAAAGCCGCTCCATCTCTCGCTCCTGTTTTCGTTTCATTGTCTCTGTCACAGCCGCGAAATGATTTAGAAGGACAGGTCCGGCGCTGGGGTTTCTCACTATGTGCTGACGTAGACGCCGGTGAGATTCCCATCGTTACCTCTGCCCATTTATCATCCGCGGAGGTACAATTACATAACTCTGTTTACACATGTAGAAAGAGGAGGGTTCCCATGTCGGCGCCTGATTTTCCAGCAGGGGACGGTAGCAAAGGGAAGAAGCCTGAAGATTCTGGCATATACAAGCACGCTGATGTCACGTCCGCGCTCGCTTGCGTATGTGCGCGCACGCTCCCGCACTGGATGTGCCTGCGCACCCGAAAGCACATGTACACACATAAACATCACACTTGCTCTTGAAGGCATTGACAAACACACAAAATTACACTGCTCGCACTGTGTGTGAACCGCCTGAGTCACTTAACCTTCTGTTTTCAAGGTCGACCCCCATTCATAATATCATCAAAAAGAGACACTTTAACGTGGGTATATGCCTTTTAGACGCCACGAGCAGAGGATGAGTGATGGTGTCTCATGCCTGCACGTGGGCTTTGCTCTGAGCCACACACGAGTCTCGATGGACGAGCCCATATTTTTGTATTTTTGCATGTGTGTGCCAGGGTGAAATTCATGGATGTGTGTGTGTGCCACCAGACTTGTTTTCCACCGAGGGCCTCATCAGACTCTCTCTGACTGTTTTTCTTACCTCCCTTACTTGGGTAATTGATTGGCATGATTTACACAGTAATTATCTAAGGATCCGTTCTCTGAGACTGGCTGTGTTTTGATGGCTAACGTGTGGGCCGACATCGGAGGGGAGGATCACCGACGCTGCTCAGGAGAAGACATTCATTTCGGGAGGAGAGAAGCGAGCCGAGTGAGTTACGGAGTCAGTTAACTCTGTCTCTCCTTCTCGGTCATAACTTGTAGCTTCGTCTCTCCCATCTGTTGCGCTTTCTCTCCGATTTTAATGACATGTACTCAGTGTTTTTCCTAAGTGAGAGTTTATATCCTCGCGTACTCTGGATCCACTGGGGACACATTTTAGTTCCTTTTTCCAAATACCTCACATAATTTGAAGCATGAGAGAGAATGGGGAGTTCTGCCCAGTGCTATATCTTGCAGTGCAAAACATATCTATCATAACAAGTCAGTAAATTTAGGTCTTATAGTGGCCCTTTTTTGAAAACAACTGAAAAAGTACAATTAAGCATAACTTCCACGACACTAAAGGAGTCTTTTGTCTTTTAAAAAATACTTTTACAGACAGTGTCACTTATTAATTCAAACAAAACCTCCTTAAATGAAGGGACTCCAAGACTGAATATTGCATGACTAAATGACAATATGCTGGAACAATGAGGCCGAAATTCGTACAGCATTCAGTGTTTTGGTACCCAGCAGACTAGCAGAGGTCACTTCCCTCCTCCTGGTATGTGTGAAGGTAATAAACCCAAACTGAGTGTAACTGTCAGTGGGAGCTGCTGGCCCCTGATTAACTGAACCAGTGTTGCGTTAAGGCCTCAGCAGGCTCGAGCC
The DNA here is from genome assembly GCA_029783685.1 of Heniochus monoceros. Taxonomy (NCBI): domain Eukaryota; kingdom Metazoa; phylum Chordata; class Actinopteri; order Chaetodontiformes; family Chaetodontidae; genus Heniochus; species Heniochus monoceros. The sequence continues at coordinate 10,076,869 of JAPZEA010000017.1, read as the reverse complement.
TCGTCGAGTGCTGAAAAGCTGAATAAACATCCCCCCTGCACAGTGCATGGATACATTCATATTAGTTTTATTAATGAAATAAAATGTGTCTAAGAGTGAAGCTGCATCAGGAGCACTTTTTTTTTCTTCAAAACCCAGCTAGCGCATATTTGTCAGGCAGGGCCTGACTGCGGATCTGTTTTTAAGAAAACCAGGCCGTCGCTGCTGCTGCTCGGGCTCAGGTTGGGGTCAAGCCGTTTCAGGTAAATATGTTGCAGAGATATATAGATTTAGCACCGGTTATGTAACCACATTTGCGGCTGAGGCCTGAGGCATCGGCCACTTTGGGAAGAGGGAGAGGAGAGGAATGTGAAGCTTGCAGCGAAACACTTGGGAAAAGGACGCTGAAGCTTCACGTGTCAGAAGATGAGCCAAGCAGCTACCTCATGTCCACTTCATGTCCATTTCAGTCTTTGCATACTTTGTATTTTCAAGTTCTTTCCACCTGTTGCTGTCTATATTTCATGGCCTTTGAGGTTACTGCCCTTACGCACGACTTAGCACTTGTTTGTTCCATTAAATTATATGTTTTAAGCTGTAATTATGTGCTGCCTTTACAAGCACGATTCTTTATCAACTGCAGGATCTGCTGGCCTCAAGCCATACGGCCAAACATGAGCCGCTTCCTTGAAAAAAGCTCATTACATAAGAAGTAGCCATGTCTCAAATGGCCCGCACGAGCGTTTGTTGCTGACCCTGCCAAAACCATCCATCACCAGGGATGCCAAGTCAAAGGGCAAACTGTCACCAGCCCTGCCCACTTAGACTCTGTCGGAATGAACACTTGGCTCCATAAATCTTTAACTTCCAGTTTACCCCAATTTGTGTTCCTCAGGTTGTCCCATACATATTTCATGGAGTACACTAAGATGAAACAAGGCCAAAACCTTTATTACGAAATTATCTCCCTTAAATGTACAATGAACATACAGAGAGCGGATTTAACTGGGACGTGGTTGTACAAATGCTGAAAATCACAGCTGTGTATATAACCCTAACACCATACAATGATGCTGATATTGGACGATTCTGCACAACAAACACAGCCGATGTGCTGCATGGCCAACAGGTGCACGCTGGGCCTGGCTAAATGCTGAAACGCCCATGGCGGATCCTCCAGCGGTGACTTATACACTGTCACAGTTGGGACCTCACTCAGCTCAAAAGGTCTGAATGCTTTGCGGGGCGCAGTGGGACGGCGAAGCTGAGTGGACTGCTTATGAATATGAACTTGGACTGGTTATGCAAAGAGGCAGATGGTGGAGGACTTCACGGTGCACCAGGCTCACAGGATGATGACCAGACGGGTGAGCGCAACAACTACAGAGAGGGCCGGCAACAAGCACCGCGTTTCCTAGCAACTCAGTTTAGTGTGCCGCAGAGTGTGTGCCGTGCGGTGTGTAAAAACTTGTCAGCTCTCTTTGCTTTAACGTGTGTGTTTGTGGCTCCAGCCGCTGTGGAGTTTGTATTGTTTAGGTGGCAGTTATGTCATTTCTGTGGCCTAATACTGCTTGCTGCACCCACAATAGTGTTCATGGCTCTTTTTATTTTCATTTTTCATTTGTGTTTAACTGAATTGAGTTTTCTCCTCTTTTCTGGTTCATTCTAGTGAGGCTATGCAGAGTGAGGGCTTTGTATATGTATATATATATAATTGATAAAGAGTATGCACAGTTTCTTCCAAAAAGTTACAGGATGGAATCAGGTAGCCATCAATGCTGGAGGAGATGCGTGCTACCGCTTAACAGTTTGTCACTGAAGTGGTCAGTAGAGCATCAATCCCAGCCATCCTGTAATCCATCTGTTTAGCCTTGTGGCTCACTAGCTCGTCACTACAGCATGCTATTTAATATAGGTACAGGACAGCTGTCTGAATGTTGTGGCATTGAGCTAATAGTTGTTACCACCACTATCACAGGATAGAATTAGCAAAGCACTGAATTCATTTTGATATCTCCAGGTCAAGATGTGACCCGCCGGGGGTGCATCCTGTCCTCACTAGTGCAATCCTTTCAGACCAATCAAGGGATGATGATGATGATCAGGCAGTTGAAGCTGATCTGCTGATCTGTGTGCAGCAGGTAAAGATAATCAATGCAATATCAACTCATACTCCTACAGAGCAGATTGTCCTGAAGGTAAAAAACATATGCAGCATGTCCAGATGCACAATAATGTGAGCTTAAAATAACAGCATGAACTGGTAAAAAGCATCACAGTATGCCCACTACAATAAACTAGACCACGCCACTGCTGTGAGGGGATGCAAACTCTAGTTTCCCATGTGACAAATGGGCATGCTGCATGTCCATCCACCACCTCAGCCTCCACATCCTTAATTTTCACATTGCTACATAGAGGACGCACTACTTCCTGCATTGGCACTTAACAACGGCAACGGATGTTGTAAATCTTGAAATGAGGACACAGTGATGAGACATTTGACTGGTGTCGCTGCTGATGGATATTTCCACTAACCCACTGACTGGGACAACAAGGACGAAAAGGCTCAACTCAATAAATCACATCCCTTTTTCATCCTTTTTTTCCTGTTTTTCACACAAATCCTGCCCCATGGAACGGAACAATGAAAGCTGTTAACCCGGCACCCAGCAGTTTTTCTAGTAGATCATTACTTTAATGACGTGGGTATTTAGCCAGGGAAATGTCACTTCGTTTTTAAGACGCTCTTTTTTTTTTCGTGACTCAAGCCCAGCCTTGCATGCATCGTGCCTTAACCACGTCATAAGCTGTGCTTTGTGATGCAAAATGCCCCGCTGTGCACCCTTGGGTGTCTCATAGTGAAAATACTAACAACATTAACTCGAGCATTCGTACGTGACCGGTTCCCGAATTAATAAAGGTGACTTGGTATCGGCCTGTTTAGTGCGCACGTGTGTGGGTTGGTGTGTAATGGAGGAGTAAGCCTTTAGTCTGCAGTGGCATATGAAGTCACAGTTTCTCTCTCTCTCTCACACACACACACACACACACACACTGTACATTGTGTGCCTGGTCCCTGCTGTGGCTCCCAGCTGTTTATGAGACCATTTCCCAGGGAAAGTCAGAATACTAATGGAGTCACCTAACCACTCTACCCTTTAGAGACAAACAGAGCGAGAGACAGAGAGATAAAAAGGAGAGAGCGAGTTTTATAGAGGATACTCCAAGATTTCTTGAAGTAATTAAGAGCTACAGCTACTATCAAAGCCATATTTTACGGCGCGCCGAGAAAATTTACGAGAAAAAAAACCTGACCATACAAACTGCCTTTCATGAGTGATTTAGAGAGTGCCTTCCATGGAATAAAACATTAGAATCTTATTCGTCTTTTCTCATATTTGGCTTTCAGATTCATTTTCACTTCCAGTTCAAAAGAAAAGCAATCAGTGCCCAAAAAAAGCCAAATCTGGTACCAATTGGGAGGGAACAGAGAATGGGGGAAATCCTTCTTCTAGTGACCAATCTGCCAACTTCCCCAATGACATGTTTGTTTGTAATGATGTCAGCATCATCTCTGAACTTGGCACAAACCAGAATCTGGAACCCCCTCTCCATGAAGTGCCATGACTGCCCAACAGCAACTTCACCTCTGATGCCACTACTGACG
>JAPZEA010000017.1:10055577-10067367 GCA_029783685.1 Heniochus monoceros | reverse complement strand
ACATCCAGCTGCTCATCCAAGAAATGGAGAGTGTCTTGAAAATGTGGTTGCAATTATCCACAAATGATCTTTTCTTTTTCTTTCTTTCCTTTTTTTTTTTTTGTTGAACCAGGCAGGAATCTGTGGAACGTGTTGGCTTTCCGCAGGCTCAGGTGGACACACTCCGCTCGCCATCTCTGTTTAATGACACCCAGTTGCATTCAGGGTCACTCACGAAAAAGTACCTTCGTTTTGATATTCAGAATGCTGTTAAAATTCTGATCTAGAATAAACACGAGATGCTTATTTAATTTGTTGCATGTTAATAGTCATCAAAGTTAATATGATGCTCCGGGTTTGAGCCTCAATTGTCCTAAGAGTCCTTGAGCAAGATGCTAAAACATTGTGAGCTTCACAGATATTAAGTACTGCTAACCTTTAACCTTTCCAATGGGGACAGTCGCCCCACGGATGATCAACAGGGTATCAGAAAAACGTTGTAAAAAAGTCAATTCTTCCTGAGTGTGTGCTAAATGAATTATGAAGGTGCCTGGAGGTCAGGCACCCGAAAAATAGGACAAACACAGTGAGTCATAGCTATAGAAGCCATTCCTCATTACGCTACGGTTTTCATCAAAGCGGGTATCAGGCTACCTCGTCTGAGTCAAAGTACTGAACGTCCAGGACGTGTGAGTCTGCTGCGAGAGGACTTTCAGAGCAACTGTTTACTATTTGTGGTGTGGGGCTGGATCCTCCATTTCCTCACAATGAATCTTCGGGTTTGGTGGGAATGTGCCTGCATGCATAAATCTTAAAATAACAAATTAACTAATGGAAAGAAAAAAGACATATTTCATCCACTTTGTGAAAATAATATTTTTACTAAACAGAAACTGAGGAAGCTGCAAGAACACAGCCTGAAGAGAAAACAACTTCCACTCCAGCTCCAACTCAAACTAATAAAACTGCGACTGTTGATGTACAAAGAGCAAGCTGAATGCAAGCAATTCAAGCTGTACACTAAATATGAGGCTCGAGCAAAGTGACTGTTTGCTTAGCTTAGCATAAGGAGGCCGAAGGCAGGAGGAAACAGCTAGCTTGGCTCTGTCTGGGTGAATAAGTGTATTTCCCAAAATACCAGCCTTTAAGGTCATAATTTGGACTTTCAAAGTCACACAGTTAACCTCTTTTCAGTCATAGTAGTCCATGCATATGCAGGGATTTAACAAGGATGGATACTCAGAGAGACTTTTAGGATTCTATCACCACTTTTCAGTCCAGATCTTGGTGCTTTTTCCAAGTTAAGATTGGATTAAACCGGCCTTTAATTCTCACAGAAGTTCCAGACAGGTTTGGAGACTGCTCACATCAGGTCTTGGTGACAGGAGCTCCAATAGAGAAGATTTCCTCTTGATTTTGAAAATTTTGCCTGGAACTCTGAATTCCTCGGCCAAATCCTGCGGTGTTTGCTTCCCCATGATATTTCAAATTGTTATTGTGAGCTTAAACATACAGTATAATCAGAACTGCATCAAGTGCCATAATATGACATCTTGCTCAGACACTGGTGTGCAATTTTTTTCTATATTTATATGCATTGCCTGGTTCGGTTACTCCTTGTGATACTAACTGATACAAGGGTCCGCAGACTTATACATGCACAAATCTTTGTTCAAATGGCCTCAAGAAATGCTGAACTCAGCTGTAGTTGTGTTTCAATGAGAAGCAGAAACAATAAAATCTCTGCATAATATGAAATATGTTGCATGCACTCTCATGAGTCAGTGCCATAATTACTTATGTATGCTTTCAATATAGTTTTTTAACCAAATGTTCTTTTTCTTCCTAATATAGTGCGAAATATATTGCGGCTTGTTTCGTCTCGGAATAAAACTGCTTATTTTTGGGGGTTATTTTACTTTGTCTCTGTTACCGAGAGCCACATGTTGAAGCTGATTTCACTCGAGTGATTTAAGCCCTATAAATAACATGAAAAAGGCAGAGAACTGAGCACCTCGTAGAGTTGTGGGGCTTTCAACCCACTGGGATTGTTTTCTTTGCATTTATAACTCACTCGGCTAATCCCACCAGACTTCAGCAAGTTGACAAACAGCTTCATTAGTGCTTTATGCTGTAATAAAGCCTATAGTAAATAAACAATAACTTGTTTGTTGCATCTAAACAGCAAGAGAAGGGCCCCGAGGTTGCAGTGGGATTCACACTGCTGAGCTGGTGAGTTTGCAAGCATAAAAGCTGGGGGGAATTGGAGGGGAGGGCTGCACACGTGCACGTCTCCCCGTCCAAATAATCACTCCAGCCTGCATCTCAGCTGTAAGTGCTTGGGGGCCCGTGGAAAGGAGGGCGGGAGGCCCCTTATCTAAACAGAGAGCTGAGGGAAACAGGGGGCCCTATGGAGTGTCAAGGACCACGGAAGTATTCAATCCTGTTGTGACACGCTCACCTCGATGCAAAAACAAAGCCTTCCCAGATTCCCCATGACCTGCTTTTTGCTCCACAGATGGACACACACATGCACAGGAGGCCACCAGACGACGCACAGCATGTGTGTGTGTGTGTGTGTGTGTGTGGACAGCAGAGGAGCACGGGAAGAGAGGGTGGAGGGGAAAAAAGGCAGGAAGAAAAGAGAAAGGTGATGGAGCTGAGAGAGATAATAGAGATAGAGGATAAGAAGAAAGGCAGATTATCAGGGACGGCTGAGGTGTTCGTCCAGCCGCTGGGATGATGTAGCCGCACTGGTATTCTCTGGCACCGTAACTCCCTGCGCACGTGTTGCACCAGATACATGGTTCTCATCATAAGGTGGAAAAACGCCTTCTGCCATCACCTAGCTAGCGACTTGCCATGTGACTTCATACCCAAAAGTCTGACTTTCCCCGCTCCCACCATCCCACACGTGTTTCAAACGTGTACACACAGTCAAAAACAGAGTCGTCACATGCATTCTCTCATTTGTTTATAAGAGAAACTGGGCCACTGGGACGATTGATTTGAAGTGTTACGAAGACGGCGCGGATTGAAGCTTTGCATCGCCCCGAATTTCAATAAAACATCTGCTCTTAAATAAACATGACTGCAAGGATGCAAATTACAGCCTTGGCGAAGATCTGCAGCCGAAAACGCAACGAAGCGAAACACCCATCACTTTTTCCATCCTCATGAAGTTAATTAATTTTTATTAGCATTTTGCTGTTTTGCTCTCATTTTCTTATTCAAGGGTGGTAGATTGGAGTGTGCTCATTTTTTCACCTTTGTTTACACCCAGGGCACATTAGCTTTGTCCAGATGCCCCAATTTCGAAAGTGTAAAAATCCAAAGACTTTAACACCAGGCAGAGCTGGCGTGATAGTGATATAAAGAGTAATCCACTATGCAGGGACTCTAAACATGTTGCAGGGATGCTGTCGAAGAGATCACACCAATGAAAATAGAACGAATCTTCATGAAATGCCAGGATCCTGAACCTACATGTCAGCCTCGGTGAATGAAAAATGCCCCTCTCCGAATTTCATCGAACAGTTATTCAATCATTCGCTATTTTCCACTTTCAGGGCTAATGAGGACCAGGTTCACGAAACAAAGGAGGAAAAATTAGGCCAGCAGATAAGTGATGTGCAGCAGTAGCAGCAGCTACATCGACGACAGACGTCTAGCATCCCGGCCTAGGTGAAGCTGAGCTAAAGCCTCAGTCTGCTGTAGGCCTGGAAGCAGCTTCAAAGTGGAACAAAGTCTTAAAACCTTGAACGGGGAAGAGGAGAGTTAATTGAGAGCATATCATTTCCAGATGGCCCACAAAAATCGGTGAGAGATGATTAAACTGCTAAGAAGCAATGGAAATCCCTGGCAATTAGGCAAGATAGCTGCCATATGCACCAGGCTAGGCTAAACTGCTTCATACTCCTCCCCCCCTTTTTTTTTTTTTTTTATTCTTCAGCTTGCAGGTCCGACGTTCACTGCGTTTCACCACCGCAAACAGACTCGGAAAAGACTGCGCTCCCATTAACGGATGTGCACATGGTGACCTTCTTCACACACAGTGATGCGCAGACAGTTCCACTCAGTTTTATTAGTCAAATGTAGGTTAACACAGGGTCATCAGCACAATGAAATGTGTCGGAGGAGAAAAACAGGTCAGCTTAGCAGCAAGAGTACTGAGCACGGGTCATACAAACATTAAAAAAGATGAAAAAAATCTAGAAAAATGGAATTAGATAAATAAACTGGCATATAAAAAATATATGAAAATGAGGATTTACAGTACATACAGAAGCATTGCATATTGGGTATGTATCAGTCCTGGTCGATTAATAGTGCATTTTTGCAGACTGTAGGTAAACAGGCATGCAAAGTGGAATATTGCCCGATGGCCTGGTGGTAAAAACTGTCCATAAAGGGCCAGTGTGTAAGATTTAGAGGGATCTATTGGCAGAAAATGGTAGGAATGGAATATTCATGTTTTCGATAGTGTATAATCACCTGAAAATAAGAATCATTGTGTTTTTGTTGCCTTAGAATGAGCTCTTTATATCCACAGAGGGAGCAGGTCCTCGTCTGCCATGTTTCTACAGTAGCCCAGAAGGGACAGACCAAACACTGGCTCCAGAGAGCGCCTTTCATGGTTTTTTGCTTGCAAAGGGAGGGCTGAGGCGAGGCGTATCTGAACCCCACACGTAAAACAGTGGCTTCACATGTATCCCCCAACAAGGGAGCTAATGATGGAGGGAAACTGAGACAAATGTGAGATAATCAAAAAGCTGCAGACCTCTGCAGATAATGCACAGTGCTGCTGCCCCACCTCCTGCACGCCGCACTGGCTCCCTGCTGCAGCTCACGGCCAGTTTCTGAGTTATAACAACGCCCTCCTCCCACACATTCCCGACACTGAAATCAGACAGGCTACATCTGATCATTTTTGTAACTTTTCCATTAATTTATTCATTTATAAATTATATTTTTCTGTCACTGGCAAGGCCCCTGACTGTGTTTGAAGCATCTGAATACAGCGAATTTCACCAGTCCTGAGCTCTATTCAGCTTAAAACAAATGCCAAGACTAAAATTATTTGACCCAGGCCTTTTCCAGGGACATATTATGACAGGCAGCCACGCTCTGCTCCTTTCATGGTCTCAGAGCGCATGAGTATCAGATGAAATTTACATGGATATTTCTGCTTTTGGAACTGTTCTGAGCGCAGGTCCCAGTCCAATCCACCTTTTGGAGAGACGACGCTCAGTGGTCATGGAAAAATATGGCTCTCTTCAAAAAAAGCAATTTCCTGCAATCACGGTGGCTTTACTGTACTTAGTTAATCTAAATAAAAGGGGAGGTTATTTGTATTTGTCTAATTTGATTAACTGGAAGAATTTTGAGGATTTTTCCATCCAAACCATTCCATCCCTGGTACACAGAGAAACAGTGTGTTCGAAACTTGGTAGCCTCTAAATGGTGTCAGAGACAGCATGGGATATTGATTGACTTTCGTTTGCCAGCATCTTCATCAGGAGTCTGCCGTCGGTTTTGCCCTCAAGACGGAGCACAGACGCTTCATTCTGCAGACTTGGTCATCTCAGGGCTTTGTGGTTTCCAGGAAGAGCTCAAACAAGAAACAAATACAATTTAGTGCAGCAGACCACAAAAATGACAAACCACTTTTTGAAGAGCAAATTCTGCATGTTACCCACCCCTTGTCTTAACCAACATCCTTTTAACAAGGCAAAAAACACCCACAGACACCCTTAACATCATCAATCCATCACTCTCAACGCATTCCAGGAGTTGCTTTATGATGAAGTGGTGGAATTGTTTTGGTGCGCCCACTTTCCGCAAATGTGCCTTGTCTCCTTTGATGCAGATTTCCAAGTTTCCTAGAACGACTGACCGTCCGTGCGAAATATAAAGAATAACCACCGAATTGAGACAATGACGTACTGAAGCTATAACAAAGGTGCCTCTGTGCCAGGTCGAACAAAAATAACAAGGAAATGGTGGTATGGCATTTACCACCGTCGCATCAGAACAGCGAGGTCCTGAGTTGGACCTACTTTGGCCTTTATGCCAGCAGTTTGCATGTCCTTCCTGTGTCTGCCTGGCTTTCATCCAGTTTGCTCTGGTTTCCCACCAAACACTTTAAATCGCTGGTGTAAATGTGCATATAAACTGTTGCCGCTCCACACCCCATGCACCAAGTGTCCCTGTGCAAGCTTCAGTCGGCTCCAGTGGACTGCAATTGTATGGAGAACGATGGCAGTCATTATTCTAGCAATGTTTTGTGCAATATTACACGACCAGACTAGAAAAGGCAGCATCGTTCCTGTGTAACATTTCCGTTGAGTGCAAGTCATTGTTGTTGAACAGAAGGCTTATGTGACCGCACCTTTGACCCTGTCATAGACCTCTCGCCCAGTGTAACATGGGATATGTCATGATCTGTCCAGTTTGTGTCATGTGGTCCACTTCCTGTTTTATTTTGGTAGGTTTCTGTTCATCCTCGAGTTCCTGTCAAGTTTCCCGCCTTTCCTAATTAGCCTGATGTGTTGCACCTGTGTCACACCTATTGTTCACCTGCTCCTCCCTATATATACCCTGGTCTTTCCCCTTTCCCCTTGCCAGACAATCTTCATCCTACGTGTGTTGTTATCCAGCGGTCCTCGTGTTTCTAGAGTTCTTTGTGCATGACCCTTTTTAGACTTTTGAAAGCCTCTGAACTTTTCTTCATGTTGAGACTGCTTTATGAGTCCACTTCCTCTGTGAGCCTGACAGGATATGCTCCAGCCCTCCCTGCACACTTATATGCACATTTAGACAACCGACGGATGGATGGATAAGAAAAACAACAGACAATCGAGCAGATTTGCAAATTGTTCACTGCAGACAGAAAACATTCGCCGTCAGCATAATTCAGCCCTATGACCACCAAGAACATCAATATTGGATGATTCTGCAAAACCGTGGATTATGTTCAATGCCAGTGGTTTTAAAATTCTCACAGACCAGTATCTGGTTAAAGGTTAGGGAAAGGGTGGTGGTGCGAATAAAATACGATCAATGCAAGGTTAGGCTTTGGAAACTACAACACTTAGCTGAGCTTAAGAATAGATCATAATAAAAACGTGAATGGTAATTGCAGGTCTAGGACGGAAGGCGAAAGTTGGATGTGCTACACCCTTCCTTTACTCCTCCGTACATATAAATCAGACCACTTCCTGCTTTGGCACAGGACGTTGCCATTGTGGACATGAATCTTGGGTTGCAGAATTGTCCAGTATGGCTGCAGTTTCTACTGGGATTGGAATATATGAATGAATTTTAGGTGAAATGGATGTAGAGTAAGAATCAGGTCACTGCAATTCGCTTACTGGATTTGGTGCACAACTGTGGAAAAATCCATCCAGGGTACCATCACAGCTGGGGGAGGGGGGGGGCTTTGTTGACAAACAGAACATGGTGATCCTCATTTCTTCCACCACCCCCCTTTCATGAATCTTCTCTCTGTCTGCTCCTGTCTCCGTTGGTCCAGGGGATAAAACCAGAGCAAACCATAAAACTCTCTGCTGGCAGAGTCCTAACTGGGTCACAACTCGTGTTTGGCTTTCTTTATTTATTCTAATGTCACCCAGGAAGAACATATACCGGAATATGTCAAAATCTATGCATCCACAAAAAGAAGTCCCTTTAATGCTCTTAATTTGTAATCCCGAGGAGTGGATGATGACATTCAGTGTCACAAAAGGCATGCCAGCAGTAATTCTGCATATAAAAGGGGTCAAAGGTGGCTGGAACGAGGCTCCTCACATTCTTAGAAAACAAGAAAAAGAGCTTTCTGTTTATATTTCGACAACTCTTCTGCTTGTTTTCACAATTCTAAGTCACCATGAAAGTACAATAAGAGGCCCAGCCTGCAGTCATATTGTCCTGTAATGCTCTGTGTCTCTGGCTTTATTGCTATCATGAGACATATTAAAATAAAATCCTCTCTGGGGGTAAAGCAGCTGTCATTCAGCCATAAATAAGTTTGTTTTTGTCGAAAAATAAGTAGCACGCTGAGAGTGTGTGTTTTTAACCAGAAGACACAACTCTTTCTCTGGTTACTTCTGGTGGCACACACTCATTGTGTGTTACAGCTTAGGAAACAAACAAGAAATGACCAAGTCCATGAATGAGACAATGCTTTAAACAGCATGAAACTGCTGCTGCACAGCACTCTGCGGGTTCAAACTTTCACTCTGCCTCTCAGTGATGTTAAAGCAGATGAACAGCATGAAGACAATGACCTGCAGACACTGACCTCAGACCATTTCTGTTTTTGCACGTTGGTGGTCTCAGACCCAACTGATAACGTGTTCACGTGCATGTCAGATTCATGTGTTTTCCCACAGACTTGTCTTTTTACGTGCATCTAGACGCTTTTTGCTTTTGAATCTTGATATAACACATTCTTTTCTGCACATTTGCATCTTCGCCTTCTTTCAGCTTAACCCCAAGAACTCAAACTCAAATGTACACGTCATATTCTTTTTGGAAACAAGTGTGTTTAGCTTGTAATGGTTTCTGTAGTGGAGACATTGGCAGTGGAAGCTTTTCTCCTCTATGAAAGGCTAGGTTATCTATATGATACCACCTCATTTAACCACAAAAGCCTAAATAAGGTGGCAGCTGGATGGAGGGAGATGGCCAGGAAGCTGAAAGTTTCTGCTCAGAGAATAGGAAAATTGCTGTTGGCTATGTTGTGTACAAATATTGGAGGACAGTTTGTACTCACCCATCTTTTACTTGAGTCTCCAGTCTGATCTCGAGTGCACAGCCGATAGGTATGTGGTTTGTCTGCATGAGACAACAGAAGTGCATACTGAATGGATTCAGTGTGGACGGAGCACCCGATGCTACGCCATGTGATAGCTGGATGCTCGCTTGGTGTTAGGACACAGCGTGACACTCAGTCCTGTTCTTGTGCCTCCTTAAGTGCTTTAATATGGCTTATTGGTGGCAGGCCTTGGTAAATGGCACCAGAGGGCATGCTAGGTCTCAGGGATCCTTTGAGGAAACAGCCATTGTGGAGCACCAGCCGGGCATGCCAGCCTCCCTGCTGCGCCCTCAAAGTGTGGCTCCAACCCACCCGGCAAGACTTCAAAGCACCTACCGTCTCTCTCACACACATATATCTGACTCCGACAGCTCGGGAGAGAGAGTATGTGTGTGTGTGTGTGTGGGGGGGGGTAATGTTCATCGCTTGGGTGAATGCATTTATCACCATGTGTGCATGTGCATAATGGTGTAGTATCAGCCTGTGTGAGCATGGGTCAGTGAGTTGTGTGTGTGTGTGTGTGCGTGTGCACAAGACAGTAAAACTCGTGATGTGTTCAGTGTTTTGGGGATTGCCCATGCGTGGTCCTTTCAGAACTGGTCTGTGGACAGTAAGTACCCAGTAAAGTACTAATTAGTGCACTGACGAGGGTGTAGCAATGAGTTTAAGTATGTTTAGAGAAGAGAGTCTCTGCAAGCAGAAATGCCTTAAACTAACCATTTGGTTTATGGGGCTTGGCAACTCAGTTCAGTTGCACATGCTGCCAACAAAAATTCCCAAAACCAAGGTTTTCCAGAGATTCTGAGAGGTACCTGAACACATCTTTACTATTGATGGAACTTACCATATTGGTACATCTTTAAACACTCACAAGTCTGTGAGATGTTGGAGTTTGTAGGAAATATTCAGCCTTGAAAGGTGTGCGTCCTTTTCAGCTTCAAGGAAAGAGTCTGGCGTGGACAGTCCAAGCAGCAGAAAGGAAAACAGAGAGGAGAGCAGATGAGATGAGAGGATACGAGAAATGTGGACTGGAGGATCGGTGGGTGGGGTTTCTGAGGGGATGTTGATTGGAGCCTGGCACCGGCTGGGTGGCGGGGGTCTGCAGGAGCGGCATGTTCACAGAAAGTTTCTCTGTGGCTCTTTATCTGTGGGCTGGCAGCACTTCAATGCAGGCCTTATCACCATAATGGACACAGGGGAGAGGACACGACGAGAGAACACACTCAGCACATAGTCGAGCGCACAATGAGCGACTGCGTGCACGTGAATGAATTTATGCGAGGAAGGTGACGCGCACACAGACATGCACGCTCTACCCTCGGTCTTTGTCGTTTCTTCTCATCAGCTCATTCTGAAACTTCATGTTTCACTTCCTTTTTGCATCCAGCGGACCTTCCTCTGCACGGTTTCACCAGCAATCAGATAGAACTCGAGGGGTTTTTACTCAAGATTTCAACCCAGTGGACCTCATTACGTAACGCCCTTCGCTTTACAGGCTTTCTTCTTCTATGTCCACCTTTCTGTGTGCATTAAATCTCAAGAGACAGTCAAGAGTCACTTTAGATGGGACTTCCTCCCAGCTGGTGTTATTGATCGGGCAGTGGCCTGCACTTGGGGATAATGGTCTTGTGTGGTCAAAAAGAGACATTGTCGCTCAGTGGGCAAAGGTGAAAAACCATCCCTATCACACTTTTGTTGTGTAAGAAAAACAGGAGTGTGTTAAGACAAAAGATGACCAGGAAAGAAGGATAAATGAGGACGAGTGGATGGTTGAGAAAAAGCGGAAAAAATAGGGGTAAAGTTGAGGCGGGGACAAAACGTGAGGGCAAAGAACTGGGGACCGCGAGGGGTAAGAGAACTGACAGAAACAAAAATAATGCGACAAAAGGAGGAAGTGAGTAGATGAAGAATAGGCCGGCCAACATAAACAGTTATGCTCTGGTCCCATTAAAACACCCTCATAAGTCCTAGCAGTCCTAGCAGTGTATGAGAAAAGTGTACAACAAGTGCGAGCCTTTGTAAACAACTGAAAAAGAGAAGATGAATAAATGGAATTGACGTATTCAATAACAGGCTGTCTTATGTTATGGAATAAGTCACACAAGGAGGAATGGCTCCCTCGAGGAACAGAGCCAGGCCTCTGAGGCTTTTTGAATGCTCACAGCAGCTGGGAACATCTGAGTGTGAATCCCTGTTTCCTTTTCCTTTAAATTACTCCAGGCTGTTGTTGCAAATAACAAATGTCTTGGTCAGTTTTGCCTGCGTGGTGACATAAGGGTTAAGAAGTCTGTGGCTTCACCACTTCATCCTGAAAAGACCGTGAGGACATGGAGAGAAGGGGAGACGGACTCCAGGAGCCACCCAGGCACTGGTTGTTTACCCCCGTGGCAAACAAATCCCCCCATCTGGAGGCTGGTGATCAGCGAGGATGAAGCTGAAGAGGAGGACAACAGAAGACACAGGACAGTGAGGACCAATGTTGTGTCCATGTGTTTACTGGCAAAACTGACTTTATTCAAGGAGATGTCACAGTAAGAGGGATATTCACTGATTCATCCAAGAAAATGCATACAAAATCCCACCACTCAGATGTTTTTATTTAAACTGGACACTGTTTGGTGTATGAGTTAACAGTTACCCCATGTCTACATTTGCTGGTCCTAAAACTTCCCATCTGATGCATCATTTATTTAAACGAGTGCCGGTTCAAAACATCCCCGTTTGGAACAATTCCGATTGCTTGGCCTGCAGTAATTCTGCTTGCACCTTTCTCAATATCATTGACCTGCAGAGTCCCAGCAGTTCTAGACCCACTGTTTTAGATGTGTGCATGCACCACCAGTTATTTTTCCTTTTTAAGTTTTATTGAGGTGTTTCAAAAACATGAGCAAAAATTAATAATAATAATGATTAGCATTGCCCTGCGATGAACTGGCGACTTGTCCAGGGTGTACCCCGCCTCTCGCCCAATGCCAGCTGGGATAGGCTCCAGC
>JAPZEA010000017.1:9894200-9904839 GCA_029783685.1 Heniochus monoceros | reverse complement strand
ATGGATTCATCTCGGGAAAAAAACCAGCTCCAAGTGCCGAGAATGAACCATCTGAATGTCGATTGGAGAGATTTAAACACATTTGAGCAAACACTTGCAGATATATTTAAAGTATTAAAAGTAAAAGTGCTCATTATGCACACTGGCCACTTTGTATTATATTATGATAGAAATATGGGATCGTTATTATTGATGATAAAACACGTAAACAGCATTTTAATGTGATAGGATGTAATCTGTAAAGTAACTATAGCTGTCAGGTGCTGTAACTGTAGTGGAGTACAAAGCACAATACCTCCCTCTAAAATGTAGTGAAGTAGAAGAATAAAGTATTATAATGAGATACATACTTAAATACAGTACTTAGTTACTTTCTGCCACTGGGCACAAGATATGTAAAGATACAGCAGCAGAAGCACGACTTCGTTTCAAACACACTGACATACCTTACTGTCGATTGTTGCTGTCACATTTATATTAAATACTTCAATTGTAATTTCTCTCACAGTTAAAAAAAACTTTAGGGTCAGGATGGCACTTGACTGAAGTTCAGAGCAGATGTCACTTCCTCCAATTCCAGCCTGAAGCCTCAGTAAAAAAAAAAAGTACCTGAAGTCAATGGAGTTTGGTGGTTTTCTTACACTGACAGGAGCCTGAAGTAAGATTAGCTCTGCAAATCCAATTCATCCACTTAGCCACTTATTGGTTTGAGTGGATAAATGTTCATCTTGATCATCTTATTAATATAATAACACTTATGACACATGCGTAAAATGTCCAACCTTATGTGGCCCACAGAGAGTAAGTACATATAGAATCACCAAGATGGTCTAGGGGGTTCTAGCTCCTGCTAGAACTTTTGGAGTTCATCCAGACATGAAATAAAATAGAAAAGAAGATGTTTTCCAGTCTCACCTGGGAACCATCTCCTTAACTTGCAGTTCTGACCTTGGATCAGCACCCTCAACCAGAGGCACCATTCTCCACTCAGTACATTAGTGCATCCGGGCTGCCTCCCTGTGGTTAATGGCTCACGCCTTGCACCTTTACAAGCCTCCAAATGTGATGCTGAAGCGCCACCTGTCGGCTGAAGTTGTGATCTCGTCCAACAAATCATGGAAAAAGCTCTCCAGCGATCTGGGGAATTTCCTAAACTCGGTCTACCATCTACTGGAAAATTACGGAATTACAACTATTCACTTTTTCTGACCTGTTGCTTTTAAGGTGGACTGCCGTAAAAGACTCCTCTGCGCTGATGGCTCCAGTGAGTCAAAACTTACATACAGCAGTAAAATGATGCCAGTAAGCTCATGAGGGTCCATCTAAATTGTTGTATACTGTTAAAAAAAACTACACCACACTTGGATATCCATAATTATTCTATTATTATATGATATTCTCAGATTTTGACCATTATTATAACTTTATTTGTGGAGATTGCATGTTTTGTGCATATTCGGGTGCGTAAAGTTAAAAAGTTGTTTTCTTTGCTGGGAATCACTTATTTCTCTTAGTGCACTGCTGATAATAGGATTTCTGATGTGCCAGTTATTTTTAATGAAACTCCAGCGTAAACTCTTCCTGTCTGTTGGAGAGAGGGGGGGACAGCCCGGGCGGGTGGGGGAAGATGCCGGAGGACAGGGGCTCTGGTCTGCCTCGATTTGATCGCGGAGGCATCCCGGCGCAGAACCCGCTCCACCTTAAGACCTCGGCGGCCCCTCTCTGCTCCCTCTCCCCGGGGAGCGAGGCTGAGGAACCCGGCCACAGCGCACCACAGCCGGCTTGGCACGGGGGGAGGCGAGTACGGCTCCCGGAGCCTCGGCCAGCACGATATGGTTACAATTCCCGACCTGCTGCCATCTCCCTTCTCCAGTTGCACTGACACTACAACACTGCTCCACATCAGCCACTGCTGCCTGTCACCCTGATTTATGTTGGAATAGGCATGAGTTGAATCAGCGGTGTGTAGCTCAGTGATTAAAATGCAACTCAGTGATTAAAGGAGAAAGTAGAGCACTGCCAGTGTGCTGAGTTAGAAGTTTTGGCTTTTATTTTGGCCACACATATCATAAATTTACACTACTGATGCGCGTGAGGCGCTTTGGATGAAATGATCTTTATCTCTGTGTGACAAACATTAGTGGAGTATATTCAGTAATGATCAAGCTCATGGCTGATGAATGTATGTGTACATCTCGTGACAGACAAGCAGAGTTTAAAGAAGAAAACGTTCCTCTGCCCCCAAAGCTTTCTTCCCTCCACAATGATTGATTATTATGGAATCGCTCCAGGTCGCTGCTGCGTTTTCGTTGCGCACGGGATTTGGCCCCTCTCAGATCAAAGGGCCCTCAGGAAAGGGGTGGTCCCGGGGCAGGGGGATATATAGAGGGACCGGCTGTGTTCTGACTGCAAGGCAAGAGCAGAGAACAGAGTAAACGGGCCAGCAGAGGAAAAACCTGCCCCCTAACTCAAAGAGAGAGCTAGAAACTGAGACAGCTGCTGAGTTTTGGAGAGAAAGAGACCTGTTGGAATTTACTGCCGAGATCCAGCTTTTATTTTCATTTAATGAAACGACGTTTTATGCAGCAAGTCAGACCTGCACATAACTTTAATTGAGTTTTGCACTGGATTTGATCCCTTTTTAGATTTTTATGTGTGTGAGTAATTTTGGGGACAGTTTTGTGGAAGTTCAGAGACTTGGGGTTTGTAGCTCATAGAGGGAAACCTTTTAAAGGATTTACTTGCTTCCTCGTAGAGACTTTATTATCAATTTCTGTTTCCACTTGTCGGATTTCAGTTATATGATGTTGTTTTTACGCGTTTCCATTGGCTTAATCGCCGCTCTGTGCGTCGGCACGGCGCACAGCGCCTGGGAGGAGAGCACCGTGGTGCCGGTCAGACTAGACCCGACGGCCCGGTCGGAGAGCGAATCCGAACCGTGGCGGACTCTCTCCGCAGAGGAGAAGGAGAAGGAGGCGGAGATGAGGGAGTACCGGTTGGACGTATTTGGCAAGGAGCTGATCTTGCAGCTAGAGCCTGACCAGACCTTCTTGGCGCCGGGTTTTGTCTTCCACATTGTGGGGAGTCCCGAGTCCGAACCGACACAGGAACCCAAGACCGGAGCCGAGCCGGGTTGCTTCTTCTCGGGCACAGTGAATGGAGACGAGCACTCTGCCGCTGCGCTCAACCTGTGCCACGGACTGAGGGGCGGATTCTACTTTCAGGGCGAAGAGTATTTTATTCAGCCCCTTAACTCGAGCGACTTCCTTGGCACCGAGGAGGATGTCCACATGATCCGCCGGAGAGGTCGGGCAGCTTTGGCTGAGGAGGGGAGCTCCAAGTGCGGGGTCAACGAGGACGAGGAGAGGGTGCCAAAGAATCTGGAGGAAGAAGCCAGGCAGGGAGCAGCTAACAAAGACCAGACAGGTACGGCTGCAGAAATACTGTGCGCTCCTTACACACGATCACTCATTTAATCATAGATTCATCTTAAATGAACAGACCAGACGCCTTAAAATTGGCTAAGGAAACACAGGGGAAGTGATTTATTTGTGGTACAGAGGGTCTTGAAATGGATATAACGGAATAAAAACAAGCAAATTACTTCTTCCACATTAGTGAGTGGCTACAGTGAATACGCTGACCAAACTGCTGTCAGCTGGAGTTGTGCGTGTGCCAGGGCGCACAGCATGCGCAATGCACTCAGCTACCTTTTTGACAGCGCCGTCTGCGCACTACCAGAGATGAGGGAGGGAGGGAAGGAGAGGAGTGGAGAGGAGTGGAGAGAGAGGGCGGGGGGGCAGACTCCTCAAGGGGAAGGAGGAGGAGTGACGGAGGAAGGGGAGGGGAGCGGCGGGGTTGGGACCAGCCAGAGCCCGGCGGTGCTGAGACGTAACTCGCCTCCTGGTACAACTCGCACCGGCAGACATTTTTCCCCCAGAGAGGATTTTCTCCCATTTCTCACTCGCATAATTTTCCACAAGAGAAGGTCACTGCAGGAATGTGGACCCTGAGGAGGAGGAGCCGCCGGTGGTGTGACGCTGAGTCACAGCCAGGCTCCTCCAGGCACATCCGGAACTCTCTTTGGAGCCTCTCTCCCCCTGAAAAACTCGCCTTTGTATCTGCTGTTCGGAACACTGGCAGAGTTTTGCAGGCTGCAGAGTGTTCCAGACATTTCTATCAAAACTAACAAATGTCTCAAAAGTTGCAGAGCACTAAATTTAGGACTGAAACCGGATATGAGCTCACATGACCTGTGAACCCACTTTGGTCTGACCTCTCTCTCTTCTCTCCCCTCAGCCCACCACAGGACCAGGCGTTTCGTTTCCACCCCTCGCTACCTGGAGATCATGCTGGTGGCTGACCAGTCCATGGCCGAGTTCCACGGCGCCGGGCTCAAACCCTACCTGCTGACCATCATGGCAGTGGCATCCCGCCTGTACCGCCACCCCAGCATCCACAACTCCATCAGCCTGGCAGTGGTGAAGCTGCTGGTGGTGTACGAGGAGGAGCGAGGCCCTCAGGTGTCGTCAAACGCCGCCATGACCCTCCGCAACTTCTGCCAGTGGCAGCGGCAGCACAACCCGCCCAGTGACCGCCACCCCGAGCATTACGACACCGCTGTGCTCTTCACCAGGACGGTAGGTTGGAGTGGAAGAGGAAGTGTGAGAATGGATGAGAAATAGAAAAAGAGGAAGAGGAGCCTCATTCAAGAGTATTCAAACATTAACTTTATTCTCCCTCTGCCTGTTTAGGACCTGTGTGGCGCCCACTCTTGTGACACTCTGGGCATGGCAGATGTTGGCACAGTGTGTGACCCTGACAGAAGCTGCTCAATTATTGAGGATGATGGGCTGCAGGCAGCATTTACTGTGGCACATGAACTGGGTAAGTAGAAAGAAAATCATGTTCTTGTGTGTAAAAACCTCTGAAATATATCTAATCACATCCACCTTTTACACTAGAGGTGCTAAAAGAACTCTTATTTCATCTCTGTCCTGCAGGTCACGTCTTCAACATGCCTCATGATGATGCCCAGCTGTGCTCCGGGGTCAACGGTGCCCACTGGGGCTCCCACATGATGGCCTCCACTCTGTCCAACCTGGACCAGCAGCAGCCATGGTCCCCCTGCTCCGCCCTCATGGTCACCACCTTCCTGGACAATGGCCATGGTCAGTGCCTTCTGGATAAACCGGTGAAACCTCAGCCACTGCCGCAGCCTCTGCCCGGGACGGTCTACGACGCCGACCATCAGTGTCGGCTGACCTTCGGCGAAGACTCCCAGCACTGCCCTGATCTGAGCACCACGTGCGCAGCTCTGTGGTGCACCGTGACGACATCCAATGGTTTGCTGGTGTGCCAGACTAAGAACTTCCCCTGGGCCGATGGAACGCCATGCGGGCATGACAGCTACTGCCTGGCCGGACAGTGTCTCACGAAGAGCCAAGCCGCCAAACACCAGGTAGGAACCAGACTGCATCCAACACTTCAGAGCTTTCTTCTCAGACTCCAACCCAGTTCAAAATTGTAATTGTCATGTCCCTGGTGCTTTCAGACTCCTGTCAACGGTGGCTGGGGAGTGTGGGGTCCTTGGGGCGACTGCTCGCGGACCTGTGGCGGAGGGGTGCAGTATTCCTTTCGTTCCTGTGACAACCCTTTGCCCAAAAACGGAGGCAAGTACTGCGAGGGAAAGAGGATCCAGTACCGCTCCTGTAACACAGAGACCTGCCCTGACACCAATGGTAAGAGACCTTTGTTATCACATAAAATGTAAACTGTGTCTCAGGTTGGCAAAGCAACAAGTCCTTTAGCTTAGAAGTCATGTTTTGATGTAGCTCGCACATCGGTGTGAAAGTTCGCAACGTGGGTCAGGCTGAACAAGCAGTAAATCTGACGTCCCCGTTCCTCTTTCCCAGGCCTGTCATTCCGTGAGGAACAGTGTCTCGCCCACAACGACATGTCGGCCCAAGTGTCGCTGGGTTCAGGCGAGGGTGTCGAGTGGGTGCCCAAGTATGCCGGCGTTTCACCCAAAGACCGCTGCAAGCTGGTGTGCCGAGCCAAGGGGACTGGCTACTTCTTTGTCCTCAAATCCAAGGTGAGAGTGGCTACATGTCAGAATATATTATTAAACTGTTTCAGCTATTAATCAGCTATTGTAATTTCTCTCAGCCCCTAAGCTACCGTCAAAAGACTTTTACTTTTTAATTTTTAACTCTTATGTGACAGTTTTATTAGACATTAGACTTTAAAGCTCCATTTCTGTCTCTCTGCTGCCCCCAGGTGGCTGATGGCACACCCTGCAGCCCAGACTCCACCACAGTTTGTGTTCAAGGCCAGTGCGTCAAGGCTGGATGTGATCGTATCATCGGCTCTAGCCGCCGCTTTGATAAGTGTGGTGTGTGCGGTGGAGATGGCTCCACCTGCAAGAAAGTGTCCGGCTCTCTGGAGCGTGCCAGGTAAACACCGAACGGCCTTTTTGTGACAGATAAACCTCACAGCATGTATGTTAAAATGATTGTCATGGCGTAGTCTGACCTCTGTCTGTTTGTGTTGCAGGCCTGGTTACCAGGATGTTGTGACTATCCCTGCTGGCGCCACCCACCTGGATGTCAAGCAGCGTGCGCCAGGCAATGGTCGTCATGATAACAGCTACTTGGCAGTGCGTCGCCAGGATGGCACCTATCTATTAAATGGCGACTACAAGCTGATGACCATGGAGACCGACATTGCCTTGCGAGGGGCACTGCTGCGATACAGCGGCTCCTCTGCCACCCTAGAGCGCATCCGGAGCTTCGCCCCACTTCCTGAGCCCCTCACCATCCAGGTGCTGTCTGTCGGGGAAGCCCCTAGACCTCGGGTAAAGTACAGCTACTTTGCACCAAGACCCAACAATGCTGCCTCAGTGTCCAATAACGGAGGCCGCCGCCAGTCCATCAATGCTATCCGAGAGGTGGGTGGAGCCGAGTGGACCCTGAGGGAGTGGGGTCCGTGCTCCCAGACCTGCGGCGGAGGTATGCAGCAGAGAGAGGTCGTGTGTCTGGATCCCCACGGCCGTCCCTCCAGAGACTGCCCGGAGGAGCTGCGCCCCTTGGCCTCAAGGTCCTGCGCCACTCAGTCCTGCCCCTCCTGGCTTCTCGGAGAATGGTCAGCCTGCTCCAAGACCTGCGGCCGAGGCTTCCGCAAACGCCAGCTGCGCTGCATGGGCCACGACGGGCGCACGCTAACCCACGACAGCTGTGACCCCAAAGACCGGCCGCGACCCCTGCTGGAACTGTGCAATCAGGGTGCCTGCTAAGGACTGCTTCCACAATCTAACCTCCTTTCATACAGCCAGCTTTCAGAAAGACATCAGAAAAAGACTCTGATCTTCACCGCCTCCCTTTTTCCCCACGGACAAGTAAAGAGGCTGATGAATGTTTACATCCAGAGCAAGAGTGCTGCAGATTTTCGTGGGTTCCAGATCATCTAACATCCCACATAACAATATGGGTCCACAGTGACTGCGACTGTAAAGGACAATTGTTACCCATTCCCTCCATCTATTTTGAGGCCAGACATTGGTCCACAGTGGCGCTGCCACCTAGCTACAGCAATAAAGACTGATTACAGCTTGCTGCCTGTCTGGCCTCAGTGCAGCAGTGGCATATTCTGCCTTCCATTCGGAGAAGAAAGCATGGACATTCCTGATTTCCTAAAGGAGCATGCTGCTTACCGTGCCAACGTCATGCTTGTGTGTATGAATGCGAGACTGTGTGTGTGTGTCAAATTTTTAATGCATGTATATGTTTGTCCAAGCTGGGCTGGACAGATGCATAAGGGTTGGGGTGGGGGAGGTTATTGCAGAGTATATAAAGAAACAAATGAAAGAGAATAGGTCATAGTCTACTTGCTCACCCCATCAGGTATGGAAAATAAGATAGCTAATAGTCATAGTGTTTATGTTCAAACTTGCCAGTCTACGTTTATTTATCACAAACCTGTAGCACTTCATCTTTGTTTTTGCCAGCGGCACATTGTAACACCCGGTTGTCTCTAAATGCCTCAGTACTTTATCCTTTAGCCATATCTTGCCCTCGTCTACACAGCCTTCCATGAGGGAACTCTTCAAAGACCAAAGAGGAGTGTGAGAGCGTGTGTGTGTGTGTGCGTGTGTGTGTGTGTGTGTGTGCATGTGTGGAGACCTAAAGAGGGACTTGTCTCCTGCTACTACTTCATAAGTAAGTCTCTCCTGCCTTCCGCGAAGGCACCTCGTTTTTTTTTTTCTATCAATTCTTTTCCTTTTGTACAGAATATCCAAACATTATTTATTTTTGTACAGCCTGTTAAATATAATCATGTGGCTTTTTTAATATTATTTTTTATTGTTATTGAGATCACAGAAGGGAGTAGAATATATAGAGTATTTATGCAGTGTTATATATATATATATGACACATATATATATATATATATGGTCCTAGGTTCATGAATAAAGTATCACATTGACTTGTGCAGCTAATGTCTCCAGAGTGGTTTGTCTCTTTCACACACACACACATTTCATATGCTTTTTTTGAATTCGCCAATTACTTTAACAATGTAGTCAAATATTTACAGAGGCCTTATATATTCTTTGACGCTCAAGGGTAAAAAGGACACATAGCCAGGCTACCCGTGACAGCAGAGGCAGCATAAAATTCCGCCATCTTTCTCGCTTTTCTTTGCTACGCCTGCCAATCATAACCCACTAGCAGCCAGTCTGTGAACATGTCCAACTCTGCCAAGTATCAACATCGCTAATCTGCATTCATATCCCGGCCCACTGATATTTGCCACCAAGCACTGGTGTTCCATCAGATAGATAGATAGATAGATAGATAGATAGATAGATAGATAGATAGATAGATAGATAGATAGATAGGTACTTTATTGATCCCAAGGGAAATTTAAGTAACCAGCAGCATATTAAAACATACAGAATATAAACAATATACACAGAAAAAAGAGAGATGCAGAATATGCACAAAAATAACAAAAATAACAATAAAAACAGTGCAAATTGTAAGACGCAAGATAAACAACAATAACAATAAAAAGCAGTGCAAAAGTAGTTAGCATGTGAAGCCTTGTGGAGCAAAATAAAATGAGTGTTTAGTTGCTGTTTATTTAATGCAGCAGGCTGTAGCTGGTTTATTCACGATGACCTTTCCATTGTTGTTGTAAGCTAATGGGTGCTGAATGGCTAAAGTTGTTGTAGCAGTTGTTGAGTTTGCTTTACAGAAGCTGGAGGCACGTGATTGGCTAAAAGGTTATTACTAAATCCAAAAATGAAATGTCGAGAATATGAAATAAAAAACTTTTTAAAAAGTTTAATAAAGTTGTTGTGAAAAGAAAAATGATGACATGAAACATTTCATAATAATGTGTTGACTTTCAAACATTTTTAATTATTTCACAAATTGTTGGTTCATTTACATTTGAACTATAGTTATATTAATTATTCATGATCTTCTGTAATTTCCTTATTTATTTGTTTATCATTAACAACTTTGGGACTCCATACTAAAGTGATTGATGACTAATCCAGCATGCCTGTCTGCAGGAAGTGAGAGTGATGTCTGTTTGCTGCAGGTGTTGCAAGCTAGTTTCATGAATCTCATTAAAGATCAACAAAACTGATTGATCTCCCAACAGCAGAGTGATATAATTAGCTGCGATTCAGTCATTTGTCATGTGATGCTTGATCATGGATTCCGTTTTCAACAAGCCGTGTAATCATTTTTACAGGTCATGAACCAATATTAATGAAGAATGAAATTCCATGGCTGTCAACTGTATTTCCTTTGGCAGTGACTAAGAATTAGTGTAATACCTGTTATAAAAATTATGGAGCAAAGCATCACGTTGCTACTCAATCTGTTATCTCACATTTTAGCAGCTCTTAAATTATACTTTAAGGCATAACAGTAAGAGTCTGTTTATTCTTTTGCACTGAGCCAGACCTCTTCTGTGTGTTTTGTGCAATACATTTCAATGAACCGGAGGTAAAAAAAAACTAGCAAAGGAAAAAAGGAGCAGGGTGACTGATTAAACAGGCCCCAAAAGAAAGAAAGATCTCAAAAAGTCCTGCTGTGGACTAAGAGCAGGTCTGGAGAATCTCTGCTCCCTGTCCCTTAGAGCTACTGACAGACACTAATTAAAATCTAATGATTTATTAACATGCTGATCCTCGTATGGAAACTGTATCTTTACCCAGTGTAACCCTATGAGTGTGTGTGTGTGCGTGTGTGTGTGTTTCTTCACTGCTAATGGATTTGTGGAAAAAGATTCCTCTTGGCCTTTACAGCTGCCTTTTAAAAATGTGTGTGTGTGTGTGTGTGTGTGTGTGTGTGTGTGTCTGTGTGTGTGTTTGTATATCTCTGCTCTGCTACATATCAGTATTTCCTACTCACGTAGGCTGGTCATTGCATCAAGCCCTCCACTACTCAAAAATATTCATTAATGCATTTTCCTCCAGTGTTTGTTACACTGACCTGAAGCTTTCAGTATGTCAAGCATGTGTGGTTGTCCTGATCTTGACACTGAACATGTACAGCAAAGAAAACAGTGTGTGTGTGTGTGTGTGTGTGTGTTTGTCCGCAGACAGCAGGTTGAAGACGGT
>JAPZEA010000017.1:9808680-9820604 GCA_029783685.1 Heniochus monoceros | reverse complement strand
TGCTGTGTTATGCTGGCAGTCACACTGAGGATTGTAACAGTCATAGGTAGTACAAGAGAAAACATGACTGGCAGAGGACTTGTGCAGCATTTTACATTTTCTGTTTGTGGAACTGAATGCATAAAGCATTGATATATTTTTCCCTCATAGCTTTTTAGATCACATTCAAAATTGCAAATACAGTTAAGACATTTTACAAACTAAACAAAAGTATAATCTTAGACTCCTCTTTTCCACATTTTCTTTTATAATGAGTGCGTGTGTGACGCCGTTGACATTAGTACTTGTAGAGAGCGTTATGAAGCCTTCTTGGACCAACTGGCTTTCCGTACTCTTGTGATGTCACCGCCATCCGTTATTTTGTATTGTTTTGGCGGGGTGTGTAACTTCGTTTTGATGTCCGATTCACTTTGCAAGCGATAACTTTGTACCTACGAATTATGGAGCGGTACGTCTGAAACTCGCTAAAACCACAGGCGCAGCAGCAGGAATGTCATATTGCTCACAAGCTCCCGTTTGCCATCAGATGCTGCTGGTTCTATTTTTCCTGGGGGTTGATCTCACTCATCTTCAGTATGGTCTGCATTTCACCACAGGCAGACATTGAGATGATGCTTTCATTCACTACCAGCAGCCCTCATCGTGGCCATC
Source organism: Heniochus monoceros (assembly GCA_029783685.1). Lineage (NCBI taxonomy): Eukaryota > Metazoa > Chordata > Actinopteri > Chaetodontiformes > Chaetodontidae > Heniochus > Heniochus monoceros. The sequence goes on along the minus strand of JAPZEA010000017.1, from coordinate 9,819,953 downwards.
AGTTTCAACAGCGCTGCTTTCTGATGGGTGTTGCCTAACTTTCGGCAACACATCACATGCCCCACCATGGACTTTGCACCACTCCTTACAACTTCAGATACCTCACTGTCTGCTTCACAGAGGATTTATCACGTTCCTCTTACCTCGATGAAGGAAGCCTGTCAGGGTATCTACCACCTCAACTGGCTAAGTGACTTCAGGCTGCCCATCAAGGAGCTAAAGACTTTCTATACTTGCACCACAGAGAGAGTCCTGACAGCAATATCACCCCAACAACAGACTCTCTGTGTTTGGCCAAGGAGGCGTCACCGCTGTCTGAAAGCCATGGATGAGGAGGAGTTTCTTCCCTCAGAAGATTCAGGTCCTGAACTAGTGACTGCACAGATAAATATAGAATTTATAATGCTTCCATGCACCACTGTCACACTGATGTCACCTTAAGTTACATATATTATTATGCACTGCTCATATTGTTTCATTATTCTGAACTGCACACTCAAGACTGAACACTTAACCCCCCCCCCCTCCTCCTGGGGGTGTTAAAATCCTTCTTTCAACACACACAATGCAAGAAACAACCTTGCGTTCTGTATGACAACGGCATCATGGGAGACAATTCTGTTCAATTTGCGCCAATTTCCACAAGAAAGAGATAAGTGGAAGTGATTTGTCACATTTTTTTTTTTACACATTTATTGAGCAAATAATACAGTCGGATACATGTCAAAGTGTGTATGTGTGTGTGGAAGGTTACACAGAGGTCGTTACTGGCTGGTTGGAGGTGGAGTTGAGGCAGGAGGAGAGGGTGGAGCTGCTCCTTCAAGGTTCGACACCTCAACCTGTGCAACAAAAAAGAAAAAGGCACAGAAATGAATGATTGTTAACTATTATTCTGATCTGCTACATGTCCTATCTAACCTCTCTTCTGTCTTTGGTGTAGGTTTGATAAAGCAGAGCCTGAAAATCACCTTTAAAAGGGCATTTCTGCAGAGGCGTTGGAGGGGTGTGGGGGCGGCTCTTTGCGGCGTGGGCGGCCGTGTTTTGAGCGCCAGCTGGAGGCAGACGGGGGACGTGCTTCCCTACCGCCTGCAGCCGGCTCACAAAACACGGCCGCCCACACATCGCTGCTTTTATGAACCCGTTTCTGGTGATTTCTGTACGGCAGCACATACGGAGGGGGGACAAAATGACACAAACCTTTCAACTTTACAATATGACCAATTACAGCAGCATCAAGAGTACAAACAATGTCTCTAATAAGCCGATGTGTTGCAGGGCTGCTGCACAGGACTGCATTCGGTTGTAAGGTGTTCCTGTTATTTTGTCCACCTGGCTCCAGCGTTTCAGGGGAAACGTGATGCTAAAAACTGCAGATGCAGTATGAAATATTTCCATTTTGACACATCTAATCCAACTCAAAGATTCTTTGTTCGCTAAACAGTTTCAGTCAATTAACAGTGTTCCTACATTCTGCAAATACATTCATACAAAATATAACAACTTGGAATTTCTTTGACACTTCTCTGACTGCCAGGTTCAACTTTGACCTACTGTGCTTGCCATACTTTGCCTGCACAGTTTTCTTGTGGACTGTTAGCGGCATTCAGTGGTTTAGATTATCTGGCTAAACTCAAGGCTTGTGTACAACCTGTCTGACTGTGTTTTGCCCAGTTGGACTTTGTTGCAGTTTGTTTTTAATTCAACCTTTATTTAATCTCCTCTTTTTCAACAGAGACCTGTCCAAAAAGGCAGTAGCCAACAAGTCATCAGGTAAGGACACAATAATGACCTATAGTGCAATAAATGTGTGATTTCTGAGACACATGAAAGAGGGAAGCTTGACTCTTGACATTCCTCATGAAACCTTTGGTAGCGCTTTGGATGACAGCCCATAAATTAAAGTGGAAATATTCTGTACATATGGGCTGCTGATGGAATACTTAACGAGTCCCTACTACCTCACTACACCCTCATTTTCAGGCTGTAATCTAAAAAGCTACCAAACTTTTTTCATGTGGTGTTTGAACACCTGATGTGAAAGCAGTTTTCCAGTCAAGACCAGAATCTTGGCGAGTTTACAGAGAATGGTTTTAAAAATGAAAATGTACAGATGAATCTGTCTCCGCTTCTTTAGTTAAATGATCGTCAGAACTACAAAAGCAACGTCAAGTTTTAATACCAGAGTAATACTTAAATATGTAAAAATTCTGAAGTGAAACTCATGAGCCCATGTTTCAACTTGTGTTTTCAGTCCAGTCCTCATAGCTGTTTGGTAACGTCGTCCACAGACTCTGCACACACTGGACATGAGAAGACAAACAAGTGTCTGTGCTGACAGAATTAAATGTGGTCTTAAATGAGCTCAGAAGCACATCGTGTGCATCAAGGCTTGGTTTGCCCACGCTGCTGCATAAACGTCCTTCAGAGAGGCTCTGGGCCTGTTACAGTTTATAGCTCCTCTGCTGATTAGTGCCAGTGATGCAATGTTAGCACATGGGACGAAAAGGACAGAACAGGTGCCCTCTATGTACGTCATATGCACGCTCAACACAGCAAACATTAGTGCGTCAGACGATAATACGGAACAGTGTCCTCTAAGACCATAAAACCGATGTCCTGTCGCTCCTGCAGCAGCTCTGCATCCTAATCGAGCGCTTGTAAAATCTCCAGAAAGACATGATCCAAATATACTCTGCTTTTAATGTCCGTCCAACTCGGACGTCCATACTTCTGTCTCTGATAAAGTGCTATTTCATTTCCCTGAATAACCGAATCTACGTGAAAATAAAATGTAGGCCACGGAGCACAGTATGTCATCAGCTGCCAAATCAAGTGTGTCTATTAATGAGTACATCTTTTTTTTTTTCATTACGCAATCAGTGATGCACAGAGAATGCCAGAAAGGCTGCAGCAAAATATATTTCGCCTAGATGGCTCCATCCAAAATTAACTCGCAGCCTAGTTTGAATTTGAAGAATTTATGCTTCTCTTTTAGTGCTCGAGTCGTACTTGGTTATGCTCAGACAGAGCGGATTCAACTGCATCAATCAGTGCGCGACGGATGTCGACAATAAGAGCCTTGAACCTGGACAGATTTAAAAATACTTCTTTCCTTGGATCTTGAGTTGGTGTCTGCGTCTTTGATGTCAAGTTCAGAAAACAGCACTTTGTCCTTCAGGAGGAGGATGAGACCTGCTTTTTCCTGAACGCCGCAGCCCACACTGAGTCTCCGCTCTCTGTTTTTGCCAAAATATGAATGCAAAGCAATAAAAATAGCTGTGTTAAATCCCATCCTCTGGCTGCTTCGTGAAAATTGAAGTGATGGCTGCGGCAAGGGACCGAGCTGGCTGAATGTGGACCAAGCATTCATTTGGATCCAGCATCGAGACCAGACCACTGCCCCAAAACAGCCCTCCTTCCCCGAGCTGGCCTCAGCGCTTCAGCTTTGATGTCACTGCTGCTGGACGAGCGTGTGGGGTAGAGAACCGAGATATTTGTTATTCTTACCAGTTTCTCTGCCCGCCGCCTCAGTTTCCTCCAGACTGTGTGGTGAGCCTGCAGAGAAGAGACAACGTGACTAGCAGGCACATGCAGACACCATTAAGTAATTTCACTGTGCTGTGTGCTTTTATACAGGAGAAGCTTTGTGATGAAAAGAGCACCCAAGTATCATATATGATACGTTCCATGGCAACACCGGTTTTATTAATAATCTCAAGGGAGACCACTGCAGACAGTCAAAGAATCACCTTTTTCTTGATAGCACTGCAACCTGTAATTACATGAAGTGAAGGTGCCAATAGATGTCATTTTCCACTGATATTCACCTAAAATAGACATTTTTATGCCACAGAAACTGAGGTCTAATCATTTCCCTGTCAAATTTAGAGCCCTGAAGGACTAAATCAGGTCCCTGTCAGAACACAACGAAATCCAAAGAAATGTATTTTTGTGGTAAATGAAACAAACTAATGCACACAGTATTTAAAGTGCGGTCATGTCACCATAATCCACACACACATCCCTACCTGCAGCTGCAGAGGCAGGGAGAGGCCCTGCACTCGACGGTGGAGGCCCCAGGGTCCCTGTCCCAGGCTGTGCAGGGCCGTCACCTCGTACTGGGAGCACAGGCCCGTCCTCGCCGCCAGGGGGCCAGCACTCAGCAGCACATGGTCACCACATCTATGGGAGGTGACGAGGGAGATGAACAAAGTAGAAAGGCTTCTTTAGATACCCATAGTGTGACGAGAAACTGACAAGACAGGAAACATGCAGGCAGAAATGAAGGTTAAAACCACAATATGTGGAGGAAAAGTCACCTGTAGAGCATCACTGTGCCTTTGGGATTTTGTGCTGCCTTCTGTTCCACCTCTTCCTGTTTACACCTGTGGGAGACAGAGAAAAAGCTCAACAACAACAATAGTCATCATGTATTTATGAGGATACTGTGGCGGGCCGACACATTAAACAGCACAAGGACAAAGAGACAAGAGAAGGACGGAGCGCTGACGTGAGAAAAAAGGTAGAGAAACAGCAGGGAAAGGAGCTCTGAAAGTATCAGTATACTGAGCACTGAGCCGGAGTCAGTCTACCTGCTGTGTGAGAACACTTCCAGCGCCACAGAGGGCACCACCTCCAGAGGCTCCCAGGCCAAGTCCTGGTGGATCAGCTGCTGGGCCCCTCGGGTCAGAGACCGCAATGACTCCTGGAGAGAAAAACAGCTGCTTGCACTCACAAAGGATCAGGCACAGTAAGAGACACAGGAGTTCTGTAATCCAAGGCACGAAGCAACAGAGAAAAGCTCTGAATCATCCCTCAGCTGGAACTGCTGGTAGTAAATAGAGGCTTCACTTCAAAGGTGATAAGAAAAATTCACTAATGCATCACCAGCTGTCTGTCTCACACACAAACACTAATTAAGGCTAAAATTTTCAGCAGGTACTTTATACACCCAGCAGTACTAACACTCTCATTGTTGCCAAAAATACAGCTAAAGACAGCATTAGGAACAGTTTAAAGGAATAACTGAATGATGACTCAAGGAGCAGTCACAAGTTTCTTCTTCTGATATTTTTTGCCAGCATACAATCTCTCACTATTGTAATCCATTTTAACCAGCTAACTACTGTGTCTTGTGCCTTTGAAGTCTACAATAGCATATGACACTCAGAGGATGGATTATGGGTGGAAGATCACTTTGAAGAAAACTTAACATCAGCTAAGAATGGTCAGTTTTTGCTGACCTCTAATGGTTGAAATGATTATTTGTCTCTGCTTTGAAAGGAGACGCAAACAAGCAAGTATCACCTGCAGACACTTAGCTGTGCTTTTAACCACACACACACACACAAACAGGTACACACACACCTCAGAGGGAGTCCATGAGTCCAGCTGAGGGTCGAGGACCACATCACAGCAGAAGGCCCCTGAGGTGACTGCAGGAAAATACAGAACTGTAAACAACAAAGACCTGCAAACAATTACGTTTAATGAGGCTGTTTTCATTTTGTTCTGTTTGACACCTAGTGTTTCAATTCTGCGTAAAGTTCCTGACTGACGGACCAAAAATAAAAATAAATTCTACACCTATCTGATGGCACGTTTGGAGACATAAAGAGAAAATCCTCTACCTGGCACCTCTGCCGTGCTGAGCAGCTGCACAGTAAAGTCGTCTTTGAACGCAGTCTCCAGCACTTGGCCGAGCAAGGCAGCGCAGGAACGCCAAAAGGCCTGAGGGGAGACGAGAGGACACGCTGAACGTCCCCAACTCTTCTCATGATGTCACTTATTGATTTTTTTCTAAAGCCTTTTACAAACACGTGCAGATAAAAAAAGATGACAGAGGTCTTTAAGGAAGATGCTGATAATATTTTGTGTGTTTGTTGGGCTTGTGTGGTAAAACTGAGACCCAAAACAGGCAGAAAGAGGAAGTCAGTGTAAAGATGGCAGATGTCACACAGTGCCTGTTGGAAGCAAATCACCTCATGTGACTTTATAGTGCAGATGGTGGCTTTAACACCTTCACTTGGATTCATGTGCATTTGGATATAGATATACTGCCATATAACACTCCAGACTGACCTACTTTAGTTTCTCTACAAAGTGCATTTCCATACTTCTCACTTTGCTGTAGCCTCTATGACTTTCCCCCCATTTTTTCAAGTCTATCCAAATACAATACTCACATACAGTATCTACAGAACCAGTTATTGGTCAGTGAAATAGTCCCCCCCCCCCATCCACACTGGCTGCAAAGACTTCCCTTTCAAGAGCTACGTCAATGTGTGCGATAGAGCACAAAATCCACAGTCCTCATTCTGGTCAAAAATCCATTCTTAAATTCATCCAAAGCAAATACTACATCCAGAAGCCTGAATTAATCAAATCTAGAAGGTATTTTGGTACAAAATCCCCTCTATGCTTTACTCCTCCCCTTAGGAAACAGAAGAGGGAGAACAATGAGGGAATTTCAAGCAAAAACAGGCCAGAAATTACTAGATCTGGTTAATTCAAACTGCCTTAGCTTCATATTAGCTTCAGCTGAATTTAAGTCAACACATTTTCACACATTAGGAAGGTATTTATGGCCCCTGTGTACAGGAGGAACAAATACTGCAACCAACAGTACTTTCAATGTCTCTAAGAACATGTGAGTATTGCATTAAGATAAACCTGAAAAATAGGAACCCATCGTTTAAGGTCAGACATGTAAAAAGTGGAGTACAAAGTCTCGCTGGAGATGGGCCTGCTATAAAACGGCAATGCAGAAATTATGAAACAATTACCTTTTTGCCCTGAAAATGTACAAAAACCTACACCACAAAGAAAAATCCGGAGATGCTGAATGTCGTATTAAATAAAATATTTTTGCCGTCAGAATACCTGGTTGACCAGTGTCGGGTCACTGTCTTTAAACGTGAGCAGAGTGAGTGAGCAGGAGTGGGTGAGGGGCTGATGGAGAGGCCAAAGTTCCCCGTCCACCAGGGCCAGGACCGAGTTGGTCACATGATACTCTGTCAGGTCTGAGGGAAACAGAGGAGTTCATCTGAGTGCAAAACAAGTATTTATTTATAGTGAAGCGTGCAGCAATACATTATTAACACACTGACTGTGTCAGAAAAGGCTGATGTCACTTTAAAAATGTTTACAAGAAGGGTTAAATATGGGGAAATATTTATTAAAAATTCAAAATTGTTTTCTTTATACAGTCTTGCATCCCCACAGAGAATAATCTTGTATCCACACTCCCTTTCACTCACGTCTGGCACAGCTCAGCGGAGTGGACATTCCCTTGTTCATGACGAGCAGAGTGCCATCCAGCCCCGGGCCCTGCATGGACACCTCTATCTTCTCGATGCGAGGATACAGCGCTCTCTGCCGGGCCTGCTCTCGGGAGAAGACGGCGTTGCGCTGGCTGCGGACCTCAGCGGGCGTTGGACGAACAGCCGCTGCTGCAGACGCAAAGCCTGGAGGGAGAAGAAGACGGAGAGGTGGACTCAAGCAGAAAAGGGTGACGCAGGAGGAAAAAGAGGAAGCAAAGGGACAGTGGACGATTATCTCATCGCTAAACTTGGAAATTCCCACCTACAGCAGCATACTGCTTATCTCATGTTGACACCACTTTGTAATTTTGCATGTGGAAGTCTTCAAGACTACTACTCATCTTCTGAGAATTGTTGTATAATGTCTTCTGTGGCTCTTGGGGAGTCTTGTGAAGTCACAAAAATTAACCTTGATGATGGCATAGTGATGATCGGTATTATTTGGGCTCAAGACTACAATTTATATCAAAAAGCCAGTGATTTAGAGTGGGGGTGTGGAGTTTGAGAGACACAGGCACCAAAGAAGCTACTGAAGTGCATTATGGGAAGTGTAGGCACTAGTGTTTTTGGAGACTGACCCATACCAGCTAAAAGTCAAGATATGCATTTAGTATAACTTTACAATGCATGCCAGGGTGTACAATTACACATAACAATATTGACAAATATAAACGAGGTGTTTTTAAAGTGTTTACAGCGCTACTCAGAGCGTCTAATACTGGAAATAACTGGGTTCAAAAATAAATCCGGTGTTCAGAAACTAGCTAACGGAAATTACCGCAGCGTATTTAAGGAGTCTGCCGCCTTTTGTGGCATTTGAGGCTAAAAACCGACTTTATCTAACATGAGATATCTTACAACGTTTAGCTAACTTGCACACGAGTGTACACATTTTAATATGTCACAGCAGAAAATGCACAGTTGTCTTAATTACGGTAATTGTGGCCACCTTCCACTTTGGGGGGGATACTGTGGACTCACTGGAATAATTACCGTATACACACTGTGACAGTATGATGTAATTAATTATACCTGTCATGTCTACTGTGAAAAAAGGTCAATTTATCCAGTCTCAACAGCAATATGTGGCTACAACTTGTCATTTCAATCTAGCTAGCTCACATGCTAATGCTACCCGGTTATCATTAGCTAACAGTTACTCACGGCGCTGGAGGACTTGACACACGGTTCTGGTCGCCATTGTGAAAGATATTTCTACTGGTACATAAAAAAAACAACCTACAATAGGTACAGAAGGCAAACGGATAGACGTCTGCTACTTCAACCTCTCATTGAAGGACGCCATGCCTACTTCGTGTGCAACTTATATTTAGGTCCGGCCAGGAACTGAAGTCAGGCTCTTGAAGGGTCCATGTGACGAATAGTACGAAGTGCTGTTCCGATTTATGACAGCAGGTGTCGCTGTTGGCAGTCATTTCAGTAGAGCTTATGTAAATAGATAGATAGATAGCTAGATAGATAGATAGATAGATAGATAGATATACTTTATTGATCCCAAGCTGGGAAATTACAGTGAAAAGGAATGCAAATACTGTATTCTGTGGATGTCGAGAAAGATCATCTTCTCTGTCAGCACCACTTTCATTAAGATCGTCCCTAACAACATAATATATGGCTGCATAACACTACACTGATATTCCTACAGGCACATTTCTACTGAAGTTTTGAGATTCATGATGTCCCTCTACAATTCATTTCTGAATTACCTCAGCCTCTGTCTCCTGTGTTGAAACACTGTTGCTCTTATGCTGATTGGAAGGAATCCATAGTTATGATCTTGGCTTTAGAGTCTCACATGTCCCCAATTTCATCCTCTAATGGACTGTAATGGCACTCAGAATTTGACAAATGCTTGTTGGATTTTTCAGGACCAGAATCAGCAATAAGTGTTGGCACTAATGGCAGCAGCGGGAGCAGCGGGACGCCGGGCCAGGGAACGCAGCCGCAAGACCAAAACATCATAAATCACCTCGACGCGGGCCAAGATGGAGCCAGATTATGGTTAAATAGCAAAGCTGAAAGGTTTTTTTTTCACGAGTGCAAATTGTACGACCTCTGGAGGTTAAAGTAAAATGGGAGTGGTGACTTCAAAGACAGTCAAGAGGAACTGCTTCTACAAACTGAAGAAAAATATAGTTTAAATTCACAAAATGATTCCACAGCAATGAACACACATGACACATTTGTGCATAAAGATTTATTTTTTGTTGAAAATAAGTGTTTCTGACATTGAACCACTAACATAGCTGATGTGACTTAAGATAAATGAACTATACACTGACACTGATGTTCACTTCATACAATGTAACAAGGCATTTGTATCATCTGTAAGGTGTAAAGACAAGTGTCCGTACATTTTAATGACTGATTGATTGATTGATCAGTTGATTGATTGATACTGTCTCTTTGGGCAAAGTTGATTGTACTCAATGTCAGCGTGACAGTACAACTTCATGCACACATCATCCACAGTATGTCAACATTTGGGATCTTCTGAATGAATTTCCCCAAAGGTGCGGTTTCCTTTTTAAACATTCGTTCATCTGGTCATTCATTCATAGTTAGGCGGGCCTGCGGTAAAATTCACTTCCAGTACGACTCCTTCACAGTGGTGTTACTTGACATCCGTTCAGATACTTGGTGATTGGTCTTGCACTGTCAAAAAGTCCCAAAAGTGCAAAAAGAAAAACACAAGCAGAAGAGAGCAGGGCCAATAAAACACTGCCATCCCCGCTTGGGCCTATGGCTGGTTTCCCAAAAGAATTAAGCACTATGATCCTCTTTGTCGATGGCTTTTAAGATGGTTTTGGCACCGTGCTGCCTTTGGGAAACCCCCGAAATTTTGCCTCCGATAATCAGGAGGGCGGTGGTGAATGTGGGAGGTCAAGTGTTTGTTTTTGTTTGGATCTGTGGCAGGAATTCACTGCGTTACAACAGTTTTCTCTTCAGTTCAGTTTTTGGCATATAGAAGAATGTACACAACAGATGGTGTTTTGTGTTACACAACACCACTTTGGAGGAAGGAAAACATCAGGACAAACTTGTTCATTCAGAGTGGAATCCCTCTTAAACCCAAAGACCTCGTCCTCCTCCGACGTGACAGATGGTTTATACAACATTTTAAAGTTCAGTGATATATATACAGTCGTTTTCAGTGGCTTCCTCTCTTTTGTTTGTTGTTGTGTGAGGGCATGTGAAGGAAGCTGCTGCCAGCATGAGATCCTGTGACTCTGCTGGCAGCGTCACCAGCTTCCCAAGCCTCGACAGAAAGAGGGAGGAGGGAGGAACCACTTCTCAGCAGCAGAAAGAGTGCAGAGTGCACCTTTAACCAAACATTTTATTCTACTGGCCTCAATGACCTCGTCCTGGATCATCCGTCTTCTTTTTACTGCAAAACGATCACACGAAAACCCGACCGGGTTTCTGTGCTGATGTTTAATGTGACATCAGAGCCTCTTGCTGCTGCATCAGGCATCTTTTTCTTGCAAAGCCACAGACCATCTGTCTTTGGCATCAGAGCTTAAAAGCTCTGTTCACCAGCTGCAGAACTCCACGATGAAACCTTTCCAGCTGAACGACAGGAATCTTCTGTTTACAGTACACTTCTATACTCACTGTGAGCAACATTTCCCAGAGTGAAAAGGAAACAGAGCAAGAAAAACTGCCCTGTATTCTTGTATCCATAGCTTTCAAAATGACCACGGCCTCAAGGAGGTGAAGAGTTTAAGGTTAACTGCTCCTCTCCTGGTTGAGACAGGAAATGGAGTTTCCATAGGAGGGGAACAGTATGTTATACAGCAGCAGCTTTGGAACGCAGCCCAGATGGGAGTTCGTCAAGGTTGAAAAACAAAAGGGGATTGCTTAGCTAACAGCCACTCCTTCACTGATATTTCCCAGAGATGATGTTCACAGAAACCGGTGCCAGCTACT
>JAPZEA010000017.1:9712458-9723654 GCA_029783685.1 Heniochus monoceros | reverse complement strand
ATAGTAACAATTGGTCAGATAACCATGTTTAATGTGGACGGGGTTGCTTGTAGTGACAAACCCACAGAGAATTCTGAGCTCTGCAGCGCGTTTCAGCATCTTTCGGTCGGTCGTTTTGCTTTTACCGCCTGCAACTTTAATGTCCTTTTTCGGTCTCACGGCTCCCATCAGCCGAAGCTTCTGCCACAGCTGCTTTCAGAAAAAAAAAGAAGCTCGGATTGCTTGTGCAGAGCAAGAAGAGTTGAAATGGTCAACACTGGACTCGCATTCATCACGTAGCCTCCTCGCACCTAATTTCACGTTATCTCCTTGTTGTTCTCTATTCCTCTATCTGAAAATCACAATACGATCGTCACATCCTCAATGATCCTTTTTCGGGAGAGGCTTGTGGGAGTCTATCACCGCGCCGCTGAGCGTGCATTGCTTGTTGCTGTCATGCTTCCTGCTGGTGCGTCGTTAGGTATGGCTTTTTATTAGCCTCTGGTGTGTTGGAGATGGGAGGGGGTCAGCGTCGCTCCGGCAGTAAACCAGCGCAGCCGTCAGCCCCGCACACGGGAACAAACACCCCATTAAACCAAGGCCTTCACATATTACTGTAATAAAAGCCCCTGCTCTCGCCTTTATGGGCTTTTTAATTATGTCTATTCGTCTTCCTGGGCTTGTGAGCAACAGTTCATGATGAGCCCCATTTCAGGAATACTCCACCACTGGCAGGAAGCTGGAGGGGGCGAATTAAAGGGAAAAGCTGAAAATGGCCCCGAGCTAAAATATGACTATTGTTACCGGGATGGTATTTTAGATTTTACTTCGCAGCACGCAGCCAATGGTGCTGCTTTTCATTTCGCTTTTTGAGGGTTTTCTTTGTTTTAGATGTGGATTAGTATAAAGATGGAAAAATCTCATGCAGCTCAAGTGAATTACATGGCAGCTCAGCAGTAATGGTGTGTATTAAATTATCTCCTTGAGATCAGGGCAACGGCTGGACCAGCTGCAGGCAGCCTAAAAATGAACCGTACAAATCATCCATGCATGAATTCAGCATAAAGGCCAGCACTTTGGCTAATTTCATACCTTGCGGCTTGCCTTTCTTGTCTCGTACATGTATATTCACACCAATATGTGCATATAAAGGTCACTCACTGGCCACCCCCGCCTGGCCCCCTCGTATAAAATATACCGGACACGCCCCTGCACATTATGAAAGCCTTCATCATATTCAGGTACTCATTTCTTGCATCGTGCCTCAAAAGCAGTGGAAAACAGTGTTTGGTGTTAAAGCAAGATGATTGATAGAGCAATATACAGCAGCTCATTGTGTACACAGCATACATTTTATGGCCAGGTCATTTTCTGCAAGGCTGGACACTACAGCTTTACTCCTTTTAACCCTAGAACACCTCTTAACCTGCAATACAGTGCAGAGGCACCTGGGCCACATAATATACAGATGCAAGCAAATAAAGTCAGAAATAGTGAAAGTTTAACTCTAAGATGAATCAAAAATCTACATTTGTCTCTTTGTCTCTGTAAAAAAGGAAAAATAAGGCTCGGATCTGAATATTTTATTATCTTAAATCAGGTACACACAGCGTGTCCGGTGGGTTTGTGTAGCCTGCTGCAAATGAGGGCACCCATGAACACTAGCAGCACCACAGCCAGCGCTGCACCCACTCCACACAGCAAGGCTACGGAGGAAGAGGAGGCTGAGGAGGGAGGGTGGGGAGCAGAAGACAAACATTATTGGATGCATTAGTTACAGCATTTAGCAATAGTAATTAAGAGACAACAGCGGAGATGTAAACACAGAAAGCGTTTGTCCATGTGGGGAAGCCACCGGTGCCTGCTCACCTGCTTGGGTCACTTTACGCATTTGGAGGTGAGGAGCTGGCTCTGGACGAAGCTCTTCTTCCAGGACGTTCTCCTCCACCAGGATTGGGCCCAGAGCAGCTGTCCCCTCCCACTCCAGATCTGGAAGATCGGTTGGATAATTAAAGGAATCAGCTTGAAATCAATCCTCCGAAAGATGCATAAACAGCAGAATGAAAGCAAGTTAGCTTGTCTAAATATGGGTGGAACCTCTGCTTGTTTGTTACTCTGTGGCTGATGTTATTTCACTCCACGTTGCTAGCATGCTAACATTTGGGTTAATTTCTAACATAATAGCTGAAATCCTTTCATAATTGTACCAAATATATGGCATATGTAAACGCTTTTTATGACCGAACTGGAGGCTGGTATCAGAATTTCTCCCCTGGGTCAGCACCAAGTGTTCAGGACTCATCCCCAGGCGTCATGTAGTGTTGTCTCTGTAAACCGTACCAGCATCTGCTGCAAGCCTTCTTCGTCGTCTCTGCTCGCCGCAGCTGGTCTCACAGCAGCCACACACCTTATTGTCTCCACCTGATGCCACCCATCTGTCCTGGAGCCAAAAATGCATCCCCTTAGAAAGGCTGAATAAATCTTTTTATAGCATTAGAAGTCACGGTAATGCAGAGAGAAACGCTTGAACGTGCTTGTTACAGGATTCGGGGCGACCTCCTGCACCTGAGTTATCTACTCACCTGTCGGCTTCAGTCAAGAACGAGCACGCTTTGTGCTGCGAGTCGACGGGAACGGAGACCGTTGTTGCTTTCAGGCGACATGTGATGTAGAGCTACGGGGAGGTTAAAGGACATTAAGAAGACTGGGGTACACATGTGCTACTCAACATTCATGAACACGCTTCTTTTCGACATCATTGGATTAATACAGAATCTTAAAATCTGAAATCTCACACCAGGTCACACTCTGTTTTTTGTTGATTCAACACCTCTAGGGACAAAAAAAAAAAATTATATAAGCAGGCAACCTACTGCAGAGGGGCTAGTCCATGATATGCTGCAGAAAATATTTTTTGGGGGTCTGATGTATTCTCATGTAAGCATTATTTGCACATATTAGGTTTTGTTGTTGCGCCAAAACTCCAAGAGAAGTTTTTAAAAAAACTGATTTTAAAGCAGTCTGGGAGTAGAATTTCCTATTTGGCAAAGTGGTCAAAGTTAATTTAAGATTCATCCAGATGCAGAAAAAAAGGTGTTCGGCACAGCTCCATTCTGGCCTCCTCAACTTATATTATTCTTCAGCAGTTTAATGTTACCTTAGAGGCCATTCATTCCCTCCATGGGAAAGTATTTGAACCAAGCACCGATTGCGGCTGAAGGTATTACGGCCTTCAAACAACACTTACTTAAATATACATGATGTGCCAATTTAACACCTAAGAGAATAACAGAGCAGCTAAAGTAACACCTTGGCTGGTGAAAGTTAGCTGGTCACATCAACACACACCTCTTTACAGTGATCAGAGAATGCCGGGAAGACAAACTACCTGAAAGTCTGATTATATGATGCACGATCAGTTGTTCCAAACTGTATAAACACATCTCGTGCTCGCTGTACTTACTGAATTCCTGTGATCCTGGTGGAACCTGAAGGCTTTCAGCTGGAAGTGAAGTTTATCCTCCTGGCTCCTCTGCATGAAGTAAGACTTGGCTCCTGTCAGCTTAGCGTCATTTAAACACCTTATATGGCAAAACGCAGGCGCAGGATTCATATTCATAAACAGAGAAAGGGCCGGTCACTCCATCTCCGAACAGGACAATAAATGCTCCGAACAGATACAGTATGAAATGCAGCCGCGTCTTTCAAACCTAAATCTTGATTATTATGACTAGCTGACTCTTTCAGACAAACCAGCTTGAGTGTTTAGGTTTCGCGTCTCGCCCCAGCCGATCCTCAGCTTCTCACCCGTGGTTGCTGATGAAGGGGTATCTGGGCTGAGAGCTGGGGTCCGGCTTGGCGGTGGCCACGCAGCTGTCCACGTAGACCCTCAGCGGAACGTGGTGACCCTGGAGGACCGCCGCCTCGATGCGCATCACGCCACTCAGGAAGTAAACGCTAGAAGGTCTCTGCGACTGCCAGTCCTCTAATCGAATACAGACCAAAAAAATATATGAGTGGAAAAGTAATGCCGGGGCCATCAATCTGATTAGATGATACTTAAATGATGCCTGTGGGGGAGACGCAGGTACTGTAACAGTAAGAGAAGTACTCTTAGGAAGCAATAAATGAATTGCAGATGTAGCATCATCATTAACCTGGATAAGAAACAGATGAGGGTCTGTGCCTGCAAAAACTAGTTTAAAACTTTGATAATTCCCTTCATAACTTCCTGCAGCCCATGCTTATTTTACAAGCAGTGAATCACACGAGATGGTTTGAAGTTCTGCCAGGCCAGTTTTTTAAGATGCACAACAAGTTGGCGCAATCTCGATCTACAGTGTGTGGCTTGGAATTAATTAGAAAACATAATCAGCTGTTTATTGATCGCTTTATTGTGTAAGTGACCCTGCTGGTTCAGCTGCAGCCTACAAAGCATGTAATTTCAGCTCATCACCATGCATCAAAAGTTTCCCTCCTGTTTATCAAGTCGCTGTTTAGCATCTTAAACAGTCGCAGGCAAAAGTCTGCGAGGCCTTGAGTGATTGCAATTAAACCCGTCGCTGGGGAAATTAACCAAACCGTCTGGCGCGAATCAAAGTTCCAAACTGCCGAACATCAGCTCTAGGTTTTGTCGTTTTTTTGTTTTGTTTTTTTTTGACGTGTCCCCACCTGTCATGAGGCGCAGGGAGAAGCGCAGCTGCTGTTCCGCCAACGCGGCGGCGGCGGCGAACGGCTTCCAGGTAGGCCTCGCGGCGGCGCTGCTCACGTAATGCCTCCTGCGAGGACAGTTAAAGGGAAGGACGGGCGTTTCAGTTGAGAGAGAGAGAGAGAGGCTCGTCAAGGAAGACGAATATGTGGCTCGTGAGAAAAGACAGGAGCAGAGAGAAGAGGGCGGTAAATATGACAATAACACGGTTGCTGCAAGGCTCACATGATAAATTCAAGGCTTTTAAGACCTTTAAGACCACATAGAATGCAATTTAAAACTTGTTTGACGATAAGGAGCTAATAAGGCTGGAATTATTATTTTCAGTTCTTCCCAATGATTTAATCAATTAAATTAATGTGATCAGGAGCCAGATAAGGCACAGACGATAGATAGGTTGACTATTAATGAATCTGTGATGATGAGCGTCCTACAGTAGTGATGAGCGTCCTACAGTAGTGACAGTGTTGATGAGTGCTGACTGAAGCCTTGAACAGCCTCCTGCAAGCACAATCACGCTTTTTAAACATGCATAATGTCTCCAGCCATCACATGCATGCTGCTCCTTATGGCAGGCAAGAAAAATATTGAAGATCTTTGTTTTGCCGCTTTTCCACACTTTGTAAGGCCTTTTTTTTTTTTTTAGGAATGAATGGGCTAGAATTGGACTTGCTTTACCTTCGATAGTGGCATTCAATTACCACCTCAGCAGGGTTGGTCTTTATGATGACGGTGTTGCCTATCGGTGTTGGAGAGTACATCAGAGAAAAGGAGTAGATGAGGGCTTCTTCAGTCATCTGAAGAAGAACACAAAAGCAGTTACAGCGACTTCAAACACATGCGAGCAGATGGACAGAGAGGCAGGAAGCCACACACCGTCAACGTGCTGCCGCAGCCCTGGAGCTCCGTCTGGAACTGCAGGATGTGGTCAGCCGTGTCTAGAGCAGCGCAGCCTCCTAAGGTCAGATCGCTCGGACGGATCAACTGACCGTTGCCTAAGAACAAAGAGGAAAAGGAGCGGCTTGAATGAGGGCCGTTACCCGAGGCCATTTCTTTTCCTGGTCCGGTCAATAACACTCGCAGCAAGTGGAGGTTCAGCCACAGGACAAATAAAAAGCCTTCTTAATGCATCGCTGTAAAGTCAGCATTTGAGCACCAAACAGGCACGCAGAATGCTCCTTCTCGGAGTGAAGAAATAAGAGGAAACATAATATTGATCGCCAAGTCCATAGTCTGCGCCATTTGCAGTAATCAGAACTGAGTGTCCCATCTTCACCGTTCCATTCGATTTTCCAATTCGGGCCTCTAACCTGACCCTTTCTTTTTCAGACAGAGCAGAAGACATGTTAAATGGACCTGTGCCGGTGCCACTGTGGACAAACCACCCCCAACCACCACCCCTTAAAAAGGTGAACGCCCAATCCTGAGAAAAGGAATGAGGGAACGAAGGGGAGAGAAAGAAGAGGGGGAGTGCAAGAAAGAGAAAAACTGAGAGAAAGAGTGGGTCTCAGTTTCTGTGACGCCTAGCACTCGCCAACCCCAAACCCACAAAGAATGAGATTGGAGGAGAAAGCGAGGAAGGCATGGAGGGGACGTGGGAGGGAGTAGAGGGGCTTATGAAAACGACCATGGATGAAGGCAATCTTTAATAAGGAGAGAGCCTTGGGTTTCTGCGGTGGTAATGGCTCCAGTTGTCTAGGAGGAGGGCTGAACAACACAGCATGTTTATCCAGAGTAGTGGGACTTGCTAGCTTTGCAGCTTCCATCGTTAGCATCTACGATGACAGCATGGATTGGCGAACTGGTCACTTGATTTTTTTTTTTGCTTTCCTCACAGCAACAGTCAATTACCCACCACACAGATTCTGAGGGATGTGAACTTGTGGTTCCCAAATTGCCAGTAAGGCGAGATGGGGGACAAATTCCCCATTCCTTGCTCTGTGTGTAGATGCATTTTAATGGCCCGGTCACACCAGAAACTACAGCACAGCACAGTTGTGGTGCTAGAAGATTGGTGACGTAGTGTCGGCTCACAGCACTGGTGAACTTCTGTGGTTGGCAGGCTAAATGCTACCATGTTAGCCAGCCAGAAATACTAGCACTAGTCGGTCACATAGCTCTAGCTCAATAGGCACAATAGCTGTAGTTAACATGCTTCCTGTCAGTTAGCTAGACCTAGATATTGACCTAGATCTTGCTAATTGATGGTTAGAAAGTTTGCTAGATCACTCACTAATGGGACGAGTTCACATAGTTGATTTAAGAGACTATACTTGGGCAGAGGCGGGTTAAATCAAGGCTGATGGTGCACCAAAGCTAATAAGCAATTCTTCAGTTTTGGACTCTCAAAGCACTGTCAAGATAGTTTAATATCAGCCAACACCTATGTTAACAATGCAAAAGATTTGTGAGCAACTCCGTTGATCAATTCCATCGAAATTAAATAATTTTGCCACAAAACTTAGCAGCTTAAGTGATCAAAAAGTGATTCTGGGATTAAAAAGTGGCTTTATTGTAACAAAAAGCCACTTTTTGATCCCAGAAGTTTAAAAACCTCTGAGCTCTCCTCCTGCTGGTAAACGGCTCTGGATCAGAGTGGAATCTGGTGTTTGTTCCTTTAGAAGTTCCAGCTCTCTCCTCCAGAGCTCCCTGGTGCAGCAGCAGTTTGTAGGTGAGCAGCAGCTCTTTCCCTCCGCCCCACTTGGTCCTCACCAAACAACACTCTGCAAAGCCCCGCGAGCAAATTTCACATACTTGCGTTGTGTAATTCACGTCCATTCAAGTCTTTGCATTGACTTTGTGTGTATTGTGTTTGTGTGCAGAGGTTTTATTCTCAGTGTTTCGTCCCAGCAACAAACCTACATGCAGCAACCAGGAAGTAAACCTTCCAGACGCCTCAACAAAGAAACACAGTCTGGAGAAATAAAAAGAGGGATTAAAAGTACTATAAATTTAAACCCACTTGATTTGGGTAACTCAGAGCTGATGAAAGTTCAGTTGAAACTAATATTAGGCTTCAGCAGTCTAACAGTGGAGTTGCATTGGGGAGGTATTGCTTGACACCCAGTATGAACAAGAGGAATTATTACAGCAACCAATAACTTTTTAAATATACAATATATCTGACAAGTGTGAATTGACTTGACTTTGGGTTTAGCACCAGGAGAGTGTATAATAGCCTTTCCAGTGAAAGATTTCATTCTGTTTGTTACTTTCCCATCAACAGTGTGACAAAAAAACTCAACTTGGCCTCTTAGGCAAAAACCTTAAAAGATGGCGGTCTGTGGTCAAGAGTGGGTCATGGTGGGAAAAACAGCTGCATTTCAGAAAGATTTATAGCTGAGTTTTCAAGCAAAGATCTGTTAGTTTGCCAACGATAAGACTTAGCTGTGAGGAACTTAACCATGACCACAGCCTCAAGAACAGTAACTTACTCTGCAGGAAGAATGTAGGGAATCTCTCTCTCTCTCTCTCTCTCTCTCTCTCTCTCTAATGTGTCTCTGAAGAGGTCATTAGCTGAGGATGTGACATCACCTAAAGAGCTGTGTAGCCACTTGTCTGTCAACCAGCATGTTATATATTTGACATTAATTCCATGGCATTAAAGTGGCACCAAACAGATTTGGATTAGAGTGCTGCCAATGTAAACCAAGGATCGTGTGACACCATTACAGTGTTATTCCCTTGTTTAATGCCACTCACGTTCAAAGGTCATTAATGACCGGTGTCACTCCTCACACATACTTTGTCTTCAAAATGTGCTTACTCTCGCAGGGAGTGAAAAGAAAGCATTTTGAGGGAGTTGAAGTTGGGAGTGAGGCTTGTCATGGTTCTAAATCAGCTGCTGTCTGCGCCGCGTCAGTGTAACACTACTGGATGTGAGCTTATAAAGTCTCTCTGGGCAGCTGAAGCCTTTTGTTTCGCTGTTTTTTGCTGCTAACCCGCCGCTTGCCCCAGATATGTTAACTGATGGCGTTCAACTGTGTTTACACAAAGTCTGAGAAACCACTGCAGCCTGTTTGTCTAAGCAGATAAAAGGTGTTGTGGCGCTTTGAGAGACAACGAGATAGAGAGGAGATGGTCGGAGAGGGCACAGCTCTTCCTTTGTTTAAGTTCTTGTTTACACGAAATACGCTGCGTTCAGTTTTTCATCAAATTGGATGTGCTTTACTGTGAGCGAGCAGATGTGCGCCACATTAGCATCGTTAAGCACATAAGCCACCCCAATGACTGCATCATTAAAAAACTCCCCAGACGCCAGTTCTTCCAATTACCCACTACTTAAGCTATGATGTGGCACAACTCTTCTCTAGATACGAGATCTGCGTAAGATTTACGATTTATAGTTGAGTTGACTGCTTAAGGAGCAGTTAGCTCCAGAGATCAGAGACACATAAACCAATACCACAAGAGAACACAACCAGCGTTAACTAAGCACAGATGAGAAGATGGCCTCATAAAACCACATTGCCTGACACAGGAGAAACCTCCACATTGGCATTCTGTCGGAGAGTGTTCCAGTGTCAGTTTGGACTTTATCAAAGGCTCATTCATCACCTAAAGGCTGTTCTGAAGCGCTGCTCTTTGGTTTTCCTTTGTCGTGGAATGTAGTCAAGTACGTTTACTTAAGTACAAATTTGAGGTAATTGTACTTTACTTGAGTATTTCGATTTTCTGCTACTCTGCTGCTATTTTCTTACTCCATTACATTTATCTGACAGCTATAGTTAGTAGTTACTTACTCAATTTCAAATTTTACACACAAAACATATAATTAACTTAATGTATTATTAACAGATTTAACTGCCCGACACTATGTGAATTACATACATTAGCTCCACTTAACCAACTACATTATTTAAGCACTGCTTACAGTACATCAATAATAATGATACTAATACTTGTATGCCTTTACTCAGCTAACTGGAGTATTTTTATAGTGCAGTATAGCTACTTTGACCTGAGTAAATTATTTCTTCCACTGGTTTTCCTCTTTCATTTTCCCACAGAGATGGGTGATGGCATAAATGACTATTATAAGAGCTCTTGTTGATAAAATAGCCAACACAGGAAGCTACAAAGTCAGTTTTTGGTTGGAAGAAATATTAATTAAAGAAGTTTAACACTGTTTTGCAAGTTTAGGTCTTGAGTGGCAGTTTTATGCTATTCTTCCTCCCTTTCAGGCATTAGTTTTGCCATTCATTTCTGTAAAATATTGAGGTTCTGTTAGTTGATTTTTTTGGCAAGCAAAAACGAACAGAAAGCATGCCTGTCTGGCAGGAAGGAAACATAGCAGTAATGTAAAGGATGCATGCACATGATTTGTAGTTATAACACATGGGCTAAAATTTGATAAATCACTTGTATGATCTTGTAGGGCTGCTTTTGTTATTGTAAAGCTGGAGTTTGTAACAATGGAGAAACCAGGAAGAGTAAACTAGATTTGGAAAGTATACATCCAAAGAATCCCTACCCCTCCGAGAGAGAGCGCTGAGGATAGCGGTAGTCATGAGAAGAGGGGTTCTTTTAATAAATACATAAATAAACAACTCTATTAAATGCCACAATCACATAAACTCCAGAAAGATAGTCATCACAAATGTAGTTTTCAGTCATTGAGTCAGAATGGACCCCCAAGCCTGACAGTTAGTGCTCACTGCAGTGTGTGTGTGTGTGTGTGTGTGTGTGTGTGTGTGTGTGTAGACTTCAAAGAAACACAGTTATTCTTTAACTACAAATGAAAATCATCACTCCTGTAAGAGATGACAAAAACACCACCATGTTTGCAACGTTCAGTGTCACTAATCACTTCAGTGTCTTCTTCCCGACATCTTTGTTGCTCTCACTTCGCTGCTCTATCTACAGTATCTAAATAAGCACATTCAACATGAACTGTCCATCCATCCATTTTCATAAAGCGTGTCCCTTGCTCAGTGTCATGAGGAGCTGTAGGCAGGATTCACCTCGTCCAGGATGTCCATCATCTGACCTGCGTGTCTTTGCAGAGTGGAAGGAATCCCACGCACTTCTTTGTGCCCCAGCCACTTTCTCATCCTGCAGCTGAACCTCATTATCTTGAAGCCAGGAGAAACTCTATTCACATGCTGTATAGGGAGTGCAGACACAACCTGGCAGCAGAAAAAGGCTCATAAAGACGGGTGTGGAAGGTGACAGAGGCCACCTGAGAGTAATACCAGTGCAAGTAAAGCTGTAACCGTGTTCAGATAAGATCTGTAGGTATTCCCGGATGACTGCCTGCACCAAACGACCAGCAAGCAGCATGACGGTAAAACTGATGAATGAAATGAATGAAGGCAATACACAGAACAGAAGCTGGAATGCATATTTAATTATATTTGATTGAAAGCAAATACAAGGAATGAATATTTGACCGGCATACAAGCTATAAATAATGAGGATTAGGCCAGTAAAACAGCCGCACTGCACAGACGGCCTCTCGCATCACAGGCAGTTTAACCTCGGGTAAAGAAGGCTTATCACTCACTTCA
>JAPZEA010000017.1:9699314-9712358 GCA_029783685.1 Heniochus monoceros | reverse complement strand
GCCGGTGCCACTGTGGACAAACCACCCACCCCCTCTCCCTCCTCAGGATGGATCAAATCAAAAAAGTAACCGGCAGCCATTACCTAAGAAGTTCCTTTTAACCTCTACGGTGACCTCTGCTTCGCCACAGCGCACCGCCGCGCTGACGGCTGGCACGGGCACCCGCGGCTCAAACGTCACCAGCACCTACAATATCATTCACATTCAATTACAGTGAGGCGAAATGGTGCAGAGGATCAAAAAAGGCTGCGTCACAAAGATAAAGAGTACCTTTGATTCCTGTTTGACAGGTGGGTTCAGATCTGGGCCTCGAATCGCCAACTTTAACAACTCTTGAGCTCGGCCGGCTTCCCTTAGCTCCAGCTGCTCTGAGGTCAGCTCGCCGGCCTCGGATCTCTGCAGGTTTTGCACCCCCTCCACGAGAGGCCGGAGCGGCTTTTGTTTGCCGACAGCTGGGCTCCTGAGCTGGTAGCTCTTGAGCCGGTAGCTGACAGGAGGACGGACCGGCTCACCGTGCTCCGTGTGGTTTGACTGATCTGTCGTCTGAGCTGACCTGGGCAGCTGCAGGCCCGCTGTCTCTTGTACTTGTGGGGTTTGGTTCAGAGTCTCATTGGTGCTAGAGTTAAACCAGTTTTGTGTGGCAGCACAAAGATTTCCACCTGAGAGGAGGAACACAAACCCTAATAAAAGCGCCTCCCTGAGCCCCATTACAGCTTATCACACAAAAACCTGAGTTTTTGGTGGTTTCAGAGAGCACTGCTGCTTTTGTCTTTCCACCAAAACTAAGTTATGAGAACTTGGCTCAGGCACCACCTCCTCCTAATGACTTGATTAGATACCAGCCTGGAGGATTCAGTCTTTAAAGCTTTCCTCTCCTCTCTTCCTTTCCACTACATAGAACTTCAGATTTGATGATAGCTGCTTGGCTCTGCACTCTTCCGGTCATTTACGGCCTGTTTAGTCAGCTTCAACCCCATCTTTATGTCAAGGACTCATTTTCTATATAAAAAATACTTTAATTTAAATAATCGTGCAGATTTCTGGAGTGGAAAACCATGAAAAGAGCTGAAATACTGCACATTCTTTAAATATCTTAAAAGTGAACGCTGCCGCCTGCCAAATCTCCGCTTGTCATGATGGTAATGAACAAAGACTTTTATAAACAGAAACAAGCCTGACCCTAACAGTGAGTGGCTTTCACTGCCCCCATGAGGCAAATCAATCAACGCATTCAGGGAGTTGGAACCCCGTTTTTTGGGGGTTTTTTTTCGTGGTCTTGAATGTCAAGGCGATGCGGTCAGCAGTCTGCAGAGTTCAGCTGAGTCGCTCATAAATCTGAGATTTACGGTCATCCTCGGGGAGACTTCACACGTGTCGCCACGGCCAAATGTGACAGGAAGCAGGGGGCGTGTCTTGAACCTGTGCCGGCTGACATACCTGTTTTAAATCTTGCTCAGGTGAGACATTCAGTAATGGCAGCTCAGCAATGATTTAGGGTCTGTTTAACCTCTTAACTCCTTATATTTAAAGAAAGTTTTGGATATTATATTAAACTGTATATTCTAAATGTGCTTTTTCTGGCACTGAAGTTACAGTATATGATGCTTTTAGGTGAAATAGACCTACTACATCAAATGTAAATATTCTAGATACGATGCATCATTTTAAACACTGTAAGAAATTGTTGGGTAGATAGATAGATGGTGTGTTCTTCTTCCTGCTGTAGGTTTTAGTAAATGTATAAAATAATCTGTCTTTATTATATTACCATTTATGATCCATTGTACAGACATATAAATACACTCTAGCAAACAAAAAAAAACACCCTTGTGGAACTTTTTCCAGTAAGACCATATGGATAAAAACCATAATAAGATTTCATTCAAAGAAACTCCTGTTTTAAAGGCTAAATTAGTTTAAATTACTTCCCCTTCATACAGATATACTAATCTAGGCTGACCTACAGGAATACATTATAGCTCTTCCTCTCTGTCAGAATCTCCCTGCAGACTCCCCAACAGGGAGGCTGCTATTGTCAGGAACTGGCTTTTATCTTCTGCTGATCAGCAGCAAAACAAAGAGAGGAGGTATGTGTGTGTGTGTGCCTGTGTGTGTGTGTGTGTGTGTGTGTGTGGAGTGAAATCTGTCCACCCCTGCCAGTCAGGCCCCCTCTGCCGCCGATCTCTAACTTGGTTAGCTACCTCTAATTTGGCCCCCGGAGGGCCCTAATGTGGCCCCCGTGGGGGCTCGTGAAGGGGCCTGGCAGCTTCTACCTCCGCACACTCACACACACACACACACACACACATACACACACACACAAACTGCCGCCACACCCATGAGCTTCGGTTTCCAATAATCCTGCTGCATTTAGAGACGAGGGCAGGATGCTGCAGGTAAATAGACCGGTCCTCTGCTCAGACAATAAACACACGCACACACACCCTCACATCCATCTACCAGATGGAAAATCGTCAACCAGGATGGCTCGCCGACGACGCAGATGCTCAGTGACAGTGACACACACACACACACACGTCCCTCGTCACGTTTTGCTGACAGCACAAAGTCATAGAAACAGCTCGATTTGGCCCGTGCCGCACTTCACCATACGGATAACGGTTATGGAGGCTCATTAAAAACATGTAGTGGGAGATGGATTAGTTATAGCCTGCTGTTGTGGTGGGCGAGCAGCGTTCAAGATCAGCGGATTTCTATGCGTTTTGTCAGCGAATAGATTTGCGTGGGACAGGGAGATATTTCTGAGGGGAAATTTGCCTTCCAACATGTACTGGCATGTGTTTTTAGGCGCTGGCATCAGTGAGGTTGCCACAGCTTAAACCTATCTTGGTATGTTGGCAATTTTTAAAAGGGAGCAAATATGTGGATCTGTCGAGGGGGTGAAGTGGAAGAAATACGCGAGAAGAGGAGAAGCAGGGGAGTTAAGTGTGAGAGCGAGAGGAGAAAGTGAGCCTGGAAGAGGGAAGAAGTCGCAGCATGAGGGGGAAGGGAAGAGAGAGTGAAAACAACGGAGGGAGAAGAAGAAAAATATGGTTGGGGTCAGTGAACCTCGGGGTGAGGGATAACAGACAGCAGCCCGGCTGGTGCTCGGCGTCCCAGTGGGAGCGACATGAAATAACAGCACGCCGGGCTCGGATTCACGGGCCATCAGCGGCCATTTCCAACACGTCTGCGCACAAGGACGCACATTCCGCTTCCGCACACTCACACGGGAACATGCACAAACACACACGGGCGCTAGCGCGTATACAAAGGAGGACGCACACACACACACGCAGAGAGCTAATGGACTGTTATTAGAAACATGCATAACGCCACGTCACCTACCGACCACACACAAAGCCACACGCACATCTGCACGCTGCTTCCACACACTCCGGCGGGATAATGATATCCCGGCTCTGCAATAACAGCTGATGTATCATTTAGCAGAAAGCAGCGCGGTGACACGGCGAGGCCACGGTGACACAAACACACTCCTGCTCCGGCGGCGAGTCCTGACACCGGCCGAAAACACTCTTTCTCCTCGCGCTCCGCACCGGGCTGACCTCGTTTTTATCACAACGTCCGTGACATTTCTCATGGAGGGATCGCTGCCTCGCTCAATAGCCCGCCAACGGCCTTTGTCACGGCATAAAGGTCTTCGGCGTGGGTTGATTGACAGGTGTCATCGGCCCCTGTGGAGAAGCAGGGGCTGACCTTTAGCCTCCTGCCCCGCCCGACATCATGGACGCCAAAGTTTCTCTCGAGGGAGCAACTTTTCATTTGTCCTGCTATCTGATCTGATACGTACGCTATTGAGGAGCTAATCTGATGATATTTAGTTTGTTTGCACTTTTTTCATTTGTTGCATTGTGGGATCTGCAAATCCTACAAAAAGCTAAATACTGCATGCATATTTCAAACATTATACTTCTACTTCTTCGCAGGAATTGTGGGTTTTTGGCCATTTTCATAGCCAATAGACCCAAATTAAGTCACTGAATTACAACTAAACCATTTCATGACACCTGAGCAGCTCCATCTACAGAAGAAGGCCACAAAATATGGTTTGTTTGACCTTTACTTGATGTTTTTTCCCTTTGCCAAACTTCACAAATCTATTTCCTCCCTTCCAAGAAGGAAGCAATTACCTGGATAGAGCAGGAGTCTCAAGCTGCGAAACAATTTCCCATAGCCCCCCCTCCCAGGTCTTTTATTTAGTAATCATTTTTTTCTGATAATGGTACTTTTTTTTTTCAATTAGAGGATAAGAATTGTCTCTTCATGTCATATTCAAAGACCCCGCCACTCAAATATGGGTTTTGGGATGTTTGGGCTTCACTGTGGAGAATGATCTGTGTGCAGAGGCTGTTGTCACCTTAGATCTCAACTTTTGTGACAACACAGCCAGTTTCTTTGTCAGTCATGGTCTAATGTGCAACTTGTACAAGTGTGATGAGGAAACTTGAAGCTTCCAGTGCACTTAAACAGAATGAAGCGAAGTAGGAGACAGTAGTTAAACATTTGAAATCGGCAGTATTTCATCGAGGGAGAATAAAAATATGTAATTAGAATTTTTTTAAAAGTCTAATTTTCTTTCATTCTTTCTTTTTTCTTCACTGACTTTTCAATCAGGCCCCATCCTGATATACCAACCTGGCCAGTGGGCCCCCAGCAGGTCATTTCCAGTTTCACGCTCCACTGTTTCGCCATGAAATACGCTGTTTTGGGCGTAGCTTCAGCGCTATGAGGAGGCAGCTGCACGACACAAAAGAGACCAGGATCGTGCATTTTTCTACGTTGTGACACATTTCCTGTGACGCTGGGTTACCGCGCAGCATAATCCGCTTCCATTGCCTCCTCATAGCTCTGAATCTGTGTTATAAATAGCAGCAGTGTTTGGTAGCAGGAGTGGTTTGAGAAGTTTCTATGGACATTTCAAACTGCTTTGATGCGTATTAGCTGTTTTGCTGCAAAGCTGACGGTGCTTCATGAGGGAGCAAGCTACTTTTTTTTCCATTGTCGTGCATTTTCAGAGGGGAATCTATGAAATAATCATTGTATAATGTGCATCTTCCATCAACCTCTTTCTACTTAAAACTGCACTGTCACTTCAAAGTGCCTCCTATAGAATAAAATATATGAATTATGCCTAAATATGACCTTTAGGTTCCTCACTGTTATATGCAGGAGATGACAGGAAACAAATGATCCGAGCACATTAACATACCATATGGTGGATGCTTTTAACCAAAGTGCTTCGCAGTGCCATTTGAACGTGGGTGGCCCCATCAGGAATCAAACACTGACAGTGTTAGTGCCATGCACCACTCATGACCTCGTTGACATTGTTTTATTCCAGTGTTGATGTCCTCGCGGGGCGTTTTTAAATAATAGCCGTGCCTCTTGGCTGCAATGGGAAAAGGACATAAATGGTGTGTCTGCGCGAATGGAGGTAACACAGAAAACCTGCCTTCCTTACATGGGCATATAATACTGTCTGTGGGTGCAGTCACACACTCAAACATCAAAGTCCTGCAGCCTCTCACTTCTCTCTCGCCGCTTGAATCTTTCTCAGTTATGCTGCAATTCAAGCCGTTTGTTTAATAAACAATTTGTCAGTGATGTATTGAACGCCAGCTCTAATTTGATTGTCTGTGAAACATGTATGGACGTGCCTGCTCTCTCTCTCCACCTCTCTGTCTGCAGGAGCAGCATATCCAACCCTTCCCCTCCCCTGCAGGTGTGTGTTTGGGTGCTCGTCGCGTGGCACGTGTGTGCACGGCCGCTTGTGTGTCTATGCGCGCGGGGATGAGGATGGAGGAGCAATCCTTGAGGGTTTGCAATTACATCTAAACGGCATAATCGGACATGATGGATGGCTATTGCCTTTCCACAATGTCTAGACCTCAGCTCCACTAGCGCAACAAGGTTATAGGAGAGTGGGAAATGATGAAAGATGTAATAGTTTGGTTCTGCTTTGCTCCGACCCAACTCTCTTTTTCTCCCATGAAGTCCCCCTCTGGTGACCTCGCCAACATTCGAACAATTTCATCACAGACAAATCAGCTACTTTTCTGTATAAAATGGGCTGAATAACTTAATTCTGCCACTGGGACAAGTTTAGAAGGGAAATTTAAGGTAATACTTTTCCTTATTTTGTGGTTTAATCCTCTTTCTTTCTTCTGAACAGCGACTAATGCAAGAATTAACTTTTGTTGCAAACATATAAAATATTTACTAGACTTATTTGGCTACCAAAAGACTGAAAAGTGGGCTAAAATGACCCATTGCATATCTTAGTGTAAATGCTGGAGTTACTTTCCCTCAGTAGGTGGCACTGTGGGACCAAAAGTTCACTGCACAGCACACGCTCGCTGCAGCTTAGAGAACAAACCATGAGTGCAACCTTATGAATATAGGCTGGCGAGGAGGATGAGGAGTGTTCTGGTTCTTGAAGTTCGGCTCTTCTTTATCCCTGCTTAGTGCTCTCCGGCACAAAGCCGGAGGAGGCAGCGTGACACGACGGCCTCGCAAATGAAGGCCTTCATGCCAAAAGGATCCATTTAGGATCTGAGGTAAGGTGTGAGATGGACCGAGTAACTGGGAGATTCTGCTTTGGCAATTTCTCGCAAGGTTCTTGCAATTATCTCTGACAATACAGAGTTCTTTGACTCGCCAGGTGCTTTAAATGAAATGAGAGCAGTTACAATACGAGCCGGTGGAAAACACTCGAGAGTGTAGCGACTGTACAGTAGATTCCCACAGAACTCTTCTGTGCTGTCAACAAGCTGAGTGGTAAATAAAAAGAGAGCGGAAGCTTTGTCAGCTGTACCTCGTAATTACCCAGATGGCCCGCGTGTGTGTGGCAAAAAGTGAAAAGCGGCTGGTAAACGCGAAGCGAAGACGAGAGGTTGTCAGACACGGAAAACAGACATCTTCCTCGCAGAGGCGCCGATGAATGAGGTCAGTCAGGAGCTGTCGCCACTCGCATTGTCACCAGTGAAGGAGAGAGGAAGGAGGGATGTGTTGGAGGAGCAACGACCACACTCTTGTGCTTCCTGTCAAATGAATCTTTGATTGTGCTTGTTCATCTTGGCTGTGACATCACCGAGCTGGCAACAGCGCCCAGCTTTCCCATGAGAGCCTCATTACCCACAATCCCAGAGGCTGGCTACGATGTTATCATCACCCGAAACGCCACCATCTCTCTCTCTCTCTCTCTCTCTCTCTCTCCCTCCATCTCCCTCCTCGTCTTTCTGCTTCGCTGATCAGGCAGGCGAAGCTGTCGCTCGGGAGCATCACACAGATGTTTGGTAAGGAAAAAAAAAGACAAAGAACTCAAAAATAGACATGATCCCCGGTAGAAACACACATTTCATGTCCTGGGTGAGGCTGTTGTTGTTGTCACTGCTGATGTGTAAAACAGAGGAGAGGAAAAGAAAAGAGAAGAGAAGATGGAGGCATGTCTCGCCAGAGTCAGACTCTCATTCTCCTCTGATCAACGGGCCCCCCATGCAGCTGAGCCCGCCTCGCACAACTTGAAATGAGCTCTCGCTCAGCCCCTGAACCCGCGCGGCTGCTTCCTACCTGCAGGCCGGCCATGTTTATCGCAGCCCTTTGATCAGATCTCTATTTTTCCCAGACACGACTGCCATCCACTTGATTTAGTGGCTGTAGAGATGAGAAAGACTCGTGCGAGGCGGCGTGTGGATGGGGACGAGGCGGCCTCATCGCCTCATCTGATTGCCGCTTCGTTTCTGCTGCTGTGGCAGCTGAGCTCAACAAAGGCGCCGCGAGGAGGAAGTCGTCCCCGGGCGATTGTAGCGGCCACGTGCGAAAGCAACATTTCGCACAGTTACACTTCTCTCCCCTGCTGTCTGACCAGCTCTGCCCTCCTTGTACTTTTCTTAAAGGTTCTCTTAACATTAAAAACTAGTGACCCCCCCTCTGCAGCCAGCCATTAAAATGCAAACACCCACGCCAATATGATCATTGAAAACACGGCAGAAACAAATGACTTTGTGAAGTAGCCGCCGGCAGACAAATCCTTCTTGCCCTAATGTCGGCAGCTTGCAGTTCTGACAGTGAAAAACAGAGCGGGGAGGAAAAGTAGTTTCACCCCCCTCGACTCTCCCTGTGACATTCGGAGAGATATTTACCTTGTAAAGATCTTGACATTTTGCTGTGCGCTCTAATAACATCCTGAAATATGAATAAGAGTACAGAGAGTGGAGAGGAGCCCCGCAGAGCTTTTGTTAACAGGTATTGATTGATACCGAGGGGGAAGGAAGCAAGGAGCGGGGGCCACGGGGAGCCACTCTTCACTGATCATCTGTTAACCTTGTCAAAAGATATCGCCGGCTACCTCAAACTGGCCGAGGGCCTCCTTAGTGGTCATCAGAGAGTCTGTGATTTCCTTATCAAAGCCAAAATCCAGCCTAAAGCGTAATTCACATGTTAGTCGGAGGATGTCAGACAGTTGAGTCGATATTTTGGATGCAGCAGCGAGCAGCAGCGGTGTGAGTGAACCACCTGAAAGGCTCTGCACAGGTCAGCCACTTTAAAGGCCATCTGAAGTGTTTCTTTAAACAACAAGGGACTCACTACTGCAATACACAAACGGGATTTTTAACGCTTACGTAACACCCTTATATTGAAATGAAGAGCCGAGTTACGCAATCGCCCCCCCCATGCGTGGTCTTATCAGCGGCCGTTTTATGTTGTGGTGATTTGACATACGCTTTGATTATAGGTTTTCGCTGCAAATCTGTCTTCAAAGCAAACCAAATGTGCCTCGCGACAGAACAACATCTTGAACTGAACTGAGCTAAATTGAATGGGTTGAGTTTCTCTGACAGCCGCCGAGTTTCTGACGGCATCGAGAGGTCGAACCAGGACCTGACGGACCTTTGTCACCCCAGAACAGAATAAATGTGGCATATTGAATCAGTCATAACTTGGGAAGAAAATGAAGCTTCTCTTATGCACATTTGTACCTGCAAAACTGCTCTGAAAGTTGGTCAGGTCTGCGCTTGCAGGCTTGAAAGTGTGAACGTTTTTTTTTTTTTTTTCCAGTTTGTGCATTCAGTTTCATAACAACCACAAGCTATGAGGTAGGAAATTATGGCAGGACGCTGTCTGCATGCTCACGGACATTTAACTTTTGACCTCTTGCAAGAACGTTGTGTAGCGTTTGCTTAAAAATACCACAATACCGAATGCTGATTCTGTAACATCATGCTAACATTACTAAGTTGCCAATCCCATTCATTATAAGGTTTATACAGCCATGCTAGCAGCTCCATGAGGCTGTACTGCAGCACCGTGCTACTCTGAGCTAAACGAACACCATCATAGCATTGAGCTAATTCTCTTACGAAAACAATGCTAGCATATATGTATGTTTGCATGCTAACATTTGCAACCGCATGAAGATTCATCCTCTGAGCACCATGAATGCTAAATTTAGCACCAATCTTGTGCAAGTTGTGCTGTTATATGAAAATCAGTGGATAGCTTTTATTTTTGTGAATTAAGTTAGCACAGACTGCACAAACTTAAATAGAATTTACAGACAGCAACCTACATGTTAACACTTTGAAGCCTGCAAGCACAGACGTGAATGCAAACTGTCAAAACCTGTAAAGAGTTTGCAGCTACAAACTTATATGCACTAGCTTACAACACCACATGACAAGTATAAATTACATTTGGAGGCATTTAGTGTCTTGCTCAAGGACACTTCAGTCTGCAGAAGTTTGAGTGCAGGGCTTTAACTAAGACACAATGCAGCTCAACGGTAAAAGCTGATCTTTATGATTGCTGCGATCAAGAAGAACCTCGTGGAATTCAAAATGAGCGCATACATTACTGCGTTTTATTCAAAACCTCCAGGAGCTCTGGATGACTGCATACATTAATATATTTCATTTTAATGGCATGTAATTTGTTGCACACAGTAGCTCCGGCTAATTTCTCCTTCCATGATACTAAAAAGCAGTTTAATGTAATTACAAGAGATTGTTTATAATGGAAGATAAATGGCTTACTGCAGGCTGCAGCTGAATCAATACTTTACTACAGTTTGAAACAGTGCTGCATCATTTGCTGAAATTACCACCATTGATTGGTTGCCATCAGTCATTTTAATTTAATTTTAAATGACTGTAAGGAAGGATGGAAAACTGACTGGGACATTTCTTTGTTTGACAGTATATTGCTTTTCTTCCGAAGCATATTGGAGGGGAGCTCCAGAAAAACAAAGCAGATTTCCTCCCTGAAGCAATACTGAATAAACGCGAATAATGAGTGAGCTTCAATTTTGCTTGATTCACTGTAATGTAATGACGATAGAGATTGTTTTTCCTGGTGTCTTTGAAGTCTTATCAAGTTTGATTTGCTATACCGCCGTCGAATGTGTCAAAAACTGCCTTAATTAACAGACGAGTCCGCTCAGCTGAACAATTTCTGCGCAGTTGATTAACCGTCAAAAGTTCTACCAAACGGGCTAAACACTGGGAGAGTGAAATGGTCAGGTATAAGGTCAAACACTCAAGTCAAACGCCGTGCTAATGAGCCTGAATCATGCTATTGACCACCCACGCGCTGTTGACTCTCAAGCGCTTATCGATTTTCCTGCTCGGACAAGAGGTTCCTCCTCTGACCACTCGACGACCTTCCACTCCTCGTCTTTTTCTCTCCCCGTCTCTCGCTTTTTAATGTTTCCGCCACTGTTTCAACCCTAAACTTTCTCACACATGACAAGGCTTTGATTTCTTGAGTTCTGCTCTCTCTCAGGACATGACGGGCGGAGTTTGGGAGGATATCAGATAACAATAAAGCTGCTGATTCAGTCCTTGGCACCAACAGTGTGTTCAATCTAGGATCACCTGGAGGGCAGCTTGTCTTACAGCAGCACTGCTGAAGCAATCAAAGAATACACTCACTGTTCCACTGGAGCCTGTGTGACACTCTGAACTCTGACCTCTAATGAAAGGCAGATTTGTGGGATGATATGTTCCTTGCTGTTGGCCAGTCGAGGACACTGATTACCAAAAACACTGCAAAGGGACTAAAACTACAGCCCGTGTGTGCAAAGTAGCAGCATGGCATGTTTTGGAGTAAAATTCTGCACGCACCTTTAATGATCTGGGTTCAATGACTCATGCTGAAGGTATTTCTTATCTAATTATGCCAAAAGCCTGTATAAAAAATGTACTGAATATTTGTCGTTGCCTAAATGTCTCCAAACCTTAAAGCGCCAATTGCTCTTCTGCTTGCATGAACTTAAAGCTGCAGTAATCAACATTTTTATATCAACAATGGATCAAATGACCGATACCATAAACCAAAACTGCAGCTGCTCAAGCTTTTAGCCTCTTTTAGTCCATTGTTTTGGTTTTCGGGCCCGCAGCTCGCTCTCTTAACTTAATTTTCAGATGCAACAGGCAGCTGATTTCAGTAGTTTCGGTAGTAGTAGTATATATATATATAACTCTAACGAACTCACTGTATGCTAAATGTTAATATATAATATAAAATAGAATGTTGCTCCGTATCTGCTGGATGTGATATCGCCATAGCCGTAGCTTTTATCTACTTTTTTGTCGCACAGTTGTTGTCAGGCTCACAGAGGGAGTGGACTCATAAAGCAGTCTGAACACGAAGAAAAGTTCAGAGGCTTTCATGTCTCCTCAGACAAAAACAGTAATCCAACAAACAAAGGTATCCGAAGGCAAAGGCGGTCTGAGGAGTCAAAAGTCCAATAAGGGTCATGCACAAAGAACACCAGAAACACGAGGACTGCTGGATAACAACACACGTAGGATGAAGATTATCTGATGAGGGAAAGGGGAAAGACCCAGGGTATATATAGGGAGGGGCAGGTGAACAATAGGTGCGACACAGGTGCAACACATCAGGCTAATTAGGAAAGGCAGGGAAACTTGACAGGAATTTGAGGATGAACAGAAACCTACCAAAATAAAACAGGAAGTGGACCACATGACACTAACTAGACAGATCATGACAGTTGCGTGTGTCTTTAATTTTTAAAGATGCATGCATAATTTTATTAAAAAAGTCACTGCTAACTAGCTGAGGTCATATCCTGCACATTGCTATGTATTGGACTTTGAATGTATTAATATAAATACAATATATATCAATAAAAATCCATTGGGAATACTATTTAAATCTGCAGGCATATAACTTTGTCAGCTCACCGTGATATTACCTGTCACTGGGCGTTGAGTGTGTGTGTGTGTGTGTGTGTGTGTGTGCGTGTGTGTGTGTGTTGCTGTGACAGCCTGATTTACAGGCTATTGGTGTGTTTAATGGAGCCGATGAAGCAATGATCGCTCATCCAATCCTTTCTCTTTCTCACGCTTACACACTCTCTCACACGCACGCACGCACACACACACACACACACACACACAGCCATAGTAATATTACAGAACATCTCTCTCAGAGCCCATCCAGACTGTCAGGGGAATATGCTTATTTGTGATTTTATTGGAGAAAACGGTGTCCTCCATTTCCATTATTGGCACCATCTCACAGCCCCCTGAGGTTGTAGGGATAGATGTACCTATGTGTGTGTGTGTGTGTGTGTGTGCGTGTGCGTGTGCGTGTGTGTGCATGTGTCTGCGTGTGTGTGTCTGTGTTGTAGTTAGGTAGATATAGGTAATTCCTGTCTCTCTGTTGGATTTATGGAGATTGATTTGCCTGTTAAATTGACAGGGTTGAATATTACTGTAGTTATTCAGATGTTTGTCATGCAGCCAAGCATTAAGCAAGCATTTCTGTGTTTGTGTGTGTGTGTGTGTGTGTCTGTCGGTTTGTGTGTAACGTGGGGGTGGGCACTGGATAGAGAGAGAGAGAGAGAGAGAGAGTGAGAGAGTCAACACTCCAAAAAATGGAAGTTTTCTGACAAACTAAGCCGACTTAAAATGCTTACCAGGGGCCATATTGAATAAAGATGATGGGTTTAGCTAGGTGGGGGCGGGGGAGGCTGAACTGGAGGCTGTGTGGGAA
>JAPZEA010000017.1:9644682-9655536 GCA_029783685.1 Heniochus monoceros | reverse complement strand
ACTGACAACAGCTGCCCTCTGTGCACCATTAAGGTGATGGATATACTCCGACTCTGCCTCTGAAAAAGCAAATATCTTGATAAATGAATGCGTAACTCACTATATTGTTGTCATTTTGCAGTATGACCGAGCCTATCTAGGCCTGACTCGTCTAAGCACGCTCGCACTTACTCTAAACCTCCTGCAGTCCACTTTACGCCACGTAATTGCATATACTTAACGTAATGCAGTGCTGCGAGCCAATCACCATCTCCCTGACGCAGAGTGCAGCGAGCAGGCAGGCACGTTGGAGACGAGAGTGAAGACGAATGAACTCGTTAAAAAATGACAGGTCACCGTGATCAAAGATGACAGCTAACTCCATTTAGCAAAGGCTCAAAGTATCATCAGAATGATAGCATTTCTCTTGCTGAATGGTAAAGAAACAGCGAAATGTCAGCGAGAGAATGTGTGGGTTTCCAAATTCTGCAGATAAACTTTCCTGATTTAGGAAAGGCTGCAATAAATGTAGCATTTTTATCCTGCTGTCCTGCATCATTCACCCTCTCAACCCTTTTTTTCAAGTCTGCTTTATTTGCTATCCTCTGTTTCTTACGCTCCCTTTGGTATTTAGCTGTTGCTCTCATCCAGAGTGACTTTATCAGCTAGTGCAACAGCAGAAAAGCTTAAAACTCCATGTCGAGCAGTGTGCGTAGTCATACCATAATTACTGAGTAGGTATAACAAATGTTTCCTTGTCCTTTCAATGATGATGTTTTACAGAGAAGTGTTGTTTTCTTTGTCTATTCAACTCCTGCAAGGGGATTCTGTGCTTGCTTGTGACGTCAGAGGTGAGGGTCAGCTATAAAACAAAACAGTGGAACACTTCTGAGGTTGTTAGCAGTTCAGCGGCTTGATCGAGGCCACGTCCGCGGGGCAAATATGGAAAAAAAAGGAAGCGAGAATGACGGTTCGACAAACAGCAGACATGCTGACGGCGATGATACCAAACTGTCGCTTTTAAATTAAATGAGCAAAGATTGCTGTTTTGGACTTTTTTTTTTTTGTCAGTCAGGAAATGAAGTGAAAAAGTTAGTGGGTCATGATGCATCTCCAGTGGGAAACATCATCACTAGGCCATTCAGTCAGACGCCTCGGGGAGCCTCGGGGGAAGTATCTGCTCTGTCTGGGCTGCAGTCTGTTCTGGCTATAGAAACATTTTACTGTAAATAATCTGGAGCATGCTTTTTGTCTCTGCATGTCAGTCTTTTCTATGTCAGTGCCTTGTTTTTGCCAATTCTTGAACGATGAGACAAAGTAAAGGACAAGATAAAGGATTAAATGAGGGCCTGTCTAATAACTGGGCCACCCTGTCACCCCTTTCATTTTCCTCTCTCCATCTGTTGGCTTCAGAAAAACAGTGTGACCCCACCCTTACACACATATACCCACACCTGCCCTTTGCCACCCCTCTCCCTCTGCCCGCTTACGCCCTATGCCCCATCATCTGCCCCCTCTCCACTCATTTCTTGCCTACTCTACTATTCAGCTTCAACCACCTGCCGTCCAGCTCGCCACCCGGCCCTCCAGACCTTGACCCATCACCCCCACCCCCACCCAACACTTTCTCTATCCCCACCCTCCCATTCCGCCCTGCTCTCTGCATGGCTTCCAGCTCTAACTAGATTAGCACTGTAGCCTGTTAGCATGCCCAGGGTCCAGCAGAGCGTGAATGGACTAATTCCACCCCCACCCTGTCTTTCACCCAGTGGGACAGCTTCCTGCCCACATCACCCCCACCCCACCCACCAACGTGCTCTCCAGCCCTGTTGAACCTTGACTAACTTAGTTATGATTTGACCCTGTGACGCCCCTCACACAGAGCCAGACTCATGCATTAAGGCAGCTTTTGTCATTCAGAAGCATGCACACACACACACACAAAGGGAACCCCAGTGTGCATGCAAGTTAAACAACCCAACACACCCACAACCATCACCCATCCACTGCTGGGACGGTCTTAGAGTGTGTGTCAGTGTGTGTTTGCTCTCCCGTTTGCTGTAACAAGATCAGCTATTTACCGGGTGTTGCGTCACTTCTAGTATGTGAACCATTTGTAATTTTTGGAGACAGTGACAAAGATAGTCAGACCTGTCTGACCTGCTAGCAGTTTCTCCAGTGTTCATTGAGGATAAATGCCCAGAAATTTGCTTTGAAATCATATCAGGTTACAGTCAGAAAACCTTATACTTGCTGTTTACATCACCCAAAGCATGATGAGAACTCTGATGGCAAGAACTCCAAACACATTCTTCCCAAAAAAGAACTTAGAAAAAGCATTAGGAATGATGAAAAATGACTATTTTACTGTTTCAAATTGCGTGAAAATGTTTTTCCCCTGTAAAAAAAACTGTCTTGAAACATGCATTAAACTACTGTCATGCTTTGGACAGTAGTAACACACACAATGTCCCATCAACGTTACTGGAACTGAAGTGCAACACAGATCTTGCATTCAAAGAGCATCATTTGACGCCTGTAGCACACATTGAACATGTGACAAAGGGAGGAAATGTCTCTCATCGACAATTGACACTGTAACACCCACATGCTAGATGATAAGCCTAACTTATCCTGCAAATGACAATCCATGGCATGTCATGCTAAGACATTTAGTGGCTGTTATTCCATAAGCCTCTAAATAAAAGGAGTGAAACCGTTCACAGGGTTAAATGAGATTAGATAAAAGCAAATAAAAGATGGCTGAATATTATAGTGCAGCTGTGATGTAAACCCTTTAACCTGGTTATCTTAGACTAAAGTCTTAGTCTGAGTCTAATAGTTACCTCCATGCCGTGAGGCTAGCAGCTGCGGGGTAATAAGATATGTCAGGTTAGGCTAGAACTCATCCCTTTAGACATTAATCAACAAATCATGTAAACTGGGGTTACTGGGAGAATTGGACCACCGCAAACCATGTGAATGCTTTAATCACACTATCACCTTAATGTGATTATTCACAATGATCTGGTTATAGTGTGCATGTAATCGCACTGAGTGGCGGCGGACAGGAGGAGAAGTAATTCAGTAATCAGTCAGGCATCAAAGTGTTTGTGTGTCAGGTTGGGCTGTTTGTTTGAACAGGGTGATTGGACTTCACACTGCCCCAGTGGGATGATTAGACCGGCATTGATCCGCTGCTACATGCACACACACACACACACACACACGCGCGCACACACACACTCTCAGGAAGAGAGTCCTTATCGCATCATCCCATGAGCAGCCTGAGCCGGGCTGCTCTATCGATTGAGAGAGAAACAAGACCACCCTGGCCTGTGGCATGAAAACAGAAGCACAGTCACTGTTTGCAATAAATGTACACACACCCACAGACACACACACCATACACGCGTGCTTGCACATGCAAACTCACAGGCAAACACAGGCACACACACTGATTACTATTTGTGCCCAGGCACACACACACACACACACACACACGGTCAAACAGAGACATGATGCATCCCTGTTTTCATCCTGCCCTGGCAGTGAACTAGCGCTGCAGTGTTACAAAACTTTCACAGAACAGAAAACAAGAGGAAATTCTTAAAATAAACCTCCGTCTTCCCAGAATTGCATAAGCAGCCTAGTTAGGCGGAGAGTTGCAGATGGAGAGTCAGAAGCTGATAAAAACAGAACTGGCAGAGTTCACAAGGCCTCTTCAGGTCTCTTCAATCACACAAATCTCAACAGAGATAAGGGAGGAACGTAACTCGGGCGTGTTTCGATGTGTTACCGTTTGTGTTTCCGGCCTTGAAGTGGCCACTGAGATGAGTTCGGTCGGTGAGGTCTATTTAAAGTCGGAGGGCACCTCGCGGTTGTGGCTGTACAGTTCAGTCAAATTAGCCGACCTAAAATACATCCCAAGTTTTAGTGCCTCCACCTCCTCTCCACCCTTTTGGCAGGAGACTGGCTGTTAAAGTCAGAAAATGTCTGCGATCTTAAAATAAATGAAAATTCTGCTCAGATCGCTCAGAGGGCATGCATGATGTTCAGCCCGTCAGAGCTGCAGATGCCACGCTGCTGCTGCAAGACCGACTCTGAGACCAAGTCTCTCTCTCTCTTCATTTTGAACATTTGATCACATATATGATCAATATACTTCATTTTTTAGATATTATAAATATGTTACTTACCCTGGCAGAGACTGTAATGTTCCTCAAATGAGTACCTGGCACAAACAGAAATGCATATAATGTTTCTATTATGTTTTCCACATTGTTTACACCTGAGGTTTTACTTGAGGTTTGAGGTTTGACGCTCTTTTAATTATGTGATCTCGCTGCATTAATCTGCATTTTCTTTTGTCGATTGTCAAATGTGCTTAAAATTCAGCCTTCATTTGGATAGGAACTTGAGTATAGAGGGTGTAATATGAAATAAAAATGTTAGTA
Source organism: Heniochus monoceros (assembly GCA_029783685.1). Lineage (NCBI taxonomy): Eukaryota > Metazoa > Chordata > Actinopteri > Chaetodontiformes > Chaetodontidae > Heniochus > Heniochus monoceros. Next base: position 9,651,100 of record JAPZEA010000017.1, on the reverse strand, counting down.
TATGGATAAATTTAATAATTAAGTAAATAGAGGTTTATTTCATGCTGATCCTTCCAGGTGCAACTTTTCCAGAGTTGCATGAAATAAGAAAGAAACAGATGGGTCTGAGCCTGAACTCATGAAGAGAAGGTGAAGACGCATTAGTTGCTTTATTTATGACTTTTTTAATTGCCTTTGCAATGTAGCTGGGATTGTTCATCAGGTTGCTTGTGGATACATGGTGCAATTTTTCAGGCATGTAAACAACTGAAGAGAGTATTCTAGGAAATTACTAAGCCACGCTGAAGCCCATTTCCACCTGCCCAGTCACCTTTCATTAGTAATGACTCAGAGGCAATCTTGTTTATGAGCGTCCAAACGGCGGCTGACCTAAGAGAGTTACAACTGTCACTCTCATCAATATCGCTTACCCTCCGTGACACCGCTTGACCCCCCTGAGGTCAACGCAGGTCAGAGGTCAAAGCCGGTGACCCTCAGGTTCCTTCACATGGCCGGCTCCGGGGCTCTAAGTGGTGGGAGGATTGATGGAGACAGATTTGACTCCGATGGACAAATGGAGGAGGATTTATGGGGCTGACCGCTGGGTAATGGACCCTGACTGTGACCATGGAGCGGCCTTGGTCACTCAAGAAAGTCGAATCATCGACATTGTAGTGATGTATAAGTCTGTGTTTGTAGAGCTCATTTTGAAAATCCATTATAGCCACTTTGGAAATAAGTTGTTTCCTACAGTTCATCATTCAGTGCCTTTAAAATCTGCAGCATCCACTTTAAACGTGCTGTTATTTAGTCCAGCTGGCCTTGCGGTAGTAAAGGTATTTTGGTACTTAATGTACCTCTTGTCCTTGTAGTTTCATTTAATGTTGTGCTGTTTATCACTGTGTCGAAGTTTTTCCCATATGGTGGGAAAATTCTTTACCATAGCACACCTGGCTCAAAACAAACGTGCGTGCCCGCTCGCTGTTCAGCGTGCGTGTGTGTATTTTTATCCGCGCTCGCTTCCCATGAGCGCACTCGACAGGTGCGTACAGGAAGGAGAGGGAACGAAGCATCCATTAAGTTTTACTGCTTTCTATTCGTGGTCCCTCTAAACTTGTAAACTTTTGCATGTGTTGGTCTGGAAAATGTAAAGGAGCAGAAATAGTGCTTTTTGAGGTTGCGTTGTTTGGATTAAAGCAAATGTGTGCAAATATAGTCTTTAGAGAACATTTTCTCAGTTTGTTTGTAACAAAAGTAAATAAGAACATAGACAATCCTACAAGTTTGCAGCACTGCACTGACTTTCGCCCTGCAGTTGTTGAAAGAGTTATCAATGCAAATGCAATATTGTCTTCAGCCTTGTGTTATTTGTGCAAATCGTCCATGTTTATTCGCCTCAAACGGCAAATGTACCAGCTCTATCGACTTTAGCTGCGAGCTAGCTGGAAACTTACACCCCGACCCTGCGTGGGTAGCGTGCTCGCAGCTCGACCTCGGCCTCTGACTGATCTCAGAGTTGACTTTCTGATTTATTCCTCCAGACCTCCTCTCCGCAAATTCTCATCTCTGTCGGTTTATCAATCCAGACTTCTGCACACAAATTTGTCGCTCAGATTGAAGCGTTTTAAACTCGTGTGCACTCAATTTCTGCCACCCATAGCGAATTCGCAACTACATATGCAATCCCGCCGCCTCTAAAGCTCACTTTGTGTTCAGCTTGAACACGCCTTGACAAAAGGCTCATTTAATAACACTGAAAAGTATCTGCTGTGTTTGACCTATTTTAGATGCACACAAGATTAACAGATAATCAGATGGCGAGAGCAGAAGGCGTTGATTCGCTGCAGCGCCGTCTGATGTGTTATTCTGATGCCTTTTGATGCCAGCGCTGAAAAGATACCTGTTTTTTCCCAGATGTTTCTGTGTTAAATCAAAGCACATTTCATTATTGCAAATCATATTATTTCCTGTGTAGATCCTTCCATTTCTTCACCACGTCTGCTTTCCTAAATCAGATTAGACCACATTCTGTTGATTTCCTCACTGAAGCAAAAAATCAGAAACTGGAACTAAAAGCCTGAAGAGGACTTGAGCCCTAATTAAAAGATACCAGCATTTTGAAGCTTTTCGGGCTTTTCGGCGTCTTTGAATTCCCTCACAGTAGTGTATTTAAACCTTCACTGTTAGTAGAAATCGAAAGAAACACAGACAGATGGAGGGTCAGACTGACGCTGGCAACTGAACAACTGATAATTATTAACAATGATTAGACAAACCTGAACGCAACATCAGCTGACCGAACATGTGGAGGTTATATGAGCCGTAAATGACAGTTGTATGTGCGTCTGGAGTGGTTGGAATGACCATTTTTCAACTGTCTACAGTCACACACACACTGAGACGCCTGCCACTTGTTCCCCTCCTACTTGTTCTCCTCTGCTCTCTCTATTCTGACCACGTTAGACCAGGACCCTGTCACTGACCCTCCAAAGAGAGATTGATTACAGGAAAGAAGAGAATTTTGTTTGCCTTGCCTTTCTGTGTGTCTCAGTTTCCTAGGTTTTCTCCCTCCCTCCCCGCCGCCACTATCTCCCTGCTCTCTCCTTCCTCTTTTGTTTATCTCTCGGCTCTCCCCTTTTTCTCTCCCCTGTCTTTATTTTCTCCTCTGTCAAGTTAAATTTAAAAACACCCCGCTACGGGTTTTACATCCACAAATACCAGCCTGCTCCCTTTGGGGTGGATATTAAAAGCAAGAGGCAGCACAAAGGTCCAAATTAGATTCTTTTGAATTGTTTTATTGTGGATTCAGACCTGCCCATGTTACCGCTCCTTCTCCCACCTCCTTTGGGCTTGTGGTAAGCGTGTGTGCATGCGATTATGTGTGTGTTCAGGGGCATGGAGGCAACAGCTGGTCTTACGTGCACTGCGGGTGTGGGGCTGCTTACGTAAGGGTTGGGTGGTTGCTGGTCCACTCTAAGGGTTTGTGAGTCATCTTAAAATGAATTACAGTCCTTAAAAAAAGCCCTTTTTTCCATCATACAGGGACAGATCTGTTTATGGTAGATGTTATCTTCTAAACACTTCATTTCCTGAGTCCGTTTTCTTCAGAATTTCCATTAGCTTTGCTCAATCAGGAGTCAGGTTTGTTTTTAAGTTGCGTCTTCAGGTCTCAACAGACACGCTGAATTTTCATCTCTGGGTGCTGTGGGGTCAAATGCTTTCGGAGAGCTCAGCGAGCCTCTGAAATGCTCTTTTCAGCAAGATGCAGGCCTGCTGCTTAGTGTTAAAGTTTCCACAAGGCTCCCCACCTCCTCTGCTGAGCCTCAGTGCGTCTGCAGCTTGAGGAATCAAATATAATACGATTTATATAATATATATATCATATAATGCGATGATGTAAGCGAACAGCTGACTGACCTCCAGCATTTCTCCGTGTCTCTAACATCCGTTTCTGCCTCTGTCAGACACACCTCTGCTGGTGAGGAGCAGCAGCGACTCGGCCTTGGCCCCGCCCCATGCGATGACGGCCACGCCCCCACCTGACGACCACAGCGACGGGTCTCCTGAGCCGGTGAGCACTGATGTGTGATGGAAAAAAAAAGATGTTGATAATGTTAACCATTTTTTTGTAAACTAGGAGTTAAATTATAATCCTGTCTTTTTTATTTGAGGACGACGTTTATTTCCTGCACTATTTAATGTATTTTTAAAGAGGAAAGGAACAGAGAAATAGGTGTTCCAGCAAAAATTGGACAATCTCCAGCCTCCTACAGTTCAAATTAGCCATTCAAAAGGAGCAAAATGTTTTAACCAAAACAAGAGGCAACAGAAAAGAGATGAAAAATGTAAAAAATGAAGTAGATAACAGAGATGAACATGTTTCATTTCCCATGACGTCTGTCGTGTGTGCTCAGCTCTCTCATAGAAGACAGAACCCAGTGAATATTCCTCTTGTGGTCCAGCTTCGCGCCCCAGGCAGGATTGGCTTTTCAAGCGCTCTCCTTCTTTTCCAAACAAGGCAGCCATTAAGGAGGACTTTGTTTGCTGCCTTTTCTTCTCTCTGCGTGGGTGACTGTGCGTGCGAGTGTGTGTGTGTGTGTGTGTTGCGGGCAGGACGGAGGCTGTGTGAGGTCACTCCGTTAATGTTAGGGGGACTCAGGTAGAGAGAGGCAGGGGGAGAGAGGGAGTCGTGCTGCTTACCCCCGCCGTGTCCCACGCAGCAGTGACTAAGCAGAAATCAGGCATCGGCGGGCGGCGAGTAAACACAATGACAAAGCCCGTATTTGCTGTCCAAAGAACGCCAGGCCTCATCATCCTCAAACTGCACGGCCAGACCAGAGTGAAACAGGCTCATTATAGATGATTTAAAGTATCCTTACGACTGTTCTGCATCTCTGTGCTGCCTGCTTCAGACCTCAGCAGCCTTATTTAAACCCAGACAGCTGCACTTAAGCTCATTGGTAGATGTTGGCATGTCATTGTTTTTGTCTATTTGCAAGCTTTTAAAGGCATTTCTGTTTCATTTTGCAGTGAATACAGAAGAGTCAGTGCAGAGACCTATAACCACAGTATGTAACATCGAAGATAAACAGCTTACAAGATAATGTCTCATGAGGTTGATTAATTAAAATGATCGAAATAGTTTCTGTATGCCGCTTTGCCATTTTAGCCACACTGGTGTTGGGGCTCTATGAATGGCAATGCCAGTCCGTTGATTGATCACTTTGGTCAAGACTGAAATATGCGTCTCAGCAGCTGTTGGACAGATTGCCACGAAACCAGAGACATTCATGCCACTCAGCATGAACTGTAATCAGCCTCAGCTACTTTGTGATTAGCAAATTTTAGCCTGCCAGCATGCTAAAGTGAGATGCCGTACATGGGAAACAGTATACCCAAACATTAGCATGTTAGCTGACTTTAGCATTCAGCTCAGAGCACCACTGTGCCTAATTACAGCCTCACAGAGCCGCTTGTACTTGTATGGCTGTAGACTCTTAGTCTTGTTAATGCATTAATAAAGAGAGTAGTTTGTAGTGCATGTAATTGGATCTCAGGACCCTGAATTGATTTCCAGTCATTTTTTTTTGACTGGGATCCATCTATATACATGTTTTTCAAGCTCTCTGGATTGATACTGATCAGGGAACACTGTGAACGTGTTGAGTCAGCTGGGCATTTAGGAGATGATTTATATATGTTGTTCATATATGTTTCATATACAGTAAGTCAATGCGATGATGTGCACTCAAGCAACTCGATTACTGCGAATGCTCAGATTAAGGGACGCTTTTGATTTAGATCTTCACATGGTGCAGTAACAGTACCAGCTAGTAATTGTCGCTTTTATTGGTTTTTGCATAGATGAACTTAATCATTTCACACCTTAATCATTTCACAATCTTACAGATCGCTCTTAATCTCCATATATAATTAGAATTATTAATGTGCAGTGAATGGTGTCCACGCTCACAGGGAAACCTCATGAATCAGATTTTAGTAATTATCATGTTCTTTGTACCTGATTACATGCTCCCCTACCTGTTGAGAAAACTCACCACCCCTCTGATCCACATCAACTGGATAATGTCAAAAGGGAGGTCAGGTACTCAACCCAGTCGCCAAAATACATTTTGGCATTGTGCATGGTTAGGGTGAGGGAAAGCTCAGAAAGAGTTTGGCTTAAAATGCCCGGGTTTGTCGCAACAAGTACAGATGGAGAATGTCCCGACATCTTGTTAAAACTACCCGGTTTTGTCGCCACAAACTCGGCTGGAAAATGTCCTGACGTCTCATTAAAAATACCTGCTCGGCTGCAAGGAGCACGGCTTGAACAGCGGTCTGCAGCCCTCACCGAGCTGTCACGCCACCTCCGTCCCCTCCACCTCCCAATGAGAAAAACTCAGCTCATATCCACCTATCGGTAATCTGAACTACGTCACTTTGAGACCTATTGTAGAAACCTTGATATGATAGAAATTTAACATATCCATGGTTTGCAGAAATGTACAATGCCAACGTCTTATTCTGGAAATTGAGCTGAGGGACAAGGAACAAAGACACCATGAACCTAAACTCAAAATCAGTTATCTGTAGGCGCTAACTGTTTACAAGTAATCTGTAAATTGAGCTGTTCAAGCCTTGGAATCCAGACTGTATAATCCACATATGACACACACACACAGAGTAGGACAAAGAACATTTGTTGCCTCGTAGTGTGTGTGTGTGTGTGTAAGGCTAGCAGGCCGTCACAGCTCTTGAACAGATTGAGTCCTGGGCCTGATGGACTTCCGTAGATCAATACACTATCAGTGCACCACCACCGCACCACCTCATCGCCACACACTCACTCACTCACTCACACACACACACACACACACACACACGCCTGAACAACAAACAGGCGATAAGCAAAATTCAGATTTCAGACCCTTGAAGC
>JAPZEA010000017.1:9587950-9599928 GCA_029783685.1 Heniochus monoceros | reverse complement strand
ATGAAAGGGGCATCCTCCAAAGGCTCAGTGGTTCACAGCGAGGATGGAGCGAGGTTCAACACTTTGTCAGCACATGACTGTATGAAGGATTGATTCTGTAAGTGTTGGACAGAGTCCAGACTTTGTTGGAATCAGGGTTGCGGTGAGGAATGGCTTCCAGCTGGCCTCTCTACCATTAAAGGCTTGGTTGGTGAAGTGCTGCACCGATGGTTGTCCTTCTGGAAGGTTCGCCATCTCTACAAAGGAAGTCTGGATCTCATAGTGACCGTTGGTTTCTTGGTGAGAGGTCTGACCGAGGCCCTTCGTCTCCGATCGCCCAGTTTGGCTGGGTGGACAGATCCAGACTGCTTCTATTTGAGAATGATGGACGCTGCTGTGCTCTTGGACATATCTCTCACTCTCCCTGCTGTTGGTCATTTATAGCCTCGCTTGTCCATGTGGATCACGCAGGGAGGGGGGAGCTGAAGAGGTGTGCATACCAGGGACAGTCAGAGGGAAAAACTGGAGGCGGGGGTATGAATGTAATGTGTCCTAGCAGCTGGAGGGGAGGGAGGGAGGGCAGAGGGTGCAACAGAGAGGAAGAGAGACAGTTCACCTGAAACCTGAAGTGCTTAGATGAGTCATCAGTTATCAGAAAAGTAATCAGCTACCAATACTTCTGATGATGTTTTATGTCATTTCTAAAGCAGAAATTCCAAGTTTCTAATTTGTTTTTCTCTGTTAATCAATAATTAATCAGTAATGAGGATGGTCATCAGCTGCAGCCTCAGTGCACTCCTCTGTCATTGGTCAAAAATATCACATGACTAGTTCTTTTCATGTGTTTAAGTCAGTTAGTCCAGGAGTAGCCCATGTTAGTCCTGTTAGCTCTGCTTGCTCCAGTTATGTCAGGTGAGGACCAGTTAGTCCAAGTTAGTCTGGGTTAGTCTCTTCAGGCCTGGTGACTAGCCAGGTGCTCACATTTGTCCAATTAGCCGGGGTTACTCCAGGTAAATCCAGTTTGCCTATGCCAGTTCAGATAGCCAGGGTTAGTGCAAGTTAGTCCTGACAGTCCAGGATATTCCAGGATAGTCCTGTAAAACCAGGTGACTAACCAGTGAGCAGGGATAGCCCAGGTTAATCCTGGTGGCCCAGGTTAATCCTGGTGGCCCAGGTTAATTCTGGTATCCCAGGTTAGTCCTGGTAGCCCAGGTTAGTCCTGGTAGCCCAGGTGACCAGTCACCCAGCCAACATTAGTCCAGGTAGCCCATCACTGTTAATTCTTCTGGTGTTTTACAGAGCTGTCTGTCTCTCTCTGTCTCTCAGTCCTCTCAGTGGTTTGAGAGGAGGATTGTGGGAGTGTGTGAGCGAATGATGAGGGGAGGACGTTGGGGAGGAGGAGGAGGAGGAGAGAGGCTTCATCACTCTGTCCGTCACCGTGGGATGACACTGCTCCACCTGGCTGCTGCACAGGGATACACTCACCTGATACACACTCTGATCCACTGGAGGTACACACACACACACACACACACACACACACACTCACCTGGTCCACACCCTCTTTGACTATAGACATTTCCTTGTTGTAGGAGTGTTAACAGTGACAGTTTGGACTTGGAACAGGAAGTCGATCCTCTCAACATCGACCACTTCTCCTGCACCCCGCTGGTAAACAAGCACACACACACACACACAATCCCTGGCCTCTGATTGGCCAGGTGTCACTTCAGTCATCAAAGGTAACTGTTCAGGATGTTTGACTATGACGGTCACAATTATAAAGTTTGTAGGAGAGGTCATGTTCACTGAACGTAGAGCTGATGTCCGGAGTTATTGAAGTTCGTTACAAAGACTGAACACTCTCCAGGTATTCTTATATAAACTAAACAGTAAAGTGAAGGTAACCATGGCAACAGTACGGAGGGTTCAGGCTCCCTGTTAACTGACTCAAGGACCCCTTGAACCTCCTCAAGACCCCACCCCCTTGGAATCCTAGAGGGGGTCCCAGAGATCCATGAGGAGGCTCAAAGTGTCCATGATATGTTCCAAGGATCCTGAAGGAAGTTTTGGTCATCTTTGAAAATATGTCTGGAGTCCTTTAGGGGGTCCATGATCCCTCAGAAGGTACCAGAGGTCCACAAGGAGGCTCAAAAGGTCTTTTAGGTGGGTCTAGATCCTGGGGGCTTTGGGTAGTCTAGTTTACTATTCTGGGAGGCCTTGAGGAAGTTGAAGAGGTCCGTCAGATCGTTCCTGATTTCACTGATGGTAGTGATTCTTGAGGAGGTTCCAGCTTCCTAGTGAAGGTATCAGAAGTACTTGAGGATGTTGTACAGACTCTTGAAAAGGTTCTGTGGATCCTTGAAAAAGTTCTTCACATTGTTCCAGAGTTACTTGGAGAGGTTCTTGGAATATATTGAAAGGCGGCACCAGGGAGCAGTGAGACCAAACTGAAAGTTTGCGAATATGTTCCAGAGATTCTCGCAAAGTTTCCTGGACTCCTTAAGGGGATTCAAGGGTCCCTTAGAAGGTAAATGAGCTCCCTAAAGAGGCTCAGAGGTCATTGTGAATGTTCTTGGGGTTCTTGAAGAGATTTCTTGGAGAGGTTCATTGAGTCAAAGAGGGGCCACTTGAGATTTGAGAGCATATTCAAATGTCCGTTAGGCGCTTTTTGGAGTTCCTTTCAAAGTTTCCCGGAGTCCTTGAGGGGAATTCAAGGGTCCCATACAAGGAACCAGAGGTCCTTGATTCTGTCCTTAAATAGGCTTCCATGGTCCATAAGAATGTGGCAGGGGTCCTTCAGGGGTTTCAGGGGTCCTTGAAAAAGTTGACTGCAAACACAGCCTGAAGTATCAGTACTGTTGCTATGGTTACCTGCCGTTACATATACCTTGAGCTTTGACGGTGGGTAAACCTGAACAATGAGGTGAAGTCATGTATGATATTAACTCTTGGAGCCAATCAGAGAGCAGGATTCTCGGTGGTTGTGCTTTAATAACTGCTCCCTGCAGTTGTGTTTTCCCGTGTTTCTGTTCAGCATGTTTGTACGTGTGTGTTCCAGATGTGGGCGTGTGCGCTGGGCCACCAGAGGGCAGCAGAGCTCCTGTATGGCTGGAACAGTTCGGCTCTGGGGATCCCAGATTCGCTGGGACGCCTGCCACTCGCTGTGGCTCGCTCCCGAGGACACACCCGCCTCGCCACGGCGCTGGAGGAGCTGCACACACATGTGACGCCCAGGGACACACACACGTCTCCAGCAGACACACACACACCTGCCACGCCGCAACCACAGCTGCCACCGTCTCCCCTGTCCACCAGCCCGGACACAGGTAACACGCACCCGCTGCTGACCGGAGCGCCAGTCTACTCACAGTCACGTGACCTGATTCTAGCATTCTGATTGGCTGTCTCCCTTCTCCCCTTCCAGGTCTGAGTTCCTCCAGCAGCCTCCCTTCCCCCAGCGACCCCTCCTCACCATCTCCGAGCTCCGCCTACTCCAGTGGCCCCGCCCCCATGGACACCTCCCCCTCCTCCCCATTGTCTCCTTCGTCATCCTCTTCCTCACTGCCCGTCTCCCCTCCTTCTCCCTCCTCCCTCCCCCTATCCTCCCTTCCTCCTGTGTCTATGTGGGGGGAGGAGCCGAACGCCGGGCTGAGCGCAGGTAAGACAGGTACCTGTGGTTTGATAAATGACGTGACCGTCTCCTGGTCTGTGTCCCTGCACCGATCACTGATCACTAGTTGATCCCGCAGGTTTGAACCCCGGCGGCTCCAGAGACTCTCCTCTTTACCTGATGGACTATGAGAGCGCCTGCCCCGCCTCCCCCGGCCACACCCACACGGCAGGCGGACAGCGGGCACACATGGCGGCGACGCTGGAGGAGCAGCTGCTGAGCTACAGCGAGAACGCCGAGAATGAAGGCGAGGAAGAGGAGTTCCTGGAGGAGGAGGTGCTGCAGGTACACACACCTGAAACAGAACGGGTTTTAACGAGTCTCATCCTCATCAAGTAAACCGTCATTATCCAAACAGATTTTACACACCAGCACACACAAACACACCAAACACACAAACACACACACAAACACACCAAACACATAAACACACACAAACACACCAAACACACCAAACACACACACACAAACACACACACACAAACACACCAAACACACAAACACACACACAAACACACCAAACACACACACACAAACACACACACACAAACACACCAAACACACCAAACACACAAACACACCAAACACACCAAACACACTCACACAAACACACCAAACACACACACACACAAACACACCAAACACACACACACAAACACACCAAACACACACACACAAACACACACACAAACACACCAAACACACACACACACACAAACACATACACCAAACACACACACACACACACACCCAAACACACACACACACACACACACACACCAAACACACACACACACACACACACACACACACACACACACACACTTACCTCCACCGCCACCGCCAGCCCCAGCGGTTTTGATGGAGGGGGCACTTTCTTGTAACCGTGGCAACCTTTCAACCAGTCTGGTGCAAAGCTGCTTGCTGTGGAGCACATTGTAGTCCAGTTGATAGGTAAGTGTTAAGACCCCGCTGCGACACTGCGGGAGGGTTCAGCAGTGCGCCACGCTTTATATTGGGATGTGTGTGTCTGCTTGTTTGTACGTTGTGACTGGAACAACAATGTCAAATTTAATATAAATAAGACAATATCCTGTTTAATAGCTTGCTGTTAACCACCCAGTTGATTGGACAGTGTAATTGGTGAGACGGTGTGTGTGTGTGTGTGTGTGCATCAGTCTGAGTGGGGTATTCGTGCTGCACACAGAGTTTGTATGGCAAAGCCTGTAATTTGGACGTTTTTAGTTCATTTACTCTTGTGTTCATTGGGTGAAATGATTAGAGAGTTGTGTGCAGGCAACTTTTATTCAGAATTGATAGTTTGCGGCAGCTGTGGCGAAACACACTCACACTTTAGAGTTGGACAGCAGTCATTTTTTAATTACTCGCTCAAAATATCATTATTGATCATATAATGCATAAAACTAGACTAGAATATCAGTGTGCGTCAGTTACAGGTTGCATGTGCGTGCAGTTTTAAGGCAGCGTCGTGGACCGCCGGCGCAGCGGGACTCAAGGCTGCGTTCCAGCCAAAGACTTCACTGCCGTCCGCTCAGTGGAGACACGGCAGCAGCCAACCTTGGCTAAAGTCACGATATACACGTCACGTTGAGGTGTATGTGGGTCGGGCGTGTGTGCAGGCGGAGATCGGCGCGTGCACACACGATGGCATGCATCTACAGTATGCAAGCGGTGTGTGAAATGCAAGCTTTAGTTTTAAAGAGGACGTTGGCAGGTTTTCATTTTTTGGTGTTAAGGATGGTCTCGCACCGCATTTCCCAGAAGCCTCTTGTCTATGTAAGTATTGGTTTATAGTGAGTATATTTCCCACTGTAAATCATTTTAAAGTTGTCTTTAAACAATATCCTCAACGTTCCTCAACAGTGGAGTCTCTCGGCTAATTTAGAGACACTTTATGCTCTAATTGCTTTACTTTTCTAATTGCTTTGTTTCTGGGAAGTCAGATTGTTCAGCTCCCCGATCACACATGCAAACACTGGAGATGCGATACCGGATGCCGCTCATTATGACGTGAACCTCGAAAGGCCTGACAGTGCTGCCAACTGCAGCTCAGAGGCTCGGGATGTTAAGGTTCAACTTGATGCAATTGTCCTGCAGCAAAGACAAGTGGCGCCTGGTTTGATTCCCGTGCAGAAAAGGAGCACAGGATTCTTTTCTTTTCTGCTCAAATATGGAAAAGGACTTCAGAGCTGCAGGAAATTTAGAACGCTTTATTGTTGCAATTGGGAGCAAAACACCAGCCAATAGCAGCTGAGTACTGTACATCAAATATTCAACTGAAATCCAAAAGTGAACAGGTTTAAAATGCTGAATGTGTCATCAGATTTTTACACGGCATAATCTTTAGCTTCACCCATTGGATGTTTCTTAGTGAAACACACCTTGGCAGTTGGATTTAACTTTTCTCCTGAAGTTTATATGAGCACAGACTTGTACTTTTTTTTAATTTTTAATGATTCAACCGGGAGTTTTATGTCCGTCCAAGCCTTTTGAAGTGCCCCAACTGCCATCACCTAACATTGTCTTTGCAGAAAAGTACCAGAAAGCGAAGACGTGACATTATCGCTTCATCTTGGACGGAGGAGTGCTGCAGCTGTGAAGGGCATTTGCCATCGTCCTGGCCTGCTTGGCTGTTAGGCTGTTTGTCAAATATGTGCACCAGCTTGAATCAGTGGCAATCAGGCAGACATGATGCGAACGGATCCGCGAGAGCATCTGCTGGCACAGCGGGCAGCGATATGTGATAAACGCTGATTTCACCCTCCATTGGATCGAGCTGGCGATGATAGCCACCTCTCCCCCGCTCATCCATCCTATTAAACCCTCATTATTCATTTACCTCCAGCCTCAACCGCCTGACATGCATGGAATGAGTGCACTCGCAGCCCCACGCACACAAACACACACACACACACACACTCCAGCAAAAGTGCTCATGTTTCTTCCCCTATTTCATCTAAGGCGGTCAAGGACACACACCACTATCTCACACAGGCAGTATCATGACTTAAATTTTTTTTTTTCTTTCTTCGAACAAAATTCTCACATTTTGTAGTATACACACACACACACACACACACACACACACACACACACACACACGCCCACGCACTCAGACACACACAGTTTCTCTGTGTATAGTACAGCAGTGCGCTGGCAAGGAGCTTAATTCTATCAGGCTGCGAGCTGGACAGCCGTAATTACATTTGTGACACAAATCCTGCCTCTCAAATTGAGCGTTTTATTCCTGAGCGCTCCCCCCTCTCTATTTATAACCCCTTATTCCCCATAAATCCCACTTCCTCACAGAAAGTCAATTTAGGACTTAAAAGGCAGCAACGCTCCGCTTACTTTCGAACCCCCCCCACACCACCACACCCCTCCTTCAACTCTATCGCCGCTTCAGTTTCACTTCCCCTTTCCCCCGCTCTACTTCGGAGCTTTGAAGCCTCTGAAATGACAAAAAAGAAAAAAAAAAAAAAAAACGTCTTAAGCAGTGAATGCCACGATGTGAGAAAGTCATCCCTACAGGAAAGTTTCAGAAAGAAAAAAAACGCTGCTTGCAACCTGCCTGTAACTTCTTTGAAGAGTGCTTGTCGCTGTTTCATTGTGATACACACCTGCGGCGGGTGGGTGTGTGGACTAGTCGGTAAGGTTTTCCCCTCGCCAGTCTCGGTCACCTGTCCTTCAGTTTCTCGCGGCGTGAAGGCCGGGTACCACGTCGGCATGACATCTATTCTCTTTCCTCCTTTGTCTCATTTTTTCCCCCCGTTATTCTTACAGCTCTGCCTTCCCTCGAATCTTCCCTTTTCCCGGTGCCTCCTCCTCTCCTGCTGAATCAGCTGCGGCCTTCATCGCCTTCCCGCTCCTCCGTCTCCCCTTTCTTCCTCTCTTGACTCGGAGGCCATACCTGAGTACAGTATGATGGCAGTTCATTTATTCTCCCTCTCTCTTGCTTATGCATGAGCCTGTCAGCTCCCATAGTGCTGCTCCTCACCTGTCCCTGTACCACTCCACTTCATTCATCGCGTCTTTTCCCCTCCGCTGTGTTGCTCCTATAGGACTCTGCCTTTCTCCCCGTTTCTGTCAAGCCTGTTTTTCACCCTCTCTCCTCCGCTTCCCTCCCTCTCTCTACATTTCATCTTCATAGCTTTATATTTCTTTTCTTTTTTTTTTTAGCCTCATGCTAAAAAGTCAAATCCATTAGGGAGAAAGTGTGCGAGCTGATTGCTCAGGTGATTTTATACTGAACAAAATTCGAAAGGCAGACTCAAACTACATCTAATCCTTCCAAAATGTACTTAAGACACAAAAAGTAAAATATTGTATCAATTTCTATATTCTTTTTATAAATAAAAAATGTATTAATTCCAGATAACCAGTCTGCATTGGCCTGGTTCAGAGGCTTTTCCCCATATGTACAACATAAAGGAATCATTTAGTGGGATAACCATACAAAAACATATAAGTCATAGTAATGTTTTGCAGGTATGAGCAGTACTGCAAGGCTTTATGATTATAAAATTGCTGTATTTCAAATATCATAGAATATTACAAGACATCTTGGGCTTATACGTACAAAAACATCAGTTCTAACATTATAATTCTAATGAATTGTGAATCTAATAGCAGGAGAAAGCAAAAATACTAATAAGAAATGCTAAAGCTTATACCGAGGCCTTTTTTTTTTCCCTCATATCACAGTCATTCTGCAAGGATCTGGCTAACTTAAATGCTTTGTATGTGAATAGCCGAATCAGTGTTTAAAAAGTGTTGAATGCACTGAAGAAATCCACTTCCACACACACTGAAAACAGAAAAGTCAAGACCATGTTTGACCCGCAAGCCTCGAGAGGGGGGCGCAGAGGATTTCCATTTAATTACAATCAAGTGCCTGGTAAGCAAGGTCAGAAAAGCACATCTAATTTCAAAGTAGCACGTTTTTTTCCTCTCCAAATATTGCAATGAGAGCGCTGGGCTCGATCTGAGTCTCATAAATACTTAATATATGTTTTGAAAATATCTAACCAATAGTTTTCAAGAGATGGGTATGACTTAAACATGTGGGAAAGATTTCTCAGAGACTGATTAGTCAAATCAAGGCAGTTTTATTTATATCGCCCAATATCACAAAATTGCCTCAAGGGGCTTTACAATCTGTACAGCATACAACCCTTCGATATGTTTCAACTTGGGTAAATGCTGCCATAAATTTTAGGCAGCCTTGATTTGGTCCAACAGATGCAATGCACGACTTTACGCTAGATAAGGTCTAATCTGGAACAAATGGACAGAGTATGGCCTCATTCCAGCGCACCCTCCCATAACACATCCGAAACTTCTCCTTCTCTCCCTCCTATAAACTGACCTCGACCTCTGGAGCATTAAGACGGAACAAAGTTTAATGTAGATGCCCTTTAAATAAGGAAATATGTTCAATGTTGTGTAAGCAGTGGGGTAAATTTTGCTAAAAGCCTAAGATCTCAAAACACAGAACACTTGTCTTGTTTTATCAGGGGCAGCATATCTCATTTTGAAGCGAAATTCCCTCCTCCTCCACCAGCCAGGCTTCTTTATTTTCCCTGCCCTCCCCTCTCATCCTCTGTTTACCATCCGTCCACCTCGCCGCTCACAGGCCCTCCCGCCCTCTCTCCTCTCTTTTGTCTCTCAGAGCCTTCAGCTGGCGGAGCGCTGGGCCCGACCCTGGGCCTCTGGAAGTCCAGCTCCCTGGAGAGCCTCCAGACAGCCGTGTCGGAGGCCAAGCAGAGCCGCGTCCAAGCCCAGGTGCCCTTTCACCGCCCGCGGCCGCATGTGGTCCGGGGGCGGGGGTGCAACCAGAGCTTCCGCATCGCCATCGACAAATCCTACGATGGACCTTCTGAAGATGGTAAGCCTTCTCATGTGCATTTTAAAAACAGAGATAGCGGGCTCACACAGTTTGAGATGTGAAATTGTGAACTGTAGAACTGCTGCTGCCAAAAAAGAGACAAATCCTGTCCTTTTTAAAGAATGTCCCTTTTTAATTTATGACTGTCACTGTTGCTATAATATAGGTTTCTTTCCTAGACCTTGTATCCATTTTAAATTAGACACCACACTGCCAATGCACATCCCTTAGGCTTTATAACACACTGGCACTCAAGAGGAGCCAGAGGCCTGCCAAGGGACAGCGCTTAGCCTAAGTACCTTAATGAAATGCTACATGATTTTATCCACTCAGCAGTTTGGGAAGAGCAACTTTATATCTTACAGCAGCATATTTTTAATGCTCCACCTTGTGAACCCACAGACATGTTAGATGTTGAGTGTGTGTGTGATCGCTGAGGAAATGGTCCTCCACGTTTGCTGAAATGAGCGAGTTGCGCTAACGATGTTTTGAGTGTGAAAAATGACCCGCCTGCAGCTGGTGGGAAGTCAGATTTTTTTGCAGTATTTGCTGCAGAATGACAAGTTGAATTTGGCTTAGGTTTCACCCAGATCTGTGCTCAGATACCTTAAATCAAACATTTAACCGAAAATGAGAAGATCACTGTTAGACCCACTTGGGTTGGCCTTTGCATGTAGGTGAAACTTCAAGACTTTAAGACTGCTGGTAAGGCTCATCCAGGTGTAGAGACTTGCCTCAGGTCAGCCCCCTGTACTGGGAGAAATGCTGCCTAATAGAAGGCTAACTATCTTACTGAGCAGGTGTCCCAACAGCACAGTGAAACCTGCATGCAGAATAAAATGCTAAATGCAACACATGCAGCTGCATTCAACCGTTCGCCCTCCTCAGACGACGACCTGTCAGAGCACAGCTCCGGTCACGAAACGCCCGTCAGCAGCTCCTCTCGCCAGGGCCTGGACGCAGAGGACGGGAAGAAGAAGAAGACCAAGGGGAAGAAGAAAGAGAAAAAGATCAAAGGGAAGAAGAAAACAGACGATTCCGCGGAGGATCTGGAGAAGAAGACCAAAAGGAAAGGATTTGGCCTCTTAAGGTAGGAGACCTCAATGAGTCATAAAATCACTCACTCTGTTTTATTTCAGTAACGCTGTTTGTGGGTTTTCTCAACTTAAAACTTTCAAGCATCAAGGTTACTCTTCGAGATTTGTTTGTCGATGATAAATTAGGCAAAGCGGCGCCAAATACTGCCACGCCACTGCCTTGATTCTCTAAATTGAAAAGGTCACCTGCTTAACAAGAAAAATGTGAGCTAAAACAGAGCAGGTAATGAGGCTTGTGGTTCATCACTGCTCCAAAACCTCAAGGTCTCTCTGGAGCATCAACAAAGCTGTGATTACTTATGTTTTTGTGTTCAAACTGAACTGATTTTCAGAGGAGAATTGGTACTGTCGGTTATTTAAATCTTCTGCCTTGTTGTGTCGCAGGCTGTTGAGGTTCAGGTTGGGTCAGCTGGTTTTAGAGACTTACGTAAGCATTTTTGTTGCAGTAAAATGTTGCTTTTATGTAGAAATCGATGCAAAACAGCAGCACCCTGCCCTACTTTCCCCTGGTCGGGTTTCAACAAATTACCCACTGAGCACAGCAGGATTATGGGATATAGGATTATTGGATATGAACACAACCTTCTCTGTAATGGAGGGTATCCATTATCTCTCAATCCAAGTAAAGTCACACCGACACAGTACCAACCCAAACCGCTTGTCACCCCTTTATCAACGTGTCCCCATCGTGATTGCGGTGGTCCAATCCTCCAACAGCAATCCTTATCTATTGGCGGTGACACGGTGTGGTCAGTGTATCACCGCACTTCCAACACTTGGGATTCAATTAGGCTGTGGCGAGAGATAGCGCAGGCCGAGCATCGGCCTACAGATGGCAGATAAGAATCCAATCGGCCACAGTGTCAAGGGCAGTAATGGAAGTGATGTTCACATGGTTAGGCTGAAGGTGGCGAGTAGGACGGGGAGGAGAAGGGCGAGATGAAGGGCGCGAACGGAGAGGTTGCAGTTGAGTGGAAACCTACCTAAAATCCACTTCACCTGGCGCTTGATTCCCCCAATAATGCGCTCGCCTTTGGCGTCCGAAATAGCTCCATTTCCTGTAAACATTTCTGCTTTTTCTCTGCTGCAGAAACTGGCAAATACGCAGAAGCTGACACTGCTGGCTGTGTGACAGATTGTGCTTATATGTTTGGAAAGAAATGTCTGCATCTGCACTCCACAACCATAAAGCTTTTCTCACTTCTCTGTATGTTGGAGCTGAGATTTTTACTTCTCTCTTCCGTCGTTTTATCCTCTTTCGATCTCCCCCCATTTGCATTGGCTATAACTCAGTGATTGATTTCGTGTCACCTGTTCCCCC
>JAPZEA010000017.1:9555614-9576853 GCA_029783685.1 Heniochus monoceros | reverse complement strand
TTTGTAGCACTTCCAAAGATGCATGGGTGCAAGAATGTAGCTTAACTAAAAGAAAAGCATTTTGCAACTATGTGGTTTTTATAAGCTTATGCAGCTTGAGCAAGAGGTGTAGATTTCAAAATGTGCATTAGTAACCCGTTGGATTCTGTTGAATTTTCGCAAGGAAGTTCTTACATATGATACAGACAGAACAACGTGCCATAATCATCGTACATGTGATACATTTGGCGATTTATTTTTCCCACGTAAAATGCCCTGCAATCCAAACAAACGTGCAATGTTTGAGCAGAGGCAGCCCTGCAACGAGAGAGCAACATGTGCTGCTCAAGATTAACGTGGATTATTTGAATTTGTGTGCAATAAAAGACAGGGAAAAAAAATACAATAAAGATTTGTCTTAATGTTGAGTTGTTGTTTTTTGGCAGAGCAACATGTGTTCGACATTGTTTGAGATTCCTACTAACAGCTTCATGAAACAGTCTGTAAAAGTTGATGACAGATTACAATGCACATGTAATTTATTGTTTCCATTGCTGAGTAATGTCTTGTAACTTCATTTGGAGGCACGGCTGCATCCCAGAGTTTCTCCCATAATTGGACAGGTGGGGTCACCCTGCCTTACCGACAAGATTTTTATTAGTCTCAGTTTAAAATGAGAGTTTTAGTGTCCTGAGATGATCTCAGTGTTGTTTCAGAGCCTCTGCTGCCCCAATGACAGCAAACACCCAGAGAAACAAAGACTCGTCAGGAGCTTTAACTGTATCAGTTGTCAACTGCCCCTACATTTAAAAAAAACCATTAAAAATAAATATATTTAAATTGAGTTAATTGTAATGTAATTAGCTTAATTTTAATTAAATTTTGTGTGATGAAATTGAATTTAATTTAGAGTAATTCAATTCAGCTTTATTGTCATAATACTTCAAAACAACAAAGCATTGTTTCGTCATTCCAAGATAATGCAACCTGCTAAAAAGAATTAAAGTTTGTATACATTATGAAACGTTATGTGCTAAATCTCCCGAGATAATTTATAGTGCACTGATTTATGCTCTGTAAACCTTCTATAGAAGCATACAGTCATAGTGCAAATAAAATTTTGAGACTTTAAGAAATAAGGTAAAGTAAATTTAACATTAATGCGTGCATTCCTGAAGCTCTGCTGTTCTTGTAGTGTGTGTGTTATACTGTTTAATTACTATTTATTCTATCTGTCAGATCCTAAACATTATTTGATTACATTAATAATAACCGTTCCTAATTCTGTTATTTCTGCAGTGTGAACATGGCATTTCAAACTTGTTTCAAGACCTTTCACCCACATCTCATGGCCTTCATTGTCATGGATTTTAATTTGTTTGTCATGACATCACCAAATGATGGAACTTTAGTCGTGTTAACAGGTGGTCATGTGTGAGGATCTTGAAATATGGTGACTGAATGTGGATGACCCCCTTCTTTCATCCGTGGAAGACCACCTATTATCTGTCACATGACCGAAATTACGTACTTCAGTCACAAAATGTGGGTAAAAGCTTTGGAAACGGTGCGTGTGTGCGTGTATAGTAGGATGTTTCTGGGGGGTTTTGTTTGTTTTTTATTGTCAAACTGTTTCCCAGTTGAATTAACCTCCAGACTATTATGTCCATTATGTTTGCATGACACTGTATACTGTCGGCTACACCGAGTCAATGGGAAGACTCCATAATAAATGTGCTCGTTTGAATGACACTGCTCAACTTACAACACACACATACCCTAACATATATAGACAGACACAAAGAAACACACACCCCATTATACATACACACGCACACACACACACACAGAGTAAGAGCCAAGGCTGATGGATAGATGTGTGTATGGCAGTATTGCGCAAAGGAGCTTTCATAAACGACTGAGCACAGAGGGAAACGTTTACTTAGTCAAAGACAGGAAAGAACAGACAGAGGCCAACTGTGCCATGATCCATCACAGGCCTACCTATGACATTGCACAGTGCAACCTGATTCAGAGGTAGCCTAAGCCCTTCCTGAGGCCTGCCTCCCCAGAGAGAGCGCATCCAGCCTCCCAATTGTGGATGAGTGGGTTTGATAGGGGACTGGGAAAATGTCTTCATGACAGAAAGTGTACAGAGATCTAGAGAAGCTAACTTGAAAGAAAGCGCCCGATGTTAACCTGCAGGGGGAGAGTCAAGGTGTTTCTAATTTTGAAAAATGCTGGAACTGATTTCGGACTGCACGGCCGATCATAAGTATAACTCCGACACCAAAAAAGTTAGGATGGTGTGTAAAACATAAATACAACAGAATGTGATAACTTGCTAATCCTTTCTGATATATACTCAACTGATAACAGGACAAAGACAATATATTTAATGTTCTAGCTCATCAACTTTGTTGATCTTCATAAATATCTGCTTGTTCTGAATTTGATGCAGCAACATGTTTCAAATGAGTTGGGACAGGAGCAACTAAAGACTGGGAAAGTTATGGAATGTTCCAAAAACCCCTGCTTGGAACATTCCATAGGTAAACAGGTTGATTGGTAACGGGTGATAGTATCATGATTGGGCATGAAACGGGCATCCTCGAAAGGCTCAGTCATTCACAAGCAGGGATAGAGCGAGGTTCATCACTTTGTGAGCACATGATTGTATAAAGGAGATTACTACATGGGCTCTGGAACACTTCATAAACCATTGTCAGTAAACACAGTTCGATTGCAAATTATTGCATTCTGTCTTTTATTTATGTTTTACACAGCTTCCCAAAATTTTTTGGACTCGAGGTTGTAATCTTTCACTGGTGTTGAGCCTTGAAGGTGTTGCTTGGAAAAGAAAAGTTATTAACAAGGTCTGGTCATCTCTCTGCTTTGTGAAATCCCAATGCAAAGTTAATCTGGTGTCAAGAACAGGAAAAGAAAGGGCACAATAAAATATCCCTAGGATAAGGCTTTTAATAGTCAGGGCAAATACTTTCGTTCCTTAATCATCGATGACGCAGAGGGTTTTGAAACATTTCACATCTTTGGCCACCTTTCACTTTTGCTTTACAAGAGTGAAAACAATTGCACACAATAAACAAGCTCAAAGAAACAACAGTGACCTTTCTTCAAAAAGCCCTTTAAAAAAAACTATAAATATAAATTATTAGTGTATAGTGACAAATGCAGTTCAATGCAAGCTGAACAGCCCAACATCGTCTCTCTCAGGATCCCGGGCCTGCAGAGGTGACACCAGGGCGACGGCGAGGAACGTCGGGCTAATGATGACAGCGACACACTAATAATGGTTTTCAGTAGCTCCTATGACGGTGGGGAGTGTGTTAAATGGGACACCAGAGCAGCCTGACTCACCCGGACCCCCTACTTCCCCCTAATGAGAGTTTGATGGAGTGGTTGTGCAGGTAGATAACGCTAAGTTAATGAGATGTCCTATTCCATGAGACTGTTTGCAGTTCCCTACAGAGTGACTGTGCGCGTGTTGCCCGTGTTGATGTATATTGCTGTCGACTTGAGTGCGTGTGTGACTGCTTACCTGCGTTTTTGAGAATATATTGGTTTCTAGATTACTGTGTGTGCGTGTGCGCGCGCGTGCGTGTTTGGTTTATAGAGCTGTTTTTGTGCGCGTACACTCGCGCGTACAGTACAGCTCCGTCATTTATTTTTCATCCAGCAGTCGTCTAGCACTCGACAGGAAATTAACTGTCAGATTTCTGAAAGAGTGACAGTGCAGAAACTGTCTTAAGAAGAGACGGAATTAATAAACGAAGCAAAGAAGGAAGTAAGAAAAAAGAAAAAAGGCAGAGAGAGAGGAGAGGAAAGCAGTGAGACATCGTTAACAAACAGTCGGCTCACCGCAATGGGGAAAGATGGGAGTTTTGGCGATGAAGAGGGGATAAGATAATGGGAGGGGGGGGATAACCACCTCCCTCATGGCAGGTACATGTCTCTAATTGGGATTCCCACTCCCATTCTGCACCCCCCCCCCCTTCCTTTTCCTTCCATCTCTTCTCAGACAATGCAGTGAGAAAAAGAGGCTTTCCTAATTAATGCAGATATAATGATGGGTCCAACTGTGGACCTCTGCCCCCTCAGAATGTTGATTAAGGCGCTCTATATGTGTGTGTGTGTGAGGCATATCTATCAGGCAGCTCAGCCAGATAAATCTGGGATTTTGGATAATCGTATATTTATGTGTGATGTAATTATACGACTATTGATGCATGCTAAGATTAATAGTGCTGATATTCCTTTCCTACAATGCTGAATTCTATATGCTTAGCGCTGAGGTAATTGGTAGTCTGCTTTTGGCTCCGGCATAACGTGGGAGTACTTAGGAAATCAAAATAGTTCCAAGAAGAAAAAAAAAAAAAAAAAGATGCTGCAGCGGCAGCGCCCGCACTGTTTCTGTGGCAAGCAATCTCTCGGAAGTGAGGTGAAAAGACGTTACAGCAACAAGGGCTTAGTACCAGTGACATCACTTGAAGGGAAGAGTAAAGATAGAACAAGGATGTTGCAGATGACAGATTTAAACTTCTTACAATGACTCCTGATTTATTGAAAATACACAACTGGATTGGGAAGTGTAGTCTGCAATGTTTTTGGAGCTTTACCCATACTGTTGACTTAAATTCAGAAGATCTCTGCCTTGTTTTTTGCAGATTCCTCCAACTTAATGGAAGAGCAATACTAATTCCCTGTAGTTCCCCTTTAAATTGTCAACACCGGTGCTAAACAGTGCTGCAATTGTGTAATCGGCTGTAATAACTGAAAGCTCCTGCAGCTTCATTTCACCCACATTAATTGACACCTGTAGGATGCACTGGAAGCATCATAGCGACGTAATCAAGCTGTCGTAGCCGGGACCATGTGCCTCTGTGGGTGTTTAGTTGAGCGTCATACAGCTGTAGCGTCACCCTAACAGGTGCAACACAACTAGCAGGAAGACGACATGTCATTCAGAGCACCGTCTGCACACGAGAGGAGGTCTAATCAGCCAGTGTTAGGTGAAAACAGTGTGTGTGGGGGTGGACCATGGAGCTTTAAGTAAATTCCTCAGTGTGTAGACTTGCTCGCATGGGGCCACGGAGACATACAAACATAAATTGACTGTATAAAACGATTATTTGATCGGTCACCTCTCGGTGCCTCCCTCACAGCAAAACATAAGCAATGTGAATCTCTGCCTCCATGTTGGCAACGTTACCACGCACAGGTATAAGCGAGGTGGGTGGATTAGCTAAAAACAGCGCTAATTGCTCTGCAGGTTGGCGCCAGGCCGCCGCGGCATCCCCGTCCAGGTTTCACCGCGGCACTGATGCCGCGCGCCGCCCTCGGCCGGGCCGGCAGGTTACCATTCAGGCCACGTACCCGCCTGTAGCAGTAATGAGAAGCGCCTCGCCGTTAATGAGATAAACACAGACATTAGATTTGCCCAGCAGGAGCTCCGAGGAAAGGAGAGGGCGAGAGGAAGAGGAGAAGTAGGTTGGCGGGTGAGAGAGAGAGAGTCGAGGGCGGTGAGCGTTGTGAGAAAGATGATGTGAAGGAGAGATAGAGGAATATGAAATATTTACGGCAAAAGGCTTGGTTAATTTCTTGAAAGTGTGAAGTGGAGCTTCATTATAACTCGGAAAAGAGGTGACAAGTATATTTTGCCTGGAAAACGAGAGAATAAGCGCTCCACGATGATAATGATGATGATGGTCGTAATGGAGAAGTTGATAAGAAAAACAGAACACACTGTGGGGTAACAGCTATTTTACTGGATGAAATGTTGAAATATTCATGCTCCATATGCTGCAAGACGACTGTACCCCTTTTTCATGCGCCCACACACACGCACTCGCATGCAGAAGTACGCTGGATTGCCAGCGCCTGCTGTGACATTTTAACCATATCTATCATTAAGCAGCCTTTTTCCAGGCAAAGCCACTAATGAACACGCAGGAATGAGTTTGCCTGGCGGTGGGCGAGTATGCATGCGTGCATCAACATTCGGAAATGTGATGCAAGGTGGGTTGTGTGTGTTTTTGTGCGTGCGCGGCGTTTGCATATTGTGTGAGTTAAAGAGCCTCTTTCATCAACTCCTGCAAGCTCTGTTGCCCGAGTGAAGTTTATTGTTTCATCATAAAAGTCTCCAGGAAGATCCTATTAAAGTGCATAAACCTCACCTCCAAAACAGGTGTGTTTGGCAGCGTGCAGTATTGTCTACCTGAGGTTTTTAAGATTATGAAGACGGACTGGAAGTTGCAAGGATAACTCGCATCTCAGTGCACGATTTCACAGAATATCACAGAATCCTTAGGTCATTTAAAACTCACCTTGTTGCATCATTGTCCCTGTTTGTGTCGTCCAGGTTTGGCAAGAAGAAAGACGATAAGAGCAAAGATGCTGCCAAAGCCTCCAAAAGCAAACTGGAGGCCCTAAGTGAAGAGGAGCTGGACAGGATCCCTGACAACAGAGACGGGTATGAATCAGACGTGGGCGGAATACGTTTGTGTGTTGGTTTTTCACAGCTTAGAGTGTCAGAAGAGAGGGATTTACAACACGGGAAAGTGCTGAAAGAGCCAGAAAGTTCACACAATCAGAGAGGAGCTTTTGTGGTGAAGTGCTTTGATTGACAGCTCACCTGACAAGTTGTGAATCATCCTGATGTAGCAACATGCACCCACCGAGTCCTGCAGAACAACTGCTCGGCTGTATGTGTAGCACAGCTGTCCGTCATACCAGATTCAGACCGAAGGTTCAAGAAGTAAAGAATGCTTGTATTGTCCCTATGTGTAACTGCCTCCTCCCCTCCCGTCTCACAGCTATGATCCACGTTACGCCGAGATCCACTCTGGCCACGCCACCCCGGACCCGGCCTCCCTCCCCGACGTGGAGGACGACGACAGCGACCCCAACTACGCCCGCATCAACAACTTCCGGCAGCCGCCCTCGCCCCAGACGTTTATCAGTCGCACGCCATCCCCTGCGGCGCTGACAGGGGGGCCCAACCAGCCTCAGGTCTCCTCTGATGAGCTGGATGGGCTCTACGCCAAGGTCAACAAGTCCAGACCCCCGCCTGCTCTGCAGAACCAGCATCAAACACAAGCAGACAGGTGAGAGAGGACAGGGAGGGGCTTGATTATTTATACGCCGCACTTATGAGACCCAGCTTCTGCTGCTCCTCTCTTGATTTGACCTCACCAGTACTGTCATACATATGTGTCTGTTTCCTAAATGCGTGTGGAGCACTTTGCATCTGCAGATGCACCACGTCGTGTGTGTGTGTAGGTGTGCAAACACAAGGCCACGGACCACGACTTGACCAGCATGAGTGAGGGAGTATTTGCACATATCTACATTCATGGTCCGCCAAGACAGAGGATGCATAAAACATGAGTGCATGCTTACACTGTAGTTACACACCTCATATATACACACACACACGTACAGTAACGGCATGAATGATTTATGTCACTTCTCTGTCATGTTTGCAATCATTTTGACCTTTGTGAATCTTTAAAATCTCTGGAAACATGATGATCATCTCTACTTCGTAATTGCATTTTTTTCATAATATTCTTAGAAATAAGTCATAATAAAGTTTTTGTTTCTGCCAAGCTTAGAATATGGAGAAATATTAATATTCCACATGTTTTTCCTTCCTTTTAAGAATTTGCTAAAGGCTCAGTTGGGAGTCCCACACCAACTATAGGATGTACTATTTGCAGAGCCCTATCTTCTACAAATAGTACATCCTCTCTCCCTGTGTCTCATGCTCTTACCCAATCGCCTACAGACGTGCACACAAATATATACAGAGTGCAGGTGCAACAGAACGCATCCCAGAAAGCTCAAGGTTGCCTCCGCTCTCCAATTTAATGTTCGAATTTCAAGCCGCCACAGTTCTCAGGCCACCAGCTGCATCCTGGTCTGTTCACACTCGGCTCTGTAACGTGTTCCAGGCAGATGCGGAAACAAGTTCCTGATACAGATACGAGTGCAAAATCAATACAACTGGAATTACTGAGGCATTCAGAGGTGTCAGTGAAGCCATACGATAAATAATAAATATAAATGCATACAATGTTGAAAAGAGCTTGCTAACTCTCAGCTTTTATTTAAGTTCATTAGGATCCACCAGATTAACAGCGAGGGAACTGCAGCCCGTTTTTGACATCATCCCAGATTTTAGGAGACAAAAAGCTGCATAATAATCGTGAATAAGGCCATTATTTGTGACACATAGTCCGAATCCTTTGCTGTTAATAAGCGTCTGAAGTCACGCGACTCTTCTTCTCTGCTGATGCTCTGCCAGGCCTTTGCTGCCACACATGCTCGGTTGAACAGATGTCAGGTGACTCCCTTCCCTGGCCAGTTAAGAACATCACGTTTGGCCACAGAAACCTCCTCCGTTGCTTTGTCTGCGTGCGTGACATCATTGTCTTGCTGCACAATCCTGCAGTTGATTGCGCTTCCCCCCCCCAAGTTGTCATAAACACATTTTTCACACTTCATGACATGAATAGAGCCACAGCTATGTGCAAAGAAGGAATTGTAGAGGCTTGGGTATTTTACAGGCAATTCAGTGTAATATAATGACAAAATGTCCTTGAAGAAAAACGTGAGCATGAGTAGAATTTGATATTTAGTGCAGGTGTCAGTCAGCTGTTTGAGTGGAAGAGAGAGAGTTAATGCTTGCAGGAGTGCACCGCTTATCAGTGTTGTCATTCCTTCCATTTTATATATTATTACTGCTGAAGTTTTTGAGTTTAACTTGCTGCCAGTTTTGTATGTGTGAGAGGAAAAGGAGAAAATCTAGAGGAGATTGTAATGCAAATGTATCATTTCCCGTATGAAATAATAGAGGCCACATTAAAACTTCCCTCAACTTAAACCGTCTGACAGAAATTACTATTGACTTGCAAATCAAAAACTAAGCCCCAGACACCCAATTTCATCCAGAAAAAGAGGATACGGAGAGAGGGAGAGGTTGGACATGGAAAGCAGACAGATGGGGATGGAAAGAAGTGACAGACGGAGGGACAGAGAGAAAAGAGAAAGCAGGAGAAGAGCGTATAGAAAGAGGGAAGAAAGACGGAGCCAAAACGGAGAGAGAGAGAGAAAACGTGTTAGGCAGAGTAAATGCGGGAGGGAAGAAGTGACAGAGGAGAGGATGCAGACAAAAGAGGAGGAGGGATAATTAGCCACAGTCTAGCAGCCTGACAGATCTGTTAGACCACTTTAGCTCTCATCCACTAGTGGTGGGTACTTCATTACCAGCCTGTTCTCTCCCTCTTCCCCCTCGGTTTCTCTCTATCTCTGCGTCTCTCCTGCGCTCTTGGTGTGTCACTTGTCCATTCTCCCTCCCCTGTTTTACTCATAATGTATATTAGATAGTCTTTAGCATTAGCATGATGGATGAGGGGCCTTCTTTGGCTTGTTAACTCCGTGTGAGGGAGTCTCCGGAGACAAAGAAAGACAGAAATAAATGTCTGATAATGTTGGTAGAGGGAGGTCACACTGCACAATCTGACTAAATAGTGCCCACCAAAAACATGCAACATCCAACCTTTGCACACAGAGCTTTTAAGTGGTATATAATTTATTAGCAGTCAGTATATTGGAAGTATTGACTGTGTAGCCAAAGCCTGAGATAGCCTGTTCTTCTCTGCCATAGAGCTCCATTGTTTCCTTTTTTTTTCAGCCATTTATTTGACATATTGTCACAGATAGTGATAGTGACAGGAAATAAGGGGAGCAAGAGGTGGGACAACATGCAGCAAAAGCCCCTGCCTGGAGATGAGAATTGCAATGCTGCAGCATGATCAACATATGAGGCCCTCAGGCCATCAGGATCCCACACTCGCCATGTAAATAGTCTCTGATCCATTAAATGTATATTAATTAATTAATGTCGCAGCAAGATCCCAGCAATTACTTTATCTCATCATAACTTATTCAAATTAAGGCCAAACCAGGAAAAATAAGAGCCAATAAACCAATGCAATCCAATGCAATAAACCAGAATTTACCTTTAAATACCCTAGGTGGCCATGTTGGATGACCTCAGATGTATTCCACGGTCGCGCCCATTCACATCATGCGCTCCCACTCCCGCACGCTCCCTCGCCGCCGGCTATTTCCACTCACGTCGCGCCACCTGTGGCTTGGACGAAGGCGCTCATTCACAAAGTCGGTGCATCTGTTAAAACACACGCAGCCCGCCATGAGGTTGGAACCCCTCGTGCCTTTCATTCACACAGACGCACACACAGTCCGAAATAGACGCGCGCACACACACACAGCCACCCACGTGCAATATTTTTTCTGAGAGGAAGCCCAGTGTAGCCTAGCAACAATGCTGTGTGTGGTCCGGTGAGTTTGACAAAAATGGAAAAAAAGGTGTAATCAGAGGTCTTAGCTTATAGCTACTCTGTGTGTGTGTGTGTGTATATAGTTGATAGAGCAAATGCTTTTTCTCTAATTTCAGAGTATCTTAGGCTCCTGCAAAGCCGTTCCTCGATAACTGCATGCAAAATTTTTATTGTTTCCAAGGGAACAACATATCTGCTTCTTTCATCTTTTACATTACACTGTTTTAAGGATGCCGAGGAAGAAATGTGTGCATTATGCATGTGGGATGTGGTGTGTGCTCGTGAAATCCTTAATGCTAATGCAGCTTTATCCAGATGTTTCTTGAAGTAAGTCTGCATGGCCTGCGTGTGTTTGCATAGTTCTGCCAACTGAGACACGCTGGTGCCACCCCCATCCCCTCTCTTCCTGTCAAAGCCCTCAACAGTGGACTCCCGGCACTGTCTCCCTAATTTACTCTCGGACATTTTCATTACGCCTTCAATGGCAGGTGTGCGCCGTGATGGGCGTCACATTTGATTAGAGCTATGCTAGAGGCTGACCTGTGGAGAAAAAAGGTTAGCTATGCTTGTCAAATTTTATTAGCCAGAAGGCAGTCTTTGTAGCTGGAGCAAGAAACAGGGAGATGAGATGAAAGAGGGGTGGGGGGAAGCGAGAGGCCAACGCGGAGAGATGTAAAGAGTTGAGAGAGGTGTGTTGTAAAATGTGCCATTGTGCTAAGAAAAGGAAGATGAAGGTGAGCTTGTAAGCTAAGACAAGTAAGTGACACTTCAGTGAGCTTGCTCCCACATTTCTACCGCGGTTCAAGCAGTGGCAGCGGGAATACACGCCTCGAAGTTTACCTGACACAGCGACAAAGTCCGATTCTCAAATCGCTCCAGACAGGCCCGACTAATTGTCGAAACATCTTAAAAACGAAGCTACATGGTCTTTTGGATGTAGATTTGCTGATTCTCTTCACAAGCCATGAATAGCATCCCTGTTCAGTTCTTCTCCCTGCCATGCCGGTGCGACACAGTTTCTTTCCCCTATAGACGGAAAAGACGGGAAGCAAACAGCGTGAAAGAACTGCAAAGCTGACATTGTATGAGGAGACTTCCCATTAAGGCAGAAATTCACTTTTCGGTATTGTGTATGCAAACTCTTGTTGTCTGCTGTGGATTTAGTTGTCAGGCAGCACCTGCCTGAGGAAGAGCTCAAAGAGAGAGGATATGTTGTTCCCTTGAAAGCAACACATCGTTATTCATCAGCACATGCATATTAAGCCGTTTTTTTTTTTGTCCTCTTTGCCTTTAAAGCATCTTTTATTGGCGCTCTATCTGAATAATTAAAATGTTTCCTTTTGCGCTTAAGCAGCTTCCAGATTTTCTTTTGTTCATGGTCAGTTACACAGAGGAAGCCGACTGTTACTGGCAGCTAGTGTTGGATTGTGAGTTAATCACGTTTGATTTTTATGGCCGTGCACTCGTCTAATAACAGAAAACAGATAGGTGGTGAGTAATGTGCCTGTTGTATTAGATGCTGCGATGGCTACCAGCCCTTTTTGTTTGTTACCCTTTAAAATGAGCAACGGATGACTTTTTCTTCTCGGCCTGTTTCACTTGGAGGATTTTTAGAGTGGCACAAGAAGTATTTTAAAATTATGCACAAGTCCAAAAATAATGATCATTTCGTGTTGTTTGTAACCAATATGTGACCGACTTGGCTGCAAACTAAATTTCCATGATTCCACAAAAACACACTGGCTAAATTTCTGGTGACATGTGGAGTAATAATTAAGGCCAAGCTAGTGCAGTCTCCACGTTTAAAGGCATAACACTAATTTTACACATGGAGATCAGTTTGCTAGTCATGGAAACAGTTGATTTGGATCATTTTTATCTGTCTTTTGTAAGTCTGAGCTGCTCTAAATGATCACAACAGCTGCGCTCAGGCCTCCTCTGATCTGAGTCCATCCTTACAGCTTCAAGGTGGATCTCCTGTTGGTTATTATCATCGCATCACCACTGCCGTTCTTTACAAAAACCACATAACCGATTCTGCTTCAGTCAGGTTTCTGCAGCCAGTCAGGACCCAGAGATATAAGACTCAGAATAACTGATAACAGACGAGTGTTCAGCCCGGGTTTAAAATTGGGAGGCAACAGAACCTCTTTGTTTATCCATCGCTTCCAGTTCAGAGCTCCGCTGAGTTTCTGTCCGACTCTATTCCCAATCCAGCGCCAGGGAACCAAACACTGACCGTGCACTTTGATGTGTGCTTACCTCCAGCACGCAGGCGGCAGAGGAAAAAAAAAAAAAAAAAACTGCCTGCCTGAGCTTTTTCCCCCCAGTGTGTTGTGTTTAAATCAGCTGGCCACAGCAAGACGAAGTCGCCAAACCAGCCGGCGGCACTGCACACTTCCTAATTAGTCTGCCTCCACACTGGCTAACACCACAGGATAGTTGCTTTTCTGACACACTCTCTCCCGCTCGCTTTCATACAGCAGACGGTTTTGTTCTCACTCCAGTTCCCTCGCTCTTTCTCTCACTCTTTTCCAAGTTCCCGTCTCTGTCTTTGTGTTGATGTTTGGTTTTGCTCTCATTCTGTCGTCTGATGCATCTTTCATTTCCTGCTCCTGCGCCTCATCCTCTCCCCCTCTTCCCCATCCTCCTCCACGTTCCCCTCTCTCAGCACGCTCTCAGATCAACCTGCATAGTCAGATACTCTGAAATATGGATGAAATATGATACTTGAAGGTAAAACATGTCTGTGGTTTAGATAATATAGCAAAATAAGACTTTCATTTATTGATTAGTTGCCGTCTATTTGCAGACAGTTTGGGTAATAATTCTACAGTTCATCCTGGTTTTCTCTTTGTTTGCAACCTGTCTGATCACCTCACAACTTCTTACTTTCTCCGTCTCACTTCTTTTTGGTGATGTCACCATGTTTAATTAACTTGGTGACTACAGCGCTATGATTACCAATGTGAATGAGGACCAAAACTACAGAAAATAAGACCCAAGTTGTGATAAATCCTGATTATTCCAGACATAACATTTCATTTAACTTTCTTGATGTCACATTCTTATATGACTCTGCTCTACTGAGATAATTGTCATTGGCTGTAAAGCTTAGATCTGTTGTGTTTATGCAACTGGCCTCAGGCCTGCAGACAGGCAATCAGCAGCAGTTATTAGCTCCTGATGACAACAGGGGAGCCTACCTGTCTCCCTCTAAACACACAGTATAGGACAGGACATGCAAATGTGTGTACTTATACCGACGCATACACACACACATTAATGTATCCCTCTTTCCCTCCTCTGTCACTGTTTGGAAAGCAGCCTGCTGAATTGTCAACCCATCAAACTGCTACTCAACACCCCCCACCACCACCACCACCCCATGTTTTATCCAGAATCAGCCTCAGTCTTCAGCCATTAATATGATAATATTTGGCGTTGTCAGTGATGGAGGCCGCGGCATAATGAGATAATTACAGTGTTGTTTCATTTGGAGAGCGACACGCACGCTCAATCAAAATGGCAGCCCTAATTACGGGCCCAGGGATTGGCTAATGGCTTCGGTAGTAGAGGGGTGGCGTGAAAAAAAAAAAAAGAACAGCTCAGCTTGGCTCTGTGCATCCATTCTCTGAGGGTCCGTTTGTTTGTTTGCGTGTGGAGTGGGACTGGCGGAGGGTGAGGAAGAGTAATAAAAAGTCATAAGCGAATAAATAAATAATACAAGAGATTAAGTGGGAATATCTTAACAGCAAGGTTGTCTGCAGGACGCGGCAGGAGGAGGAGGAGGAGGGTGAAGGGGAGAGACAAAGATTAGTATTGATTATCTGTGTGTTGAAACCAACCATTAAACCAGTCTCAAGCAGCAACAATTAGCGCAGCGCCGGGCCTGACGCCGCCTCACATATCCATCTTTATAAAGCGTCTGCGCTGGTGTTTCACAGCAGATCGGAAACTTTTGGAAAGTTCTCTCCTCATGGCCGCGAGTCAGGACTGACTTCTGCGTCCTCGCCGTCGACAGGGACTCGGAGCACTTCGAACATAACGGCACAGAAGTGTGCGTGGCTAGGCCGTCTGTCCCCGCTGAGTTGCATAAAAGGCGGGCTGCATTAAATCGGGGTAGGTATATGCGCAGGCACCGTCAGTGTGTCCCACGTAGCAAATTACAAGGATTAACTATACGCGCGGAGAGAAACGCACACTTTCACACATTCCTGAGGTTGTCTCCACACGCAAACACACACCCAGAGTCTCAGCCAGATTTTCTAATTAAAGGCAGGGTCGCAAGAGAGACTTAAACATGTAAGCTATGCACTCCACTAATGAACCTCTCTATCTGCTCTCCGTCTCTCGGCCGCTCTCTCTCTTTCCTTTGCTCCGTTTCGGTCAATATCTGCCTGGAGGTCAGACCATTAGAATGTGAGGCACAGCGGCCGTTTGATGAAGGCTGCGTGTGGGTGTTTACGCGGCGGACAAAGGCCGTTTGAGTTTTACAGATGCAGAGGAAGGCTGCAAAGTTTGCCCCCCCCCCCCCTCCTCAGATTACATCGTTTTTCTCTCCCTCTGTTTGAATATTTTTGTACTGCACCTATCTCCTGAAGACGAAATAGCAAACGAACAGCATATCAGTGTCAATATTAGATACCTGTTTCCAATGCAGCCAGTAAACACAGATAAACGACAGCACTGTGTCATACTTTGGTAGCACATCCTGAAGGATTATGCTCACTCAGACGCGCAATTTTTATTTGTTGCCTTTTGTGTGTGTGTGTGTGTGTGTGTTTATGTGTGCTCGGCTCTGTACTCTCAGGTGTGTGTAGCTTATCTACCATTAAGGTCCAGTGAGCATGATGATGTTTCTCTTTAAGTTTTGTCCCCATTCTGTCCTCAGTTCTTATCTCTGTGCCGGCAGTCACCGCCACTTTTTCCCCTTCCTTTTTCATTCTTGTTGCCGAGGCGTTCTCCTTTTTCGCCTTTTGGTCACTTTCTGCAAAGGTCGGGTTCAGCGGGATTATTTGGGCGAGTGTAGTTCGAGGCTAGAGCTGCGCTGGTCTGTGTGATTTTTAAGCGAAAAGACACATCCGTCAAACGTTTTCATGCAGTTTTTTGTTCCATTTTTTTCCGCCTTGGTTTTCTCTGTCACCTGTAGAAAGTTTAGTTCAGGCGCTGATGTCTTCTCTGAGGCAGCGCTTTGTGGATATTATCTGTCTGCCTGTCACTCTTCCTGCCCTGTCAGGGGTTGTCAGTGCAAAGCAGAGGAATAGCACTGGATTCAACAAAGAATGAAGCTGAACACAAAGTATTTTACCTGGCTTTTTCTTCACTTTTCTGTGGTGAAAATGTTCGTCCCTTAAAGTGAACAAAGCACATCTTTAGGTCATTAGCTTTGGAAAATCATGAAATAGCTCTGGATTTGACTTTAAGGCCATGATGAGAGCCCTACCATGCAAATCTTTCAGATTCAGATAATAGCTTCCCTCCGAACACCAACCATCTGCTGTTATTTACACCTCCATCTGTGTCTCTCCGCAGCGATCAGCGTCTCCAGGGGCTGCGCAGGGAGTACCAGCAGGCCCGAGCCGCTCCGGGCTACGAAGAGCTGGACGCCGCGCGACGCAGGGTCCTGGAGCACGACCCACACCGGGTGAGTGTGCATGCCCGTGGCTGTGTGGCCTAGAAATGGCCAGTTTTGGTGCCAGGAAGTTCAACACTAGCTTGCTTCTTCCCCCAAACTCCATGAAACGACAGCACGCTGGACACTAGTTTAAAAGATTGAGTAAATGAAGGAAATGTGTGTGTATGCGTCTCCAGAGCACTCCAGTGTTCCTGTGTGCTCAGCCTGTTTTCCCCTGCGCCTTTCTCAGGCTATTTTCAGCTCTCTTGTTAACATTTTGAGGTGCTGTGTGCCACCGAGGCGGCGCCCGCTCTCCTCCTCATTTAGTTTATGGAGAGATCTATTAGACCGGTGACATTTCCATCCACCCTTTCTTTTAGCTTTATACCACAGCCTCCTCTCTCTCTGTCCCATCCTATTGCTGTTCCATTTCTCCTGCATTTGTCCCCCCCCTCACCTCATTCCCTGTTCTTTCTCTTTCTTATTTTGTCAAGAACAACAATGGCCTGAAATCTCTCACTGTAGTTGCCTCTCCTAACCAAGCTGCCCCGCTAAATGTCCCTGAACCTGTATCGATCCAGCCTGAGGAATCATTTCATTTACCTCCGTACACTCCCGAAGTCAGCATACTCGCCATGGAAATCAATAGCCATTTATCAGCCATTTTAAAGATGGGATTTTTTTAATAGCGGGCCCAAGGATGCAGAAAATCACACTTTGATCCGAATCAGAATCTGGCCGCGGTGATTTGCGGAGGCACTTCCTCAGAGCTAGATTTCTTTTTCATCGAATGACACAACAGAGCAACGAGGGGGAGCAGAGGCATCTGGGAAATATGGGATGGATTTACTGACAGCATCGCCGATAACCAATCACCTGACACAACCTGCCTCCTGCTGGGCTCGCTTCCCTGCTTATTGTAGTCTCTGTTTATTGAGCAACGGAGCCCTGTGAACCAGTCTTCATTAGGCGCTCGCAGACACACACCACGGCCGCTTTCTTTGAGGCCCAAAGGGCTTCATCACTCATTACACATCCCCGTGCGGCGCGTGTCTCCGCCGTGACTCAGTCGGTGCCGAAAACTCTGATGCAATTAAAGCGCAGCGAGCGTGAGGCGCAACCTCTGATCTGACGGTTGTTTTTCCCACCCTAAAACCGACGGCGGCGTCCGCGGGAAAAACCAGCAGTGGGCTCCTCCCCCGAGGAGCCCGATAATGAAACACCCCACTCGCAATCACACACACCCAAACACATACAGCACATAGTGACAATAGAAACACTAAAACAGTAGAAGATCCAGGAAGTAATACTGGGTACCAAAAAACAGATGATAATGGGATGTTGTATTGAAACACAACAGGGTGGCTGAAAAATGACTGTTTTAATCAAACAACTAAAAATAAAGCATCGCTATGTCAAAAAAATACGCTTGCAACCTTCTTGTCGTGAGCGACTTTGGACAAAAGCGTCTCCCAAACGAGCAAAACTGAATGTAGAAGTTTGTTGGTTTCAGAAGTCGAGAGGGTGACACAGGAAAGCTTTTAGGCTTTAACGAAAACCTGAGAACTTCCTGCATTTCTATATATAATTCTAGCTAACAACATGAAATCTTTTATCCTGTTTTCCATAATGATGGCGGTCTGAAAAACACTGAAAATGTCATGCTGTTGCTGTATTAACACACTAACGGCTTAAAATTCCATTCTGCGAGGGGAGATCTGATACTTCATGATACATCTTCACTAAAACACACTGAAACTTTGTCTTTTGCTGTTTTATCTTCGATTGATGCTTAATTCTAGCGTCTTCCACATCACCAACTGTAAATCAAATTGCTTTTTCTCCCTTTTCCACCCCAAAAACAAGCTCATTTTATACTTTCTTACCATAGTCAGAGCTTTTTGTCCTGTTCTCGCAGCTGATGAGATGGATTTGCAGGCACACACAGGCAGCATAGCGGAAGGTAAATCTCTAAACAAGCATTTGTACCAATCACAGAACAGCCTTATATTTAGATAAAAATATCAGCGTGAGACTAAAATAAGACGGTCACGTTTACGTTGATGGCCGTCCCCCGTCAGCTGCTGACAAAGTGGGCTTTCACCAGCACATTACTCCGCACACATTTACCTATTTTCTCCCCCGGCGTGGTACAAGAAGAGTGTAAACGCAGACCACTTGAGCGCGATGCTCACTTGCTAGCTGTGGCCTTGTGTGATCAGCCTTTTAGCTGCCGCCTCCACCACCACCGCCGCCGCTCTTTTATGCTCAGCCATTTCTGCAGCCATGAATGGTTAAAAAGGTTTTTCAAGCTCTCCACACAAGGCCAGGAGCGCCATTCTCCCTCCCTGAGTGGTTTATGTGTGATTTAAAGAGAGGGCGAGTGTGTGTGTGTGTGTGTGTGTGTGTGTGTCCGCTTGCTCTCCTGAGCTGGAGGATCCTGGGTAACACGCTAACCTAAGCTGACATAAACAAAAGCGGGGATAAAAGACTGTGGTTATGATATCTATTCATGTCTCTGTTTATTCTTTCAGCGGTCGTCTATCTACACCATCTTAAGGTGGAGTTGCCTGTGCGTGTCACCACTTCAAGTGTGTGTGTGTGTGTGTGTGTGTGTGTGTGTGTGTGTGTGTGCAGCTAAATCTGGTCTTCAAAAAGGACTCCATGTCCCTTCCTCACTTCTCTCCCCCAGCCCCTCTCCCTCTGTGTCTCTGTCTGTCTATCTGTCTCTAATTTGACCCTTTCCCCATGTTCCCTGTCTGCGGATAGGTCACACTTGTAATTATGACAATCACACTGTCCCCTTCTCTCTGTCTGTTTTCTCTATATGCTAATGATAGGCTCTCTGTAATGACTTGATGGCCAATTAAGCCACCAAAGTACACGAGCGGTTTCTTTTTCTCGACTTCTTTGTTCTATAAAATGAGTCAGTAATGACTTTTTACACGTGGACGCCAAGTTGTTGTGGCAGAGTTTTGAACTCATTATTTCAGTAACTGGTTGAATTATTCAGTGACACCTTTTTAAAGGGACCTTTACTTCCATAAAGTTGGGGGTCTCTCGACTTTTGAGAGACAGGTTATTGAAAGAACGGTCGAAATCGATGCAGGCGAGGCAGAGATATCCTTTTTTTTTTTTTACTCCATAAATGCTCGACCCCACATTTCCCATAATGCAGCCATCTTTTCAGTAGATGCTCCCTGCTGGGTAAATGCCGTTTTGACTTCACACCCTAATTTGCAACTGGCTTCTTGTTAATTGGTGGCATCATGCTGCTGCCACTGTTGGGGTTGGTGTATTTGGCCGGGGTCTGATAGTGTGGATAATGCTACCTTTTTTTCCTTTTTTTTTCCTTTTGAAAAGGAATTTATTCACTTTGGTTTTCCACGGCTGCGCTCGGATCAGCCGCGAAAGACCTCGACATCATTGTTTTCTCCCGTCTTGACAAAAGCTCCTCCAGAGCAACAAAAGTCATTATCTAACTGATTTCACAGGCTGAGCGCTACACCTCGTGACTGAGCTTCATGTGTAAAATTGGCGGAGTTCCACTTTGAAATTATTTTCCGTTTAAAATTTGCTTTGTATGCCCAATAGAATGACGGAAAGATGACTTTTTCTGGCCTCTTAAAGGGACAGTTACGTTTTTATTTCAATTTTTCTATCATGTGCTTCTGAACATCTTGTCATTGATTTTTAAAGGTTCTTTAAATTATAATTAAGGGAATTAACTGATTAAGAAATCAGCCCACTCAAAAATTCATTCATCCATTCGTTAAGTCATTCACCTTTGGCCTATTTGCCCCCTGGTGGTCACTACTGGATGTCCAGTAATGTCTGCAGCTGACGCACTTACAGGATCACCTCCACTTCACATCAGCCACACCGTGTCTTTATTTACTCTAGTCCTGATTACTCGTCTATGATGTTTATTACAATGTAAATGCACTTTGGGCTCATTTCGGCTGACCATGCATAACGTGGTCAGCCGAAATGAGCGATGCTTCATTGAACCAGAGTCTTGTTTACCCACTCTAGCAAAGACGCAGAGGCGCACGGTATCACACACACACACACAAACTCATGCATCTTATCTTCAACTCATTACCCTGTGAATCGTAAACAACAGTGGCGGCACATGTGACACCTTAATAAACACAGAAGTCCCCGAAAACCACAAACGCAGCTACACACTCGGAGTCATTATGAAACACACACAGAGGAGTGCTCACAGAAGTCCGGATACGACTTGTCATCCGTTGCGCAGCTGTTTTTTGTACTTCTCTCTAATGTTGTGTGTGCGGACATCCATCACCTTGATGATATTTTAATGTCACATCCTCGGGCTGTCTCAATCTCTCCCCCCTCTCTCACTTTTTTCTCTCCCTCCCACACGTCGGCCATCACTTCATAAATAAACCCCCACATCATTAAGTAAACACGCACCAGCCTGTCACGGTGATAGATGGCCTACACACACTCGCAGAGGCGTGCACACACACACACACACACAGCCACTGGTGATCTGTGTGGGGTGCTTCATGCCCACAGGCAAAAGGCCCCGATGGTGTTTTTTTGCGCCCACAATCCTAATGAATGCGCACATATTCGTCTGTGAGCGTGCATCTAAAAGCTCGATTTTAGGGGGAAAATAAAGTCAGAAAGTTATTATAAAGAGCGGATTTCGAAGTGCGGTGGTAACACACTTCAAAATGTGCCCACAGGCCCTTTGCGGTTAGATATTGATATTTAGTTTTGTTTACTGGTGAGATCCGTTGGCTCCCACTGTGCCCCAGTGACTGGCCCTCACTGCTTTCACCTGACAAGTGCCTCCTCCCGCCACACACCTTCTGCTGCGAACAATTCAGGCTCGCTCACAGCAGAGCGCAGGTGTAATGGATGTGCTGGCAGGCTCGCCCCGCTGCGTGCCCGCCGTTGGGGAAGCTGCCACCACAACGGTGTAGCCCGGCAGAAAGCTGCTTATGAAGACAAGAGGGGGACCCGAGGGAGAGGAGCGGGAGAGAGGAACGAGGGGAGCGACCAAACAAGAGAGATAATGCGAGGGGAATGGAGAACAGGGAAGGGGAGTGGCAGCGGGGCAGCCAGTCAGAAG
Organism: Heniochus monoceros; assembly: GCA_029783685.1. Lineage (NCBI taxonomy): Eukaryota > Metazoa > Chordata > Actinopteri > Chaetodontiformes > Chaetodontidae > Heniochus > Heniochus monoceros. Next base: position 9,555,762 of record JAPZEA010000017.1, on the reverse strand, counting down.
AACAGAAAGTGAGAAGGGAAGAGAGAACATATGTGCTTATGAGAAGCGGGGAGGGGGCTGAGAACATGACTAAGCAACAGCGCAGAGTCGACGCAAATAAGACTTCAAGAGACGCCTCGGGGGGGGGGGGGGGGGGGGGGGGGTTTGG
>JAPZEA010000017.1:9537613-9548099 GCA_029783685.1 Heniochus monoceros | reverse complement strand
TCTAATTTGGGGAAATGGGCTTCCGCATGAAAAGCACCCATATGACAGACATCCATTGTGTGTGTGTGTGTGTGTGTGTGTGTGTGTGAGTGTGAGTGTGTGTTAATAAATGAATCTTCCAGACCTATGGCTGCAGGCTATTATGTTAATACAATCAATGGACAAAGAATTTCACTAATTTTATCTAAACTCGCATTTCCTTCCCTCCTCATCACTCTCTCGCTCGTCCTCTTCCCTTCTGTTTTTTCTCTCAGAACATGTATTGGGCCTTGTTCAACACACACACACACACACACACAGAAGGTCTTCCACCTGAGTCCCATCTTCTTGCTGAGACTAATGCCCCCTTTACCTCACATTATGCATCTCTTTGCATAATCCCCCTAACACACGCACGCACACTGCCATCCAAAGACGGAGCATTCACTTCCCGACATCATATTAAATCTGCACACAAAGACACACATCCCTCCCCTGGCTTCCACTGCATCAACACACGTGTCCACACGCACACAGACACGAAGACACTTCAGAGAATCGAGCAGCAGCCTCTGATGTGCGTTCACTTCCTGGATCGCATTCAGAGACATTAGCGCTCCCTGCGTTGCAGAGACATGCTAATGATATTTGCTAATGCACCGCTGCTGCACCGACATGCAGAATGAGTTTTTTTTACTCATGCGTGCATGCAAAACACAGCTAGGCTGCTGCTGCGTGGAGTCGTTTAGACTCTTCATAGGGTGTGTGTTGGTGATATTAAATTCTGCATATGTGGGTTGTGCTGCTTTGATAGCCGGGATCAAACGTATCACTGTTTACTTCTTTAGATTTCTATGTGTGTGTCTGCCAAGCCAGTGATTGCTTGGTTATGTACACATGTGCATGTCAGTTACTGCTGCTTTTGTGTATTTGACCACCGTGCCCGTGTGTGCACGCCATGCTACGGCGGCGTATGGCGTCTTTGACCGATGACATGCCCATTGAATAAACAGCCTGTGTTTGTATGTGAAAACCCCACAGGCCAGATTACGCATAATTGAAACTGTATGCTCTCTTGTCTCTGTCTACCATCAGCCTCCAGGCGTAGCTTGTTTAAACCCCATTCTATTGTTGTAACCTCAGACCATGGCCACGCTTACACAACTAAATTTGACACATATTGTTCTGTATGTTAGCCTTCCACACACTAAGTCAGAGCTTTTCGCACCAAAAAAAAGGGTGATGGCGTTTCAGGAGAGCTCCAAAAGATGTGAAATATTCCCTCATTTGGTGTTTTGATGGCGGTGGTGGAGAGCGCCGACACGTCCGTCCCAAAGTGTCCCACAGGTGTGTTTGACGTCCATATGATTCACATCATTTTCACACTCGTCAAACCTTTCAGTGAGCCCGTATGGAAACATCTGCATCCGTTCTGGTTCTCCTCTCATGTATCCAGATTTTTCCCTTAATTTGTCACCCGTCTGTAAGTCATCACGAGGAGCAGGAGGTGACAGAGTAGAGGTTTATCCTGCTGAGAGCAAGCTGAGTAAACTGCTGGCTGTCTTGCTCCCCTACCACGCCATGCCTGTAATCCACAGTTGTTTGCCGACAGAAAGAGAATGAAGAAGAGGAGATTTAGCTGATTTTAGACGACTTTGGTGTTCCCGTGTGTGTGAAAAATGGCCTGAAAATGCTATTGTGTACCAAAGTGCGTTTCNNNGTGCGTTTCATATGCATGTAAACAGTATTTCCAGATCACTGAGCGCGGCTTTAATCAGTCACTTCCTGGTGTGTGTGCACGAGAGAATTCTTTCATATGACTGGTGTGTTTGCACGAACCGTGCACACACATGTTCATCAGAGGGGCAGAGTGCTTGCACATGGCTACATGTGTTTATGTTATCATGTGTGGGGTATTCCATGATTTCTCCCATGTTTCCACCGAAACCGCATTCTGCACACAAACACGTGCTTTACATACCTCATGTACGTCCACTGGGTTAGATTTCCATAGCGCTGAAATATTGCAGAGGTTAAACATGCATGAGGACGTGTGTGATCTCAAGATTTAGCTGCTTGATTAGGCCAAAAATCTGCAAATAACTCATTTCACAGTTTTTTTTTCATCAAATCTCTGCCTGAGTGAGTTCCAGTGCGAGAGTTATGACTTCAGTGCCTTGCTCAAGGGTGTTTTTACCGTTTAGTGAACCTTTTCCAGTCCACACACTGTGCTTACATCACTTGTCCTGTGTCTCCTCACAGATGGCGCCCAGAGAGTCTCAACCTGCGCCCCGCTACGAGGAGAAGGACCCACATTACCCCACGCACCCCAGGTGAGACCGCTCTGCGTGTGTGTTATTCCTCAGCGCAGGAAATGAAAGGATAACTTCTTGCCACTCCCTCCCTTTGTGTCTCCCCCACTCACACAAGCGCACACACACACACACACACACACACATACGAGGCACAGACTAATCCTCTTTGGAGCTTATAATTAAATCTGGAGTGTTTGCCTTGGGAGTGTCTACTCATCCCAGGAATAGGAGTGTTCAGCTCTCCAGAGAGCAGGGCACAGTCAGGAGGATCACACACACACACACACACACACGCAGAGAGGATGGTTTGCTCTTATGAAGAATGTATAACCTCTAGTGTGAGTTTAATGGAACTGCACATGTTCCTTCTGTTTGTTTAAACGTTCTCACATACGTACACACACACACCTCTTCTGTTCTTCCTATAAGTGTTTCCCAGCACACATACATCAGTCCAACCATACCGGAATATTACCCTGCGACTCGTGTGTGTGCGCGCACACGCTGAGCAAACGCCATCATCATGACGGTCGCGGCCCAACAGGTAAGTGGAGCGCGGGGTGGCGCGGCGCGAGGAAAGCGAGAGGAGGGGAATTAGGAAATGGAGGGGACACCGGGATGGAGAGGAGGAGAGGGAGAGAAAGAGAACAGTCATTTCACGGGTTATTGCCCCTCCTGATATGACAGGCACCAGGGAGCACAAACATCAGCGCTGGCTCAGGGGGGACGAGACACACTGAGAACCCGGGAGAGAGAAAGAGGGACATGACAAAGCAGCAGAGGGACGGAGAGATCACCAAACTGTAACTATGGAGACAAACCCAAATGGAGACAGACACACTGAGGGAGACTTGGAGGACCTTTGACAGCTCAGTCGAAACTGTACTTATGTACAGCAGCAGAAAAGCCAGATCTCATGCCAACCACTTATCGAAACTTTCTCTGCAAAAAAACAACTGAAGGCGGTCTGGAAAATTGAAAACCTTCGCAGCCAATCAGACTGAAATCTTGCATCGGCATCGGCAGGCCAGGCCTTCTCTGTTTGCCGCTTAATTATTTCATCGAGCGAAAAATGCCACACAACAGCACCTTTCCAATTCTGCTGGATTTTAGATACCAAACATTTCAAATCTGCAAACTACACAGGATGACAGCTGAAATATTGGACTGTATTTCATATGGCAGCTCAAAAGTTTCAAATGTAAGGGATAAAGTGACAGCAGCCTTCTTATACTCGTATATAATTTGGTATAAAAGGGGACATTTGGGACATTTGCCTCAGCAGAAGAGCAAAATCAAGAGCAACAAAAGGCAGAGGAAGAGTTCCAGCTCGAATTTGAGCAATATTCAAACTCACATGTGCGTGTTCTTGTTTCTGATTTCCCTGTAAAGATAAATCACGACTCCTCAGGCCCCCAAAAGTCCTCTGACTCCCCCCAGCACACAGAGGCGAGAGGAGGAGGGGACGCAAATATATTCCGGGAATGTTTTTTTTTCTTTTTTTTTTTTTTTTTATCGGGGGATAAAAACAGGAGAAAAAGAGAGAGCAGACACAGCAGTGAATTGAATGCATTTTTCAAAGTGGAGCTGAACTTTGTGCAAAATCCCCCCGGGGGCCGCCATTATTGAAAGCCATTTCCTCTCAAAATGAGTGCGGCTCCACCATTGGCCTGGCTCTCATTAGCATACATTTGGCCTGCCTTTTGTGTGGAGCCGGCTGGGGCTGCAGCTGGAGGGGTGGGAGTGAAGGAGGTGAGTGTTTGTGATTGTGTGTGTGTGTATGTGTGTGTGTGTGTGTGCATAGTACAGGAGATGTAGCAAATCACCTCGCAGATGGGAGCATATGGAGAGAGAGTAGAGGAGAGGTAAGAGTCAGACGGATGGAGATGAAATCGAGGCTTTCAGGCAGACATTTAAATATTTCACTCGCAGTGTTGTGCAAAGTGTCAATATGTCCACGCACATTATGGCTCCCCTAATGAAAGCACACAGGTACGGTCTGTTAAATTTGTGTTTTTCAAAATCTTGGAGGTGTTTTGATCGAGTTTCATCTTTTTTTTTTCCTCCCGTAGGATCAAGTTATTTTGTAGCTTTAAGGAATACAGCATAAGCCACTTTTCTCACAGTCAGACAAAAACAGAGCAGCAAGAGTTTGCCCTGTTACCTATTTGCTTTCTTCACTGTATCGGAAAACATTTCTCATCACAATCCCGCTGCTCAGATTGTGGTTTCATTATACTGAGATCTGTCTGGCCGCCCGCCCACCTCTCAAATCAAGAGTTTCTTTGGACCTGAAGGAGTGAATGCCAAAGTAGCGGAGCTGATGGAAAGAAAGTGGACCTCAGCCTGGGACTCAGTGCTGAGGGCTACTGCGCGGCGGCCAACAAGAGAAGCTGAAGTCTGGGAAAGAGGATTTGGAAAGAGGGCTGGAAGTGGCAGCGTCGAGAGGTTTGCCCCAGGGAGGGTGATAGTGCTGCTTTGGCGAGTACCTCCCTCTCCACTGGCCATTAACGCTGGGGTGCAGCTCAGCCCGCGGATAGGCTCTGTGCTCGGGGACACGCACAAATGCACGCACACACACGGCCATATGGAGAATATTAACATCATTACCAATTCAAAGCAGCAGGTCAGGGGCGCAGCGACCCAGCCCCTGGTTATCCAATCAGAGCGCCCCCTGACCCACTCCCCCAAGGTGATTGGATTAGGGGGCCGGGTTGGCGCGGCAGCGTTGCTGGCCAGCGCTGATAATTGGCTGATTAATGTGCAGCCGATGGCCAGTGAGTCAGAGAGCACAGGGCTCCAACCAAGAGACCGTACCGGCCTCATGAAGCTGCTGTCACATCCGGACAATGCAGATGACCCACTGAGAAGGACACAAGATGTGTGTGTGTCTGTGTGTGTGAGTCATAAAGGTCTTCACAGGTCCTTTTGGTTCATTGTAACCAGGACCCTACATGGGGCCAAGTTAGGCCATGCCCAACTTCAGTCTATTACATGTCTGCTACCCAAGTGGATCCAAGTGGATCAGCTCTGATCACGTGGTGTGTCATGCTTCATGTCACAGGATTCTGCTGCCAGCGTTGCCGCCCCTTTCTGTTTGGGTCATCAGCATCACGTCCAATAAATCTTGGGTCTGTTTTGGACGTTTGGCTGTCTTCAGATCCATTTTGGATCTACTTTCTTTTTTTTTTAGCCAGCCACACTCCCGGTGTGGGTCCAAGGATGGTAATATCAGCCAGTCGGCGCACTACTTAGGTACCGATTATAATATCCCAACTGCTATTGGATGGGTTGGCATGAAGGTTTGCACAGACATGCACGGTACCCAGAGGATGAGGTCTGCTGACACCGGTCTTCCCCTGATGTTTCCTCTTACGCCAGCGTAAAGTTGCCACGTGTAGTTTCACAGGGACAGTCTCAACAACGACTGAATGGCTTTCCATGAAGTGTGGTCGAGACATTTGAGTCCCAAAAGGATGAGCTGTACTAGCCTCGCTGATCCCTTCACTTTTCCTCGAGCACCATTGATCACTTCAAAATATCCATTTGTCCATACCTGGAAAAATAACAGTCAAATCATCCTCACCTGTACTTTGTGCCAATTTGCTACACCTGCTGAATATCAGCATATTAACAATGAAACTCCATTGTACAGCTTACAGTTCCACTAGTGTGGCTGTAGACTGTTCGTATTGTTAAAGATTAATTTAAATACAACAGGTTTGGGTTCATTTCTCACAAGTTGGTTTGGATCGGGTGTAAAATTTTGGACTCCTGAAGACCTCTATTACACACGTGTGCTTGCTTTTGCAGTCAGTCGCTCCGAGGAGCCTCTCAGGTTCATCGTTTGAGGAGCGGCTGAATGCTCAGCACTCACACTAAGTGCTCTCTGCCCCTCCTAAAAAAAACAGAGGGCAACATCTTGATTGTCCTCAGCATGTTGAGTATCCTCTGCTATGTGGGGAAAGACTCCCTTAAGGACTCTCATCTGACCTTCCTGAAAAGCGCACACACTAACTTCCCGGACTCACAGCCACTTGGTTTTCTCCACCATGCCTCCACCTTTTCACCCCGGCTATGTCAGCCCAAGCCCTAATGAGCCCACGTCCAGACTGGACACACCTAGCAACACAGAATAGAAAAGATTAAATGATGCAGCCCCCCTCGGAGTGAAAGCAATCTGTTAATTAGAATAGGATGAATAAATAAGGAAAGATGAGAGGAATCTTAAAACTGAAAAACCCATCCAAAATGCTCTTATTTACTCATTAATTTCTGGTTGACTGTCTGATTTTGTCGATTGGAAATAAGCTCCCCGAATTTCACTCCTACCTCGCACAGTTGGGCGGTTGTATTTATTGCAAAGGTCTGTTATTAGTTTAGCGCAGTAATATTGTTAGGGCCTGTAGTTTGGAACTCTCTGCGAATCGGGTGGCTCTTTCAAGGTCAGCGGAGAAATCATATTTTCGCTGCGCTCGCCCCATCTTTATTAAAACCCAATCCTTCTTCTCACAGCTTCATAAGTGATCAACGGTTTCCCCACCCGCTGCTGTCCAGCTGTCGAATGACTCACTTTAAACTCACCCCAACTCAGTTAGAGTTATTGTCTCCGTAACTCATTTAATTTCTCGGGTCCCGGAGAGCTCGGAGTGTGTCTTTTCCACAACACTTTTTGCCCGATAACAGCTGCTAATGTCTTTCCAGGACCCTGCGTGATTGGTTTAAAAGGTGACGCGACCCCTTCTTTTATTGTTAAATAAGCAGCCGTAGAGCATCTGAAGCAATGTGCGGATTATTTTGTTTGATTTCCCAAGAGGTGTCCTGACCCTTCTCTTATTTGTGGGCCCTTTATGACAGAAAAAGGGGCCCGCCGGTGTGCAGAGGCAGCGGTGTTTGTCCAGCTAACGGTGTTTGTGCTCAGACACAGGAAAATGTAATGGAATAAGCAGTAGGAAATGAAAGGGCTTTAGCCAGCTCGGGCACCAGTGGCTCTACCTGTTTACAATAACTTCTCTTTCTCTGTACTCTGCATTTTTCCCTGATTCCATCAATCCTTTTGTCTGCATTTTTGTGTCGCTCCTGTTTATATCTCTCTTACGTCTCTTTGTATCTCGTCTGGCTCTCCGTCTCCCCCTCTCCTCTCCATCCCTCCTTCCCGCAGCCTCGCTGGTCTGTGTACGGGAAAAACGAAATCATGGCTTTATAAATAAAACAAAAGATATACACTTTGAGGCCTCGGCGCGCCCCACGAGCTCGGTGAGAAATACAAAGACTGTCATGTACAAGTCTGCGTGACATTCGGTCTGCAAATACAGACGGACGGGCAGCTCTGCGGAGGAGTCGCCATGAATTCAAATGCTCTCTTCTTTGCACAGAATCGGATAGAATCGAATAAAGTAGAACAGGCGCACAGTGAACTTGGCTTGAACTGCGACGAATCTGTGAAATTGAATATGAGTTGTGGTCAGCTTAAAAGTTTCTGCATTTGGTGAAAAAGGAATCCCATCTGTTTGTGTCATTAACTCCTGCTTTACTGCTTTTCCCCAGCACGTCTCCATTACATGATCGCTGTCCCCCTTGGAGTACTGTGCAAGAAGTAAATCCAACCTTTGACCTCCTTAGTCATGTACTTTTTGGTGGCTCAGGAATGTCATTTTTTTATACTCTTGCGTCACTTTAATGCACTCTGGAGAAGACAGCTGTTAAATGCCTTAAATGTGGTGCAAATCGTTAGAATGAAATAGAATATTGAAGAAGAAATCGTTCTTGATAGTCGTCTGAAGTGCTGAATGAGCCATTAAATCAGCGAGTACCTATTCTTTCCATACATGCTGTTTGCCCTGCCGCCTCCCGTCTCTCCTCACCTTCTCATTTCTACGCGAAAGCTCCCACGGACCCGCCGCTACCTGCCGCTGATACTGCACACACTCCCCGTCACTGCTCGGTGTATAGTAGCAGAGAGTGTAAACACCAGCCCATTTAGATGAGACACGTGCGTCAAGGTGAGAGCCAGTTTCCACTGCTGTTGTTGTCATAGCCGGGTTTGATTAGCAGAGCTGCCTCGCCGGCCGGGGCCAGAGTGGCTAATGGTTTCCTCTGCCGCGGAGCCAGCCGGGTCTGCTCTGTGTCTGTAGCACTCAGCTAGCACAGCGCCATTAGCGCCATGACTTTGCGTGTGAGTGTGTGTGCGTGCAGGGTTTGGACAAGGATGAATTTGGAGAATCTGGCGAATGCTTTATACACTAATGAATATGTCAACTTGCTAAATATACTGTACTACGGGTACATCTTTTAAGTAAACAAATTTTGCAGTAATTGATGGTCACACTCCTCGACCAGAGGAAATGTTTTGGCTCTGGCTACAACTTATCATCTAGAAGCCACGGAGAGCGGTTTCACTGCATTAAACCACAGATTGAATACAGTAAGTGCAGGCATTTCAAGCTACTTTTGCTGCCACTGATAGCTCTGCAAATGATGCCACATTAAGCATTTTACCCAGGAAAAGTGTGGGCATGCATATGAATGTCTGCGCGTGGGAGTGCTTGGCAGTGAGGTGCAGCAGCTGTTTTTTTGCCGAGCAATTAATGTATTTTGCATGCAGCGCGTGTCTGTTCCTCGTCAGTTGGCTAACAGGTGAGCACGTAACTGGCAGATGTGCTTACATATGCATCTGTATGTTCTCTTCAGCTCTGCAATCAGAACATTAACGAATTAAATGTGCAAATGCAATTTAGGTGAGTGCAGCTAAATGTCTGAGCACTTGTACTTATTATTTATGCATGTGTGTGTGAACAAAAGGAGGCAAACATATGTGCAGCCTAAACTTTAAACAGAATGCAGAGCAGGGAAGTCGTAGTAAGTGAAGAGTAATATATACTGCTGGGTGCTTGTTTATTTTTCCCCTTTTTAACAGTTTACCACCAGCACAGAAAAGTAACATAGAGGGAAAACTTTGCTGTAGTTTTTTACTAAATTCCCCTCTATGATCATCATCATCACCAACTCTCAACTCAGCCAGCGCCTGCAGATTGTCAGGCATCTGTTTTTGTCTTTGCACATAACGAACAAAGATTTTAAATTAAAACTAAATACAACTGAACCTTGACTTTGTAACCAGTATGTTTCCATGAGTCCACCTTATTTGGAGCTCTTCTTGCTCTTCTCTGTAATATATAGATAAAATATAGATAAGATATAGATAAAATAAGTTTGAAATGCAACATGCTGTTGCAGTATTGCAATACTATTTAATGCTGAAAAAACATGTCCTGGTCCGTGATATGTGGCATTCTGGTTCCATGCTCTGAAATTTTCATTAGATGATACCAGTTTTCCTTAAAATATTGGAGAATTCAAGCAAAATTCTTATTATCTGGCATAGCTTTAACGGTCTGAATGTAAAAAATGAATGTCACAGCCTGCACAAGGGAACTTCTTGTCCAAGTTTGATCATATTGTGTCACGTGTATGTAAGACTGTCGGAGACACATGGTTGTTTTCCAGCTGTTTAGGACAAGGGGTATTTGGGGGACCAAGATGGTGAGTTTGGGGGTCTAATAAGGAACCGGGAGTTGGGAGGGTGGGGGTTGCTAATTTCCTCCTTCCGTTTCCTTGGGGCAGGTGCAGCGTAACCCCAACCCCCTATTCCCCAAGCTGCCACCATACACACGAATTCTTCACTGTCATAATGTGGAAGCTGCGCCTAAATGACAACTCACACACACGCTCACTGTCCCAGATGGTCACACACACTCACACATTTTTCTTTCAGTGCTGAGTATGTAATCATATACACTCCCAGCACACATTCACATGCATATAAATATGGATGTAATATTCAGTCTGTCATTTGCTCTCACCACACACACACACACACACACACACACACACACACACGCTCACGCTCTCAGAGGGTGGTTGGGAGTGTGGTATATGGTGCTGATGTTCTGGAAGTGTGAGTCAGATGTATTACACGGCGTGTCATTACAGCTTTCCACTCTAGTTGGTCCCTGTGGTTCACATCACACCCTGCACTGCAGCTCTATATAGACCTCAGAGGGACAGACGAGTGTCTGCATCTGTCTCCCTGCCTGTCTCCTGCTCAGCACTGCCTGCCTCTCCCTTTCTTTACACTTGCTCCACTTTCAGTCCTGATTTTTTTTTTTTTCCTCCTACCTTTTCCTTGCCTC
>JAPZEA010000017.1:9524514-9535328 GCA_029783685.1 Heniochus monoceros | reverse complement strand
TCCCGTCCTGCCACTCTGTTTTGGTGGTCAGGCCTCCCAGCCCACAGAAAAAACACCCTACTGATATGTGGGACACACACACACACACACACACACACACATAAAGAAATCCACCTCACCGCAGTCCACGAATATCCTCGGGGGAAGTCCGCTTATGCACAAGCGCAGACACACACAACCGAGCTGTGTGCGACCTAATCGGCGGCGAGTGAGTCATTCTAATTGGCCAGTCAACAGGTGCTGAGCCCGACTCGAGGGAGCGGACAGAGGAGACGCAGGGATATGATTGCAGAACAAGGAAGAGGCTAAGCTCAAGGCTTCTGTGTAATAACTACAGTGGCAGCCATTGTTGAGGGGTGGGAGGTAAACGTCTAAATCTATTTTGCTGCTGTGCTGCTGATTAATACGGTATAATAGTGATTTGTAGCCGGTTAATGAAAGCGTGAACATCTGCAAAAGCACAAAAAATGTGCACTTACTTGCACTTAAGTTACCAGTTTCTGTAATCAGGGTGGTGGATTAGAGATTTTTCTCCAGCCCAAATTTTTTTTTGATCCACGCACGTAACAGGGCTTCATTTTTTTCACATATATGCACATGCATGACAGGATGAAAATACATGTTGCAGCCTTATACTCAAAATAATTAAAAGTCTGACCAAAACTGACTCCAAGTAACCTCTATAAGTATAAATAGGTTAGTTTCCACCATTGTTGCAAAAAAAAAAAAAAACACGTGTCTGTCAGGAAGCAGCATCTTGTGTCTCCGGTACATGTCACCCTTGAGATGTTTGCATTTGGTGTAATGTGCCCTTTAACATCCTGGGCAAAAAGTTTGGATTAAACAGGAAAAAAAAAAAAAAAAAACTCTTCATGTGATGCCAAAAGTTCTCATTTATGATGTGTCGCGGATCTCCACTTTTAAAAATAGGAGAGTTCCCCTTCCAGCAGACCTTTTAGATTTGCTTACTCGCTCCAGCTCGACATGTGTGTCACTCCGCACTGGAAACAGCACATAAGGTGGAAAGCATTCGAATGGGCCTGTGAAAGGTGAGCAGCCCTCCCTTTTATTTCCTCCTCTCTCTCCCTTCATCTTCACCTCTCCCACTCTCTTTCTCGTCCTCCTCTCTTTCTCAGCCGCTCTCCTCCTGCCTCCCCGAGGCCCGCGTGTCGCCTTACCCTGGGGTTTAGCCTCTAATCACCCAGAGCTAGTGGGAGGGAACCGGAGACTTCCAGCTGGCTGCCTCGTTACTGCAGACCCCTGGGACACACACACACACACACACACACACACATTCCTGCACACACGAGCTAAACACACACACACACACACACAACCTTATATATGCTTACCGAGGCATTTGCTGTTATCTCTTGGCATCTCTCCATCCACGTCTCCCCCACAACTCGATCCTGCCAAGGCCACAGCCTCACCACGTAAACTGAATAACAGGAGGAGGCTTACTGCAAGGAAGGGCCAAATCTCTGGCACTTCCTCTCCTCCAAACCAGTTTAAACCAGTATTAAATATTGTCTTACTCTAAGCATACACACTATATATGTGTGTGATCCTGTGTCTTCAGTAGTGGTGTCAGACAGCCCTAAAGGCCATCTCCAGTCACTGCTTTCTAATTTCTTCTCTTCCAGGAGGGATCCATATGATTACCCCACCCACTCCAGACCTGTGCCAAGAGAGCCAGCCCCCTACCCCGGCCACTACCACGACCCTCCCGCTTCCAGCCGCGTGCCGCTCCCCCAGGCGGGCGCGCAATCCCATCAGGCGCCCGGCAACCCGAGCTACTACCACCCCTCGTCCCCCCGCGCGGGACAGCAGCACCGTGCGCCTCTGCGGCAGGACGTCCCCCCGTCGCCCACCGCTGGCCGCAGAGCGCGCCACTACTACGAAGCCGCTGGGGGGCGAGTGGCCAGCTCCGGCCAATACACCGGCCCAGAGGGGTACCCCGCCCCCAGGGAGCGCTACGCCAGCCCTGAGCGCTACGACTACGGAGACGAAAGACAGCGCGACCCGAGACGGAAGAACCCCATGATTGGTGCAGTGTAAAAGTCTCAAGTGACTCCTCTCACCTGAAAGTTTGGTGAAGTTGAGTCGGTTGTACAAAGAAAAATCATATCAGCAGTCACCTCGGCTGCCGTTGAGGATAAGTGTGATTTTGCCATATTAATTTATCTGATCAGGAACCCTGAAAACAATAAGCGACAAGCTGAGAGGCTAAAATAAAGTTTATTTTCAGGTCATAAGTGTCTCCACAGGCCAAGACACATCGAACAAGCATTCAGGACTCATACGTGTGTGTACATATATATATATCCATGTTTGCAGTGTGCCAGTGTTTATACAGACAGGATCGTATTTTGACATAGATTTTATAATGTAGAATTGAAATTAAGGGCATTTAAATGAATTATATATGGAGTAAACGTAGCATATGTCGTATAAAATCGACCCCAGCGAACTGGCAGTGAGAGCAGTGCTGACTTGCATTTTGCACAAGCTGATCAAACGGAAGGAAGTAAAGAGGGATCACCTTGAGCAGCCAGACCGCTGAAGTCAACAAACAGGAAAAAGGAAGTAACCCCTTCAAAGGATCGTCTTGTCTTTGATGTTTTGTCTCTTGCACTTCCTTTACATCCTCATGTCTCATTTGTATCTTTTTTTTTTTCCACGTTTGCCTTTCATTATCTGGACGATACATTTGCTGTACATTTGTCAAACGTATAAATGCGATGAGTTCATTTGTGATGTTTTTGTGGCGTTTCCAATAAAGTGTCTAAATCCTGATCCACACACATGCAACAAGCTAGAAGAGTGCGCAGCTAAGCTAAAGAACTTTAACATATCATTGCTAAACGTCCCTGGAAACTCAAACATGCTGCCAAATAAATGCATGAGGATTTTTTTTTTTTTTTTTTTTTATACAAATATTTTGAATTAAATATTTTGAAATTCTACCTCTGCGCCGCACCATATCATTTTTGGACCATGCATATTTAAAATACTCATTCAAACTATGACAACACCATGAGTCATCACTTTAAAAATTCATTACGCCGATCGGCTTAATTTCTCCGAGCACAATCTCCAGATAAATTTGCACTGTGAGATGACTGATAAGAGTAGCCAGCGTTCTGATAATGACTAAATCATCTTCAACAATTAGAGGCAGGGAAATCTCCACTAGAAAACGATTACTGCCCAATTTGCTCTCAGAAATAAAGATTACACTGATTTGTGAAATTAGACTTGAAATTGGGAATAATTAGAGTGTGGAGAAGGCTTTTTCTATCAGTTAGTGTTTAATTAGCATCAAGGCCAACAGGGACCGGGCCTCTGCTGATCCGTCTACTGTCTCTGCTGCTTTGACCCTCTCCTGTCTGAGCTGAAATAGACGATTCAAACCAGCCAGCACGGGCTGATACATGCTGGATCAATTGTAGTTTTTTTTTCGCTATTAAAGGATTTTAAGCACATTTAACCCTTTCCCACGAGCACACATCAGACTAACAGTAACAAACACATTTCTATTCATATGGTGCTTTTCAAAACAGAATTCCGTCACAAACCAGAATAGATAAAAGCTGGGTCAACAGTAAAAGGAAGAGGCCCAGTAGCTGTCTGCTGACCATCCTGTGATGAGAGAATGAGTCCAAAATTTCTAGCTAACACCTTGAAGCAAACATGCAAAGCAGGTGGGTTGTCGAATAAAAATGCAAGATTTTTTTCTCCTTTTTTGCAAGAATGGGCTGCATATCATTATATATTTATATTCATATTGTCACATTTCACACTTTGGAGGGTTTTGCATGTTTTAATGCATTAGCAGTCACATGTGCAGCACCGTGGCTGTACCTTTACCAAAGGCGTTAGTAACGGCATCGTCCGATTATAATGCAGTTGCCAGCATGGAGCATTTTAAAAAGCTTTCTTTGGTGGGCAGTTCAGTGACATTCAGGAATCTAAACTTTGTCGGCTGCAGAAAAAGTTGCATTTATTGGCTGTTTTGTAGGCAAAATCCGGTAGACAAATAATGGGGGGGGCTGAGACTAACAGGAAGATGTTTTGTAGACCAGTCCCTCCTGACGACTAAACAATACAGGAGTCCACTTACTAGCTTTTGCCAGAGCTCCTTTCACTCTAAAAACTAGTAAGTGGGCCTTGAGTTGAGGTAACATCTGGCTAAAGAGATGAAAAGCCCAGAATGTAGTTCTTAAATTCCCCCAACAGGTAGCGTGGAAACATCTCATGTAGATCTCTCATTCTGACTGAGGGCAAACCAATTTACAGCACTTAAGCTGGCCGTTCACGGTACTTTAAAGAATAACTACGCAGTAAACAGCCTCCTTCAAGTGCTTGTGGTCAGTTCGCTGCCAAAGACAATAAACAACAGCAACTGAACATCCAAGAATTAATTACATCCATTAAACAAAAGCTTTGAAATCACTGTCAGGAGTGTTTGGCTGGAACACACATCTTCCT
Source organism: Heniochus monoceros (assembly GCA_029783685.1). NCBI lineage: Eukaryota > Metazoa > Chordata > Actinopteri > Chaetodontiformes > Chaetodontidae > Heniochus > Heniochus monoceros. Next base: position 9,530,834 of record JAPZEA010000017.1, on the reverse strand, counting down.
GAAATTACTCCTCCGTCCGGTGGTTAATCAGTTACGGTGTGTGTGTGTGTGTGTGTGTGTGTGTGTCTTGTGAGCATCGTCCTTTAGTTCATGGTCATTTGGAAGGGATTCTTAAGCTCGCTCACATGACACAGGAAGACACACACCCTCAGACTGGACGGCCGTCGATACATAAACATATCTTCATGCCTGGTATCAGCGCACACACACTCTCCCGCTGCATGACCTCTGGTTTCAAGGAAGGCCGTGCCCTTCCTTAAAAGCTGCTTGACTATTCTCTGCACCCTTTCCTTGAAGTCCCTTTGACGATTCTGCCAGGTTCTTTTTCGCCGTTTGAAAATTCACATTTTCTTCTGATGTTATGGCGGGGAATTAATTTGACACCTCATAAGCCCACATTCTTGTTCCTGAAAAAGAGAGGGGGGGGGGGCGGATGCCGAAGTGTGCGCCGCTCCCCAGCCGATTGTCATGAACCGCGGGTTGTGGGAGAATTCCCTGGTTATGTTCTCTTAGCATTACCCATTCTACCGGCGCCCCTGTCGAACACCTTAGCTTGTTAGCATGTGTCAATCAAAAGCCGCGCTCTGGGGAGGGCAAAGTGGAGAGCTGAAACAGTTATCTGTCTCCCACACAGCTCCCAAAAAAGACAGAGATAGACAGAAAGAGATGGAGGCGGTGGATACAGTAGATAGAGAGTGTGTATGGGGACCATACAGCCTGAATGAAGGCACGGGTGAGCGCCCGCGGTGACCTCGGCGCGCTCTTGCCCCCCACCCTTTCATCCTCTTCATTAAAGGCACATTCCACCGCATTAGCCTGCTGTCCCTCCGTCCTTCACCTGCTGCCATTCATTTCAATTCAGCCCTCGTTAAAGGCATCGCGGCCTCGGAGTCGAGAGCGGTCGGAGCCGGGCCGAGCGGAGCTTCTCATTTAATTATACAGTTCATTAGAAAGCCGGCCCGCCCCCTCCTCCCAGGTCTGAGGCAGGCGATGGGAATAGCTGGTGGCTAATGTGCGGTTTAAACGGCCTGAATATGGAGATCGGTCCAGTTATGGATTACCGTTTCCCGTTAGCCTGCCCTTCACCCACCTCATTCGCTTTTATGTCTGCTGTGTAGCCTTTTGATACAGTATCACTCAAGTTGGAGTGTGCTCTTTCAGCCAGCATGTTTGTTTGATATTGTTCATGAGCTGTGAAATTGAATTTCCACAGTTGGGCTGATATTGGAAATAATTTCATATCCTGTGCAATATTCTTGCTTGGTTTCACCTTGTGCTGTGTTTAAGACATCCATTTTTACTTAATGCTTTTTTTTTTCTTCTTCTTCTTCTCTTTGCCGAGTCGATGCAGCAGCACTGTTCATCTGCGCCATATTTACCCTAAAAGCGATGCTGGCTCGCCGGCTGCCTCCCGTTTGCCCGCACGCCGCGGCCAAGCCGCCGACCGCCATCTTTCACACCGGCTGTCGCCATGGCAACGTGGCCGCCGCACCTGGCACAGCAGCCCCTTTCGGAGCTGATGACATCGCCGTGGCAACAATGAAAGGTTCATATGTGGACAAAAGTGAGGGTTTTTTTTTTCTTTATGTGCAAAAAAAAAAAAAAAATCTGATCAGCACCACCAACACTGGCACTAAGCGAGATATAGGGAGCATGCAGCTGGAATGCTGTCAGCATTACATTTGAGTTGAAAGTGAATGAATATTCAGTGAGCTACCTACAGTATTCCTCTACTTTTTGAGTTTTATTTCATTTCTTGTCAAAAACAGTGGCCCATCGGTTCGTCTTTTTTCACCGTGAGACCACTGACTGGTTTGTAGATCCCTGTGGGCTCCCACCTGAACAGAGCAGCAATGTGCTACTCCCAGGATGAGAGGGCTGCTGTGTTTATTTGCTCTCTGCGCTAAGGAGGCTCAGGGCTGTTGAACCATTCAGACCCCTGCCTCTGTACCCTCTCACACCCCTGCCAGCCCCGGCATCCAAACCCTCCAGAATCTTCCCTTTATATATCTCCCCCGACCCTCTCAGCTTTCCTGCCGGCGCGACAATGAAAACGCCAAAAAGCACTGCGCACTCTGGTGCAAACCCAAGGCTAGCTGGTGTGGTTCAATGGGTTGTGATGTGGCCAGCAACAGCTGAAATCCGTGACCCCTGGACCCCATCCATCAGGCTTTCAGCACCAGCCCCGGCCTCTGACACACACAAAACTTCAGCCAGAGAATGGAAGCACGCAACAGGAAAATGCATCAATGTCAGAAAGACACTGGAACCATATAAAATTATATGTAGTCACTTTGTCCAGCACTTGACATGCACACAGCACGAATGTGCCTGCATGCAAGTTAGCACACACCAGCGTGGCTGTGCATGTGAATACACAGTTATAAATGTTTCCAGAGCTCTCATGCTGCCAAACTGTGGTTTTGTGTGTGTCCAGACTGAGCTGTCTGTCATGCACACACTCTAATTCTAACATACTTTTCATATGCTTCCACTGCCGCCTCTCACATACCTGCTCTCCGCTCAGACACACACAAGCTGTCTCTACAGACACGCAGCACATCCGTCCCGCTCTGCCCTCGCACACATGTTACCAATATGTGTGCGGCAGAGGCTCAGCTGACTGCCTGGCAGCCGCTGTGAAATTGGCGCCCTTCTCATACAGATGCCAGGTGTTTTGCTTGGCAGCGAGGGGTGCTGGGGGTGAGCTTGTGTCAGGAGTGTCGGGTTGCTGTGAACGGCAGGGAAAGGATGGGGTAATGTGTCGTGTGTCCCTGTCCCCGGCCACTTGGCCGAGAGCGAGCGCCACCAGGACCAAGAGGCGTTAGAGACCGCTTAGTTTCCGCATGAGCTTGAAAGCGGCGTGAAAATTGTATCTCAGGTGATTTCCCAAAGACCGCTGAAACTCATGTGAGCCATCATTATTATTCAATTAAGCATATTTTACTGACTGATGCATAATGTCAAACGTGATATTCCAGAAAAAATCACTTGCCATTAGCAAACCTGGAGAATGTTTGATGCAAAATGCAAAAAACTGTCTTATCCCATGCAAACATAAGAAATATCCTGGTCATTGTGGTTTAAAAAACTGCATTTCTGCTCCTGATTGGTCAAGATTTCAGTGTCAACACACTGTTGCAGAGGGTCAGCTGACAAGATATCTCTCACATGATAAATATGAAGCTACCGCCAGCAGCCGGTTAGTTTAGCTTAGCATAAAGACTGAAAACAGGGGGAAACAGATAGCCTGGCACTGTCTAAAGTGGTGCTAATTTGTGGGCTTTTTTAAAAAATGTATTTAGTCTTAGTCCTGTGTCAGATGCCCTTTTTAGTTTTTATCATATTTAGTCCATTCTTATGTTAGTCAAATAAAATCCTAACTATTTTAGTCTAGTTTTAGTCAAGAAAAGCTTCATTTAAGTCTATTTAGTCGAGCCAAAACTCTTTTTTTTGTTGTTATTTTGTCAAACTTGTGTCACATAGATTTTATGTTTTCATTTTTTGATGATTAAGAATGCAGCTTTGCAGAAAGTGTCTGATCAAGTGGTCTTATGTGTCATTTTCAAGACGAAATCCAGATTCATTTTGATGCTTATGTCACCAAATGCATGCCAAAATACACCAGTTAGCGGGTTAGCTCAGGTCTTAGGTGCACACCAGGCTGTTGTTTCATTTTAGCTCGTTAGCTCGCTAGCTTTAGACTGAAGCTGCTGCTGCTGCTGCTGCTTTAAATAAACATGCAACCTAGCTGAAACATCAGTTCTCATACAGGACATACTCGCCCCGCTACGGTTCCATGTCAGCACCCCCCGCATATAACTGAAAACTTGTGACACTGACCCCCCCCCCCCCACACACACACACACACACACACACACACACACACACACACTCCAGCATATAAAAGACACCTGCATCTAACAGCACACACACATTCACCATGTCCTGACTGTGCTCATTGTGTGCTGCCTCTAGATCTCATATGGCCCCCAGCACATGAAAAAAACTTTTTTGTCAACAAACAGAAAGATTTTGCTAAACATCACTAATTAATATAAAGTATATTGTTTGTTTAATCTGTACAAAAATCAAAGTCTAAAAATGACAATTCATAGTTGTACATGGGGTTATGTGGTGGACTATTTTGGCTGTGGTGCAGTCACTTCCTGTAGCTAAACTAAGCTAAGCTAAGCTAACCGGCTGCTGGCTGCAGCTTCATATTTTTCATGCAGATATAAGAGGGATCTTCTCATCTAACCCTCTTCCAAGAAAGCAAATAAGAATATTTCCCAAAAATTTCAAACTGTCCCTTTAAAATTTAGAAAAAAAAAAAACAAATAAAAACACAAATGCTCAGTAAAACTGCTCAGCTAAAATAATGGCAGTTAAGATTAATGCTTGTATAAAGATGAGGGCCTTGAGAGAGAGAGATTCAACAGAGAATGGTCAAAATCCATGCAGCCGAGGCAGAGCTATTATAAACCCATGATGCAACATGATAGCATCTTTCGTTAGCACCTCCCTGCCGGGTAGGTTCCTGGTGCCTGGTTCATAACAAAACCAAATTGACTTTGACAAGTAAAATAAGTGGATCCATGTTTACAAAAATCCTGCATATGATGGAGTCGTCGCTGCAGATGATTTGTCACTGTTTTGATGAAATTTGAAAGGATGATGCATTTGAAGTGGCTGCCCTCAACATGTTTGCTTTCATTCTGTTCTGTATTGCATTGCATCTTTATACAGAGCATGTCTCTGAAAAGATTGCTCCTTTTGGACGCTCTATGGATACGGTATGCGATGCAAATCACACCTTCTGGCACCGACGCTCCCTTGCACTCTGTTTTTGGACCAAGCGGAGTTTAATTTCTCAAATCACATGGCCGACCGCGCAGCTGTAACAAACAGGCAGGTCATTTGATTTCCGGCCTCATTTTCATTTTGCAGAGATGGTCATTCCAACGTGGATTAGATAAGGGTGAAGACAAAGTGGAGCCTCATTGGAAAGTCGCTGTAGCGGCCAGCAGTGTAATCCATCCACGCATTCCTTCCAGAGAATGCCAAACAGCTCGCTGAAAATGAGCTGTGGACCCGACTCCATTAGATCTCCGCTCTGTCTCTCCGCTTTCTATCTTTCAAAAACACACACACACACCTCACGCTGTAGCTGGGAGTGACACACACACACACACACACACACACACACACACTCTCCCCGCGCCTGCCACCAGCTTCATTAGTGCTAAGAAATGTCCTGCTCGTTAAGGCGAGGCAATTAGTGGCTAATTGAGAGGCCCTCCGCGGCGAAGACAAACTTGCTTGTTCCCCACAAGCGTGTGCGAATTTTTTTGACCAGTTCGTACATCTGGATTCCACCTCCAGCTCCTTTTCTGGAGGCGATTGTTCGCTACAGAGCTGCAGCCTGAGGGAGATCAGGCACGAACCAAAGGGAGAACTTTTCCAGCCTTCTGATGCGAGCGTCTTTTTATAGCAGGAAAGACTTTCTGGTGGATGACAATTTTTTTTTTTTTTTTTTTTTTTGGGATAATTGTTTATTTATTGTAAGCATTTTGCAGTTCCCTGAGACAGCTAAGAGCCTCTTTTGCAGAGTTGTGTCATGCGATACACAAAGAAAAGGCATAATAGGGAGTTTCAGCGTCATTTTAATGTGCTTTCCCCTTCATTATGCCTCCCTTCTAGACATAACAGTCAAACTGCCACAGCTACACTCTCCGCTTTCTCACACACACAAACATGTGTGTTACCAACTGCCTGCCCTTCTCACTCCGCAGCTTGACTTTCCATCCCTCCGTCTCCGTTTCTCTCCGCCACACTCCTCCGTCTCCTCTTTCCATTCTGTCACTCCTCTCCCCCAATTCTTCGCAGTCCACAGATAAGCTCTGTGATAGGGAGGAAATGAGGGTGACACACACACACACACACACACACACACATCCTGCCAGTCACAAGTCGCTTAGATAAAAACTCCTCTGCAGAGAAGATAAGAGTTCTTTCTTTTATTTACATTAATTTTTTTTGTTTGCTAGCGATGCTAACCCTGACTTTGTCCTACAGGGGGCGGAATCCTTGTTACCCCGGTGCACTTTGTACTTGCGTGACCTCTTCCCTGATTTACACATTCCCTGGCACGGCCTGGCGCTCACATCATGTACCATCGCCTTGAGTGATACACAATCTCTCCCTAACAAACGTAGATAAAAATGATGACTATCCAGTCAACAGCGGGGGGGGGGGGGGGGGGGGGGGGGGGGGGGGGGGGGGGGGGGGGGGGGGGGGGGGGGGGGGGGGGGGGGGGG
>JAPZEA010000017.1:9356863-9373734 GCA_029783685.1 Heniochus monoceros | reverse complement strand
TTCATTCTTTGAGCTCATGACAATTAGAAATGTATAAATTCCAGATTTAAGAGGTAATTTGTCGTCTTCATCCACAGATTCTGTTAGTATTCCAAATGTTAAAAACATCAAGGACAGCATGTGCCTGGGTTTGACTCTCACCCGGATGCCTGCAGTCAATGGTTTGATGGTAGGTGTGTATGTGTGTGCATGTGTGCGTGTGTGTGTGTGTGTGTGTGTGTGTATCTATCTATGTGTTTTCACATGAAATATAGACAGGAAATTGTGCTGTTTCAGAGATTGTTTTCTTTTGAATCTAAAACTGTACATATTTCTTCTAAATCAATTTCAGATGTTTGTGCTTGAGTGAAATATTCATAATTTTGATGCAGAATTCATAACGCAGTCTTTAAATGCAGTCAGAAATATTGTAACCACAAGAAGGACACGCTTGGACGACACATCACCATGACATGAAGCTGTTAAGTCATAATTTCCTCTGAAAATTTGCATTATTTTTAGGTGGAAGGAAGTCAGTGACTTAGTTATACTGACTGCTGCAGCAGGAAGTAGTACCAGGCCTTTGTGTTACCAAATAAAGAGAACAGCCACTGCACAACGGCTTTACGGTTTACTACAATTTACTTCACCATTGAACTCGGGCGGTTTAGCTTACTGGGAGCTTTTAAAAGCAGTGACAAACCTTCCAGTACGTCTCTTGTCTTGTGTGGTCATGTGATACAGATGTGCGGCCCTCTCTGGGGACAGCAGTGCGGCACTCAGGACTTCTACCCAGGAATATGTGCAAGAATGAGCCCCCTCTTTCAGCCTCAGCCTGCCTTCTCTCCTGCCGTCCAGAGTAAGATCTGTCTCCCTCTTATACCGTGATGGATATTTGGAGCTGTGTGTCGTTGGACGTCTTTCAAGACAGGTTTCACGTCATTTCAGAATAGTTTAAATCCATCACAGTGACGCACAGTCTGGTACGATGTGGTGTCATTACGTGGTGATGCCAGCAGGGGCCGTTTTGAAACATCATCGATTTTAGAGCTGGTTTACAAACAGTTGCCTTTTTAATGTGAAACATGGCAGAGTTTGAATTATTCTCGCAAGTGTAAGTTATTATTCGTTGTATGAGCGTTTGTGAATGCACCAACAAGCTTGCAGCTGTGTAACCGCTTAATAATGTCATTTTAACAAAAGAAAAAGGGCAACCGATAGATAAAAAGTTTCAGTTCAGCAAAATGATCAACTGGCATCAGCTGAAACCGGTGGCTGCATGGAAGGTAGAAAATAAATCCGAACACTTACATTAATGCTTCAGAAAATGTTTAATGCATCATCATGTGTCTCCTCTCATGATGTTTCCAGCATGTGGAGGGCCTATGGACATCGTGATTGTTCTGGACGGCTCCAACAGCATTTATCCTTGGGGTCCAATGACCGAGTTCCTCCAGAAATTAATACCTGGGCTCGACATAGGGCCGCAAAACACACAGGTGACACCATGTTTCATCAGCCGTAACAGGACGTTTAAGCAGAGATGGAGCAGGGGATGGTATTTGTTGTCGTTTGGTCATCGCTGACAGCTTTTTGTGCTTTTTTTTTCTTCCATATTATGGCAGGTCAGCGTCATACAGTATGCCGTTAATCCCAAATTTGAATTCAGATTGAACGACTATAAAACCAAAGATCAGGTGATCGCTGCAGCGTCCAGAATCACACAAATGTATGGTCACTCCACCAATACCTTCCATGCCATCCAATATGCCAGGTTGGTGTTGCCTCTATGTGTGCATGTGTTTATCTATTTACTTGTATGTTTGATTGCTTGCTTGGTTTCTTGTTTTTCTCATGTTGCTCTGTGTGTCTGTTTTGTCTTTTAACATCATGTTTTTTCGTGATAAAACCACAAGCAGTAACCTGAAAGTGTCCACTGTGTCTGCTCTCTTCAGTCAGTGGGGCTTCCATCAAAGCAACGGCGGTCGACCGAGTGCCGCCAAGGTGATGGTGGTTGTCACTGATGGGGAGTCTCACGACGTGGCTTTCAGAGATACGGTCATTGCCTAATGCGAGAAGCAAGGCATCACTCGCTTTGGTATAGCTGTAAGTCATGATCCATTTACTCGCACCATGTCATATATACAGCAGTAGTTATGAATTTGGATGGCTTCCAACAACTTTAGAATTTAAAGTTTAGTAATCCGTATAGCTTTGGGCCTCAAAATGTGACGCCTGCTGAGTGTATAGCAGTGGATTGCTTGGTTAAAATATGCCACAACTTACATTTTTCATATGTTTCTGATTTATTGAATGTTTTGATGTGCCAGTGTCATTACCCAGGCTTCTTTTTTTCTAAATTTAGGCCTGAATTTGCAGCATTTCCTCTTTTTTCCCCCAGGTCCTGGGTTATTACATCAGAAACAACATTGACACAGAAAACCTGATAAAAGAAATCAAATCCATCGCCAGTTTACCCACAGAGAAGTACTTCTTCAACGTGTCCGAAGAGGCGGCCCTCTCCACCATCGCTGGGACACTGGGGAACCGCATCTTCAACATAGAAGGTGCGTGTTGTTTATTTTCACTCTTTCACTTGACACCGCATATTCATTCATGTGCTCCTTTTAAAGAAACTCATCCAGGCACGTCGCTGCATGTCTGTCATAGCTGAAGATCCTTAGAGAGATCAAAACAGAATGTGTCTTTTTTTGTGCAATCACACATTTCTGCCCCTCTATTTTTTAATTCTGGTGCTTACATGATGTTCTGCTCCAACAAGGCACTGGAAAAGGGGGCGATAACTTCCAGATGGAGATGTCCCAGGTGGGATTCAGCGCTCACTACTCCAACCAACAGGTACAGAGGGCTGCCTTGAACACCTCGAAAAGCTTTCTATCAGTCGTGACAAAGCAAGTTCGCATGTTGTTACAATCAAACAAAAGCACTGCAGCAAAAAATGTAAGGGGCTGTGTGACGTGTGTGACATACGGTAAAGGAAGTCTGGTTTGATTGCTTATCAGATGCCAAGGCATTGCACAGGGGTTTGTGCTTCTTTTAGAGATAATTTTACAAGTCTCAGAAGTTATAATAATAATCTAATAATGACAATCTTCTCATAAGTATCAATGCTTGTTATGTTGCATGGTACATGCTTAATGTTATTTGACATTTCCTACTTTGTGTGCTCACATGTATTTGGCCAAAGCAGCGTGTTGATGTGTGAAAACAGAAGTTGATCCAGCACACACATTTTTCATCTTTTATTTCATGTCTGTTGTTACTCCAGAATCTGTCACACATTGAGCAAATAATGACCAGTGTGTGCGCTCCACCGACAGTACAGATGTGCACACCCTGGCCACCAGTTCTGCAATCAAAGCTATGCAAAAATGAGATAATAACTAAATAGCGTTGAGTAACCATTTTTCATAAGAGCTGTCAAAATACCATATGCGACAGTGATTTGAAGTGATGATTCGTTGCTCACAGAACCCTTTTAGAGCAGCCCTCCTGCTGTACCAACGCAGCGTTCACACCAAAAAGAAAGAGGAAGCGGCATTTTTTTAGTTTGGCCACGATTTTAACCGATGTTCTCTTCTCACACTATAAGCTTTTTGTGGTTGAAGTCTGTGAGCTAGATCAAAAGTATAGATGCTGTGTGGTATTTCTGTGGTGCCTGTTGACTGCTCTTGGGCCTGTGCTGTGTCAGGATGTGATGATGCTGGGAGCAGTGGGAGCCTACGCTTGGAGCGGGACCGTCATCCATCAGAAAGGGGCCACAGTAGACGTTCTCCCTTTCTCAGCCTTTGAGGGGACACTTCAAGACAGAAACCACAGCTCACTACTGGGTAGGCACTTACAGCTGTCCTCTGCATGTATTTGACCATCTCTGTCATACGTTTTGATTCTGATGCTTTAAGTCTTTGCATGAATCAGGAAGGGAATGGCAATGAATGGGGATGACTGTTCGCTGAGCTGGTAATACAAGTGCAAACACAGCAGCTGCCCTGCTTTTGCAGCCGTAGTAGACCCCTTCAGGCCTGTGGGTTTTATAAATATCTGTGGTGTTTTTACGTGGAAACTGTTTTGTGAAACCGTTTCTCAGACATCTAACCACCGCATCTGTCAGCTAACCACATCTGTACTCTGTCAACATCGCAGAAAAACTGAAATAATATTTGCAGCATCTATACTGCAACATTCATTTTACACATGGTAGATGCTGCAGGGTTAAAGCCAGTATATGTAAGTGGATATCCATGATGTCACCTTGTGCTCATTGTCAGGATAATTATGGTGCATCTTCAAACCTTCAAATTAACTTAAAATACATGTTGAAGCAGTAAATGGTTTGTTTGCATTTGTGTGGCAATTTCAGTTATAGTGGACTCGAAAAGTTGCATTATTATAATTTCAGTGGCTTTAGAGAATCCATGAACTTAGGATAATTATATTACAAATATTTTGAGAAATTACAATATGTATACCACAGGTCTGGAGCAATGGTTTGTTCTTTTGCACATGTCTATTACTGCAGTGACGCTGTGTTGCAATGGCTGGTCTAATGGTGGAAGAAGTATAAGATTATGTACTTGTACTAATACTGCAGTGTATATGCTATTATTAAAAGTCCTGTATTCCAAATATCACTTGGGTGAAAGTACACAAGCATATAAAGTACTGATAATGCAGAGAGGAGTAGTGTTTTTATACATTATTGATTTGTTAGTACTCATGCATTTAAGTAGAAGCAACATTTTAATATCGTAGAGACTATTTATGATCGTCATATATAATGCATCACATTTTATAAATCGATCGTGAAGTGTCTTATATGTGTAAGCTCTTAAAGCTCCTGCACGGCCACAGTTCACCCACACAGCTGATATCATTTCTGCTGCCTCAGTGTGAACGTGTACAAACTGCTCTTGATTGAATCTCCCTCACGCTTTTGTTGATTTTGCTGTACCTGTTGAGGCAGGACAACTCGCTGCTACGTTATCATTCTTATTAATACATAGAGTTGAGTGGATAGCATTGCTCCACTCCACCCAACTCACACCTGACTAGAGGTCTAATGAGCCATAGTAGCTGAAAACATCTGTGTTGGTGTGCCGAGATATTAATAATTATACCTTGCAAATAAATCAAGCGGAGTAAAAAGTAGAATATTTCCCTCTGAAATGTTGCAAAGTAAAGGTGAAAGTAGCATAATATGGAAAGTTAAGTACAAATACCTCATAAATGTACTTAAGTAGAGTGTTGGGGTAATTGTACTTTGTTACATACGCTGTTTAAGTAAGATGTCCCAAGCTCAGTTATCAGCTAGTAAATGTGTTACTTACGGTCATTTCCAGGTTACTCTGTCACCACACTGAACGATGGCTCCACGGAATACTTTGTGGCTGGCGCACCTCGCTCCAACCACTCCGGACAAGTTATTGTCTACACCATCAATGCCCAGAAGCAGACTGCTGTCATCGATTCAGAGAGAGGGAAACAGGTACTGATGTTAGAAGATGTGGTGTTTGCATTTTCCCCAGAAACCAACGGTATACATGTGGTGTGTAGCCTAAACAGATATAACATCAGGCGTTGTCAATTGCTGTCCTAGATTGGGTCGTACTTTGGAAGCGTCCTGTGCCCCTTGGACGTTGACAGAGACGTGGTGACAGACCTCCTGCTGGTGGGTGCTCCCATGTTCATGAGTGAGCTGAAGCGAGAGGAAGGCAGGGTCTACCTCTTCTCTGTCACCAAGGTAAAAATATCATTTTTATTAACATTTTGGGGTCTGGAGTTCACACTGAGGCATTAAGATCAGCGGCTTATGGCAAATGAAGAGACATCCTGCATGATTACTTTTACTTTTGGGATTTAGAAAGTCTATCAGCACTGGGTTGGTATGAAAAGTGTGTGCACTGATATTCTCAAAGCCGATATATTTCATTTCTAAAATTCAAAAACAGCCCTCAGTGCATCACAAATCAGCCTTTCTAGATTTATTTATAGTTTTCTTAAATTTAAAGGAACTGTTAGCGCGACGTTTAGCTCCACCGGCCACATACTGTCTCTGTCTCTAATCTGAAGGGTATACTGAACGAGCAGGGATTCCTCAGCGGTCCGTCCCCAACAGAGAACGCACGTTTTGGGATGGCCATCTACGCTGTCCCTGACCTGGACCTCGACGGCTACAACGATGTTGTAGTTGGAGCCCCGCTAGAGGACAAGCAAAAAGGTGTCGTCTACATTTACAACGGGGACAAGAAGACGTTAAAGAAACAGTTCTCACAGGTACGGAGAGAAACGGTCGTTTCTCCGTGTTTAATATCTGACTGACAGGAAGTTGGTTCGGAAGTTTTTTGTTTTAGTCGGTCCTGTGCATTGGAGCTAAATTAATGCTAAAACTCATATGATGAATATAGATCATGTAGTCCATAATAATAATAATAATAATAATAATAATAATAATAATAATGCATTTTTTGTAAGGTGCAACATAAATAAAGTCAGTATTATTATTATTATTATTATTATTATTATTATTATTATGTTCTGCCGTTGACTAGAGGGAATAGCTGATGGATGCTGATGCTGCCTTCACTGTTCCTCCAAGGCTCCGAGGTTCCAATTCATTCTATAACATAAAAATTGAAAAAAATGGAAAGATAGTATTTTCCATCAATTTTATATTATGTTATGTTATGTTATGTTATGTTATGTATGAAACTAAAGAGTGGAGAATGACTTCAAAATGAAGTGGAAAAATGATTAGGCGAAAGTGGACAGTTAGCGTTTTTACCAAATAATCGGACGAAAACTGCTCTGAAATCAGTCAGTTGGTCAACTCGGGTTAACATCCCAATTTGTCTCTTCTTGAGTCATATGTTTGAAATAGGTCGGTCGCTACTGTTCTCTGCGATCGACTCCAAATTGGGATATATTCGACAGACCATGAAGGCAGCCTGGGATCTGGGCTGGACAGGAAACGACGGAGACGCGCAGCGTGTCTCCTCAGCGGCTCCGGGAGAGAAGAATGAGAAAGGGAACGGGACTGTGTTTGTAGACGAGGCAGCGTGTGAAAACATGAAGACAACGGGCAGCTTTTAGCCACATTCCGCTTTAAAACAGATAATTCCACATATCACACATATCAGGAGTTTTTCTTCTTTTTTCCCTGAGGGCAGGGATATTTGTTGCCACTGGAGAACACAGGAGAGGACTCTCTTTGTGAATCCCATTTGACTGTAAGTGGGTTTTTCTTTACTATTCCGACATGTTTTAATTCCTCAACGCCCCTTTTCTTTTCCTTAAATAAGCATACTCGAAAAGAGACTAAAATTTTAATTCACAAGTCAATTCATTATGCCACACACTGGCAGCCCATCCTAGATTGTGTCCTCTGGAAAGGAGACGGAGACTGTATGTTTACCATACTTCTTAAAGACAACGACCACCAGGTATGAAGAAACAAGCCACTGGGGATGTACTGTTGCCTGTTACAGAAGGTGTGTATCCTGTGACTGGCTCTTTCAGTGGGGGGTTTGTGTGCCCCCCGTGCGGACATCGAACAATCCCTTGCTTGGGGAGAAAGGGCGTGCAGCGTTCGGTGAAGAGCCGCAGCTTTCATGGGAGAGGCAGCTGAACATGAGCCAATGGCGGTGTTTTTGTTAGTTATGCTACCAAAGCCAAGCCATTGACCTCAGTCGTAGCCGGGTGGGAAGCATTTTCCACCCAATCTTCCTCCCCTGCACCTAACTGAACAGAGGGAGATGTGTAGTCTCCACCCTGTTAACCGGGAGGAGGCTATCAGTTCTGGTAATGGCCGATGGTTTTGTCGCGCTAACGTTTAGTATCTTGCCGGTGATTTTTTTTTTAAATGCCATATTTTGCCATGAAAAACCCTGTTAGATAAGTAGTAGTGTGTGTTAGCGTGGCTGGGTTGGGGTTAATTATTAGCTAGCTCTCCACTGCAGCCCGTCAACACTGTTTTAATTCCCTTTGTTGGATGACGCCGCCCGGTAGCAGGCTGGATAACATGGAGCCAGTTTGACCAGTGGCTATCACCAGTTTAATGCTAACGTCCTCTTTAGCTAGTTAGCGTAATTAGCCTACGTCTTAAAAACTACGCAGCTTTATTTGTTCACAAAACGTCTAAGTGGAGCCTGGTGGAAAAGTTAAAGCTCAAACATACTGTGTTTATATTCTGCTGCTGCTTTACTAGCAGAAATAACCAATTTCCCATATGACAAAGATTGTAAATTCATTGGGTTTACGCTGTTTCCCTCTCAGACTTTGCTTGACCCTTCATTGACAGTGGGGTTCAAAGGTCATTTGCAGAGAGGCTGCACATCATTCCACTGTCTGGCTGGCTGCCACATGGGCCCAGGTTATCACCCAGTAAACATTCTGTGTGTGTGTTATTTACACCATCAAGGCCAGGCCGGCTTTCTAACTGTCTCACCATTCAGGGGGCGAATACGCAAAATAAACTTTTGTCCAAAAAAAAAAAGAGCCACTAAGAAGACACTTGGCCCAGCCTTTATTCCACACAGTGTCATCATAATAGACTGTCTGTGTACTTAAGGCACGCTTGATTTGCATCCACAAAGCACTAGAAGCACATTATTCTGGGCATGGAGACAGTGCCGCAACAATGCAACCCATTCGCTTACAGTGCAGTTAATGGGTTGAAAATAACTGCCGACCTTCTGGTCGTTTCCCCTCAGGCAGATGCCTTTAAGCTTGTTGTGCTTTACAAAAGGAAAATAGCACGAGTTTGGAGTCAGATTTCAGTTAGTGTCTTACTGTCACTTACAGTCAGAGGCACCAAATGAGTGATGCCACAAGGACATCTGGAAAACGCAGTGATGTTTTGTGTTTTGTCCTTTGGGCATTTTATTGTGTCTCTGTTTCCTGTGCTGTGTCCCATTATGAATGTGTTTCTTAAGAACTTAATTATCATCTGGTTATATAAGATGGAGGGTTTGAAAATATTTGCTCTGTTTTTGATGTTTGAGGCAACTTTTTGAGGATTAATTTAGGCCTGTGGCTGAATTCCAACAGGATTACTGTCATAGTAGCTGGAACAATATCACATAATTTCAGTTCAACAAGTGCCTGTTTGATACAGTGTCATTTTTATCAAACTGTTAGATGCCAGAATAAGGTTTTGTTGTGTAGCAAACAACGTAAAAAGAAACAGTGCCTATGCACCTCATGTAATAGGATCGTACAAGACATTTACTCAGTCGCCTTAATAGTCCTGAAGTCATTGCATTCAGGCAGTATGGTATACAGCTCAGTCATAAAAAGCTCAGTCATGGATTAAATTTCCAGCCACAGAGGTAAAACACATGTTAGATGAGAGCATGTAATTTTGCTGCTTCTGTTTAAAAGCACATGTAAGGAATTCTTCACAGTCAGCTCTCTTTCTCGCGGCTATTGAAAAGAGAACCAGGGGAGAGGGGGTATATATATTGGAAGAAAACGTAAGGTCAGAATACATGAGCAGAAACAAGGTTTTCTCATTCACCCACCCTTGTCTTGTTTTGCCAAAAGAGGAAGGGAAGAAAAATACCCTTCTGCTTTCCTCCCTCCATCCCTCTGCTCCCTTTCATCCTTTTTTTTGTATGCTTGATTTCCTTGGGATGTAGTTGATTAGATGAGAAAAACAGTTGTCAAAGAAATTTTGGTCTTGGGGAGTGATCCTCGGAGACCATGTGTGTTGGAGAAGAGAGATTTGAAAGCTATTCTTGGTTTGTGTGTGTGTGTGTGTGTGTGTGTGTGTGTGTGTGTGTGTGTGTTAGCATGTCCTGCATGCTGGTCTGTCTGTCTGTCAGCACTTTACTGGCTCTGTCGTGCGAGCTGCAAGGGCCATGTCTGACCTCCGCCCATCCATCCACCCATGTCCCAAGGCATGGGACCTCACTGCACAAAAGCTCCAGAGACGAGTCTGGGGGTGGCGATGGTGGTTGGTGTAAGTTTACCCAGGTTGCATTACAGCCGGGGGTGTAGGTGGGTAACGGAGGGCAGGGGGAGGATGGCACTTCAAACGCAGCCTTCAACACACCCTGATGGAGAGCCGGAGGGCAGAGTGTAACCTGATATTTCCACAGATAGGCGGTAACTTTGCTTGGGTTGGGGAGTGGATAATAAACTAGGAAAGGCCACCAGCTGCATCAGGGCCGTGCTCCTTGATGCCAAACAAGATGCCACATCATGGGTGTGCTGTGTGTGAGCGAAAGCGAGAGAGAAAGTGTCTGTGTGTCATTCCACCTGGGTGTGTCCCCCCTCTTGTCACAGGCACGTGGTCGCAGCCACTATAGGGCCTTGTTCTGGTAACATTTTGCTGACCTTTTGTGGCAGCTGCCCCTGCCATTTGGAAACAAAGACAAATGGCTAACCAACCCGCCTGTAGCCTGCAAAACCTCTACTGTTCCAGATAGAGAGTTGCTCTTCCTGTTGCCCTTTTCATACACACAGAGAGACTTTATCAATGCCCTCTACGGCAGGAAATCAATTGTTTGAGATCTACATGCAGCCTTTTCTTTTGTGATGATTGACTTCTGTAAGTAAGGATAAGAAAACATGCACTTTTTAATCTTATGTCTCAGTTTCTGAATTGGTTTCAATGCATATATACCCACTACCAGAAATATAGAAGCTGTACAGATTGGAAGGCCGGTCATATCATCTGAACCAGAGCATGGGCAACGCAGCCCCTACCCCCCGGCTGCTCTGCTGATTGGAGCAGGCAGAAGGAGGGCACCCCCCTCTCCTTCCAGGGCAATACATGATCTGGGTCCTCGTTCAGCAGGTGCACTCAAGCGCACAGGCACACACACACCGCTATATAAAGACAAGTAGAGATACAATGGAAAAGATTGACCTACAATTGGATGTCTTTGCCATGTTAGTTTTCATATCTGTGCCATTGGGTGAGCGATGTCTCCCGAAGCACTTTTCAGGATCACGAGCGTACACGTTTTTAGTACAGGTCAGTCCAGGTGGGATTTACGCTCTTAAAGGAAAAGTCCACTTTTAGGTACTTTTACACTGCCATCAATGGTGAAATGTAATTTTCCCTCTACCTTCCTATATCTCTCAGACTACCTTTCAGCAACCGTTAGAGAACTGGCCTGCACTTGTTGCATCTCGCTGAATTTGAAGGTGGAGAAGGCAAGGGTGAGTTTTCAAGTGGAAAAAAACTCATAGTTGCACCCTTTACTCAGTACTGTCTTGTTCCATGCTGTCTGCTCTACAGGTAAACTGATACCCCTGCCAGTGTTGAGATGGATTTCTCCCTGCGTAATTGTGAAGCATCTGTAAAAAAACTGCGGGACAGACAACAGAATTTAACATAATCTTTGTTTTTAAAAGCAGGAAGCATTTTTTTTATCAGATGTCATTAATAGGGTCTTGATCCGCCTTTGAAACTACATAACCAAATCAGTCTGTCACACCAATTCTTCCCTGACCTGTTTTCCTGTATTTTATCTGATCTGTATTGTTCATACATTAATTGTCCCTTTTGTTTGCTTCCTCTTTCACTGTACATTTTGGATAAGCAGCTTAGGCAGCTGTTAATCAGTGTGACTTTGACAGTGGCAGGTGGCCGATTCTCACTGCAGGGCTGCTGGTGCGGACCCCCCACCCCTGCTCCACCACTGTATTACAGATGGTCTGTTCCATTCACTGTTGTAGGTGGGTCAATCTTTGTTAACTTAACAGTACATGTGACAGGAAATAGGGGAGGGGCCCTGCCAAAATGGGATCTTTTGTGAGACATAATGTCTTGATCGTTACTCTCTGTCACAGTTGATCATACAGTCACAGCATGATCAACACCTGTGACTGCCACAAAGCCTTGAAGCTCTTTGTGGTGTATTTTATGCACCTATCTCAAACTTAAGTTACACACAGTTGGGTAACCACCGTGAAACTGATCTTAGCATCCAAGGTTGGAAAAGGGAATCTCATCCCAGTGGGAATTCTCAGCTAGAATTCCAGCAGCCACATCAGGTATCGGCGAGTAGAACGCGGAGTGAGGAGTGGAGGAGGTGATTTATGGTGTCGTGTTTCTTTCTCTACCCCACCTGCCTGTGTAATCCTCCGCAAAGTCCGGTTAAAGCCCCACCGCAACAGCCACAGAATGGGTTGATGGATGGGACAGCCTGTCTGTGTGGATGGGCAGCCTGTAGAGCCGGGGCCACGGATAATGGGTCTTTGACATGAACACAAAATGCTTAAGGCAAGCAGGAGTGCTTCAGAGAGAGTAGTATTAAAAGCACACAAAGTGCTAACTCAGAGGAAATGTACATGTGCTGTCTGGCTTCTGCAGCTGCTTTCTAAAAAATATGCATTATTGACTGGGTGATGTATGATCTGTCTGGTGTAAGACGGAGGTATATAGGGAGAAGGTGGATTTATTTCCATCTCTCTGTATTGCTTTCACACACGCTATTTTCAACGCACGATAGCCTGGCACAAACATCACCACAGCCAGTTCCTGTGTCCTCTCTGCGCTGATCAGAGTTCAGCCAGTTCCCATGAAACCATAACAGCAATTTGCGTGTCTGTGTGTTTATGTGTGCAGAGTTGATGGTGTTTGTTTGCCTTTTTTTTTTTCTGCAGTCTCTGGTCACCGAGTACATCTTGCAAAGGGTTTGAGATGTGAGAGAGAGAGAGGCATGCACACAAACAAACAAAGTGAAAGGTTTTCCCTCACCCCGCTGTGAAATTCCTGCCTCTTGGCCCAAAATGTTTAGATGACTTCTGTTTAGATGAGTTGATGCTTGTACGGTTGCTTTCTAACATTGTCCTCCTTGTCACATTCCAGTCAAGCCCACTGAGGATTCAGTTTTATATACCACTTAGAATACGCAAACAATAGCGGCATTGTGAGATTGTCCGAGAAAGTCGAGGATGCAGCGATTACAGTGCTCTCTCCTGGTGTCTCTTTTAGGAGGTTAGCATCATATTGTGTCGGGGGTGTCATGTTTGTGTGTGTGGTTACAAAAGCAGTGGTGTATGCCCGAATCATTGGAACAAACATCTCGCCACGCATAGAAAATAGATTCCAGACCTGCGCGTGCATTGGATTGAAGTTGTCATCCTCTTAAAGTGCAGCAAATGAAGGGGACTCTGCTACACTACATGTATACACTGAAGGCGAAAACAGGCTCACTCTTACATTATTTAAATGTTCCAACTGTTTCATGTGTTTCTGTGTTCAGTTCAAGCCACAAACTAGCAGTACACCAAAAACTGGGGCTGGAATGACTTGTTTGGCCATTAAATATGCACTGCAGCCTACTTTTCCCCCCTCAGACTTTTAAGTACACCCTCACCCATAATCATGAAAGTTACTCCAACTCATGTTGGTTAGAAAGTAGCTGCACTATCAAGGCGGTATTTAAGCATGCGGTGAAACCTCAAGAAAGGGAAGCAATAGGGGGTTGGAAAGCAGCATGCCCTTGTCACATTGCCCATTCATAACATCCCGAGCCAAGAGCCACACGGGTCACCACACATCGCCATGTCACTAGTCATTCCATAACTGAGCTTGGCTGCCAAAGAAGACTTGGGAAGTGGAAGAGCACCTGTGAGGGAGAGGGGGAAATGTGAAACGGTAAGAGGAAAGAAGTATCAGATGGAGGAGGGAGAGGACAGGAGAGAGAGGTTTATGAGAAACAATAAAATGCTCTTCACAGCAGCTGATGTCATGTGAAATACGACGGCTTGGAAACACTGAGGTCATTCTTCGTTTTCATCGCGTCCTCTTCCAATGTCTGGATGTCGCACTTATTTTTTTTCCTACAACACTTGGCTTCAAGCTAGTGCTCTGCATTTACTGTACAGCCCGCTGTTGGCAGGCTGCTTTGTTCTTTTTTTTTTTACAACAGGGTTCATGTAGGACAGTGGAGGAATCTGGAGTTTCAGTCAGTAACTGCAGTGACCTACAATGCAGAGAGAATACAAGCGAAAACAGCCGCGTTAGAAGTGGATTGACACATTTTTGCGAGAGAATCCCTTGACAGTCACTCAAACCTGCAGGCTTAATCTTACAAAATAGCACTGCGTGTGTGCTTGTGTGGCTGCCTCTTGCCAAATCTCATTGACTAATACCCTGGCAGCTCTGCGAGTGAGCCCGAGCCTCTATTGAATGAGTCTCTGGGTTAAGTTAGTGGCTGAGTAGCTTGCTAATCTCTCTCTGCTTCGCTGATCTTCACTCTCTGGTGATTCCTGATTATTTCGGCCCACGTACCACACAGGCAATCCTACTCTCAGTGACCCACTCGAGATCTGCCCCTGAGTTTGGCACCATGACCGGTTTGAGGGAGGGCTCTGCTGGTATGTTTGTGGCCGGTCAGCTTGACCCCTTACCCCTCGCTGCTGTTGATGATCCCCATTGGGAGATTATTGGAGCGAAGCAGTGTAAATGAGAGGTGAGATTTTTGTCTTTAAGCTGATCAGCTGTGCTAATGATGAGGCTTGAGATTTGCACACACTGATTTTTATTTTTTTTTGCAGTTAAACGAAACCAGTGCACACACAAAGGACTATTTTGATCCAACACAAGAGGAACAGGTCCAAATGTAGACTAACACATGAGGCATTTGATCATGTAACTCTGTATGTGTGTGTTACATTACCCATAAACCCCACTAGCCAGCCCCTGTGACCTCCATCAGATCCCGCTGGCCATCGTGGGAACATTCCTGACGCAGCATTATTCCATAATTCCCACCATGTGTGGTTTTTCCAGAGCCGAGCGCTCGCTGCACGGACCGTGGAGAATCCCACTGAGGAGAGGAGATCAGCTCCTTGTAATCGCAACCAGACTCGCCGTGTGTGAGTGGGAATAGCAAAAGTAGTAAACAATAGTGAAAGATCAGTTCGACAGCACCTTCACCGCGGGGTAAAGCTCATAAGAGAGCAGGTTGTTTGTTTAGCGTCAATACGGAGGCTCACTTGTCATGTGACCAAGAGACTCTGTAGTGTCTGTACACCTTGAGTACACTGAATGAAATTAAGTACCGGCGTGGGTGGTTGTGTGAATATTAGTCAAGGATGAGTCAGTTAAACTGAAATCCAGTATTCATCAGGAAAGCACCCCCTCATGCCTCATTTCCACTACATGTTCGAGCTCGACACATTTGGAACCGTTCTTTTTTGGTTTGCCAAAAGCTGTGGATAGTACCCGGTTCTTCTTCATATCACCTCGGTTGAGATTCCGAGCAAGCTGAGCCAGTGTGGACATGCAACACGGAGCGACCAAAGTCGTCTTGTTGTCTGCGCCCTGATGTAGGATTTATCATACGCTCATGCCACATACCAAGAATCTAGAACAGCATCCCTTCTGTATCCTCCCTTACTTCTGTGTTTGTGTGGCATCGAAGGTGATGCCACGGCAGTTTCACGCAGCGTCGCTGTTGAAGTCGGCTAAAAATCTCTGAACCATGCAACTTAATTTATTTCCAACTTTGACCGAAGACTAGAAATTTGACATTAAAAACTTTTAAAGTGATCTAGCATTGAACTACTGTAGAGGTCAGGCAGTTCACTGTGCAACGATGGAAGCGGCTCCTTCAGTGAGTTGCACTCCACTTGTTATAGAAGCAGTGCACTGATCAATACTAATGCACCTTCCCAGTGAGGATCGGCTTCGTAGCGAATCATCAATCAGCTGACTGATGGTTTACCTCAGTGCTCTCACAAGAGCGCTCGCGGTCACTGCTAAGGCCTTATCTTGTTCTGGAACCAGATCAAGATGCCGTTGGACATTTCTGATCAATTTATCTCCAGCCATTGTTCTACAGATCGTTGGTGAATTAGGGAGTTTATCTGTTTGGTGTCGTGAATCAGAGGTCACCGCCAGATTACAGCACTGAATGGTCTTTTCCTCGCTAAACACAATGTAGTAATGCATCACATTTCCAGATGCTATCTTGTCATGCAACATAAGAATGAGTGGAATGCATCTTTAATCATTAATCTGTAGCCTGTGTTGGGCCTGTGACATGGTGTTTCTGCTCTTTCCTGACTTCCTCTCTGTTTATAACATGTCTGTTATTGTAACGTTAAACTCTGGGTTGTTTTGTTATCTCACAACATGACAGACAGTCTGCTGTTTCCAAAATGTCGAGAGGCACATTCAAATAAATAGGAGGATTACATAAGGATGGATACAACGTTTATAGCATTTAATATAATCACTACCCACTACCCTGCAAGATTATGCTGACAGGTTTGTTAATTCAGCTGTAGCTGCAGTAATTTTTAAGGCTATAGCTGTTGCAATCTGCTAAATTGTTCATGTTTTTTTGTTCAGAAAAGTTTAAAAAGCTGTAGAAATGAGCATATCTTCATGTATACACCACAACTTGTTGAAATTTGTAGGCCGAGAGTCCAAAGTTTGTATGACCCATGGTGGACTTTTCCTTAAAGTGCTGGTGTGACAAAATCTAAAGAAAAAAATTCCAGATTTTACAAATCGGGCCTTGCTTTGTTAGAAAATATTTGTAATGTGGATTTGGCACCTGTGAGCAATACCTAATCCATTTATTATGGTGTTTATTATGGGCAGGATATCAGATTTGGCATCAAATCCGAATGAAACTGAATCAGTTTGTTTTGTAATAGTATGCATTATGTAATAGAACATTCTACAATAGATGAGTTTCTGGTATGATGATGGCTTTCAGTTAAAATAGCTTTTTTCTCCTGGTGTTTATTGGAAGTAAAATCATATAAAAAAAAAAGTCAAACAGATAATTACAGTATAATCTTTCTAAACTTGGAATCCTTGTGAAGGAAAACCATAAATGAATATAAGTCTGAGGGGTATATGGAGATGACACAAGGATTACAAGTTTAGAAAGATTATA
>JAPZEA010000017.1:9334336-9345280 GCA_029783685.1 Heniochus monoceros | reverse complement strand
GGCGAGATCGACAAGAATCGTGGTGTGAATTTACCCCTAACTTGTTGCCTCTCTGGCCTCTCTGCAGACGGCAATTTCTACAGACATAAATGAAGCTGAATTACTTAATTTGTTGACAGTGTTGAATCTGAGCTTTTCTCTGAACGTTAATCTACAGATGGAATGGTTATTTTGTTTGTGTGTGCGTAATGTTCTTTGAGGCATATAGAAGTTAATCAAACGGCAGCACACCAAAGGCTAATATTCACCTCACCTTCATTTATCCAAAAACATATTGCTGGGAGCAATTCACGTTTTATCTCATTCATTAGTTTAGTTTGATGTCTGTCTTTTGGTCCCGTGCTGTGTATTCATTTTCTAAATTTTTGATCCAGTTAGGCTGATGAATACATTTTCTCCATATGGGATGTTTTCATTCAATAATGTGTCTTTCGGTTTGTTGCTTTGACTTCCAGTGTGTTTTCTGAGATCCGCTTTGCTGGTTGAGGTTGGTGCTCTCCTAAACTTGAACACCCATGCTCCACCATGTGCTGCCAGTCTGCACTAGGTTGCACTATGCGTAAGCAAATGGCCTGAGTTTTAATGAAATTTCTAACTTTGACGGAGGTCATGTGCTACTAACATTTTTATGGTTGCACCAGCAGAAATTGTTCCAACTGACAGGTTACAACTTAAATCTTACACCTATGCCTTAGAAGGTGTAAAATCCTCTGTAAAATAGCGGTTGGCATGGCGCATTGTTTTGAAAGTCTGGCTAACTTTCATCCACCCAATAATAGGGTGCTGTTATATTACCCTATGTTGTAAATGATGGTTTCACCATGTGGCGAGCACCCAAACTGATGCTCTAACTGATGGTGTGCTTGAGGTTAAGTCGAGTGAGATTCCAGCGCCTTGGAATTAATTAAGCTGTAGATTAAAGCTGTATAGTTATCATCTAATCATGATGCTATGTCCTAGTTTCCATACCTTTTTGTTCTTGTTTGTTGATCAGCGTTTTTTGCCGTTGCCATTGCGTAGCAAAGTGTGCAAAGACAATTTGGCACAAGGACAACACGGTGAGCCTGAATATGATGCTGTACATTTATTGCATATTTTAATGGCAACAGGAAAACCTAATGTCACTAACTTGGTTGACAACTTCAGTTAATGTTGTTTTATGTCACTCTTGCTATCAGCCGTTAGCCAGGTGGTTTTGACCAGGGAGTATTTAAAGCTGTTGTTTCATTCATTTGGTCTTTTATGTGTAGACTGGGAGATCTCTCCTCTTTGTTTTCTTTTGTTTACATGATTTTGATATTGCACTATATATATGGCAAAACGAAGCTTTCTAAAACATCCATTCCAACTTCATTGGAAACACTGCAAGCTTTTTCCTCCCACGTGGACGCCTGCTGGTTCAATAAGTCGTGTGCATGAAATGTCGTGAGGAAACCGTGCAAACAAAGCCTGAATTTTACTGTTACATAACTGTTTGTGTATCATTTCATGGCGCTTATTTTGTCCCAGTCAATTTAACAGAAAACAGTATAAGAGTAGGGCTCACATGATTTGGGAGAGCAGCAAAGGTGCTTATGCATACACTGTGTAATTGGACGGCTAAAATTTGATCATGTGCATTTGTTATATTGGCAACCAAATCTGGGTTTACCGCTGTAAACATCGTGAATAACAACTCTTTTCTACTCCATCAGGCTACAACACACAAACTGTGTGTGACTCAGTGACCTTTATATAGAGGAGGCGCCCCACAGTGGCTCACACCAGTCTCAAATCACCCACGGGTCACAGGATTTTGGCAGTTTTGAAGTTCTGACACAGTGGTTTTGAACGTCAGTCCTTCAGAATATTGAAACAGGTCTTGGAACTCAGGATCAGATGTAATATCACAGAGGTCTTAGACCAATTTCTGGTCTGTTTTTGTTATTGTTGACTCTCTTGATACTTTCAGAACTGCTTGCTCACATCCTGATCCTGATTTACTAATCTTTATTAAAGATAAAATTCCATTTTAATCACAATAATTAAAAAATGACTGGAACACACTTGTCTAGCTGTCTATCAGTCTGTTTATGGATGTTTTATACACTGGCGTTTCTATGTGGGTGTCACTCAGCTCACATAGTGTATGCATTTTTGTGGAGCTGCCCTTCATATTAGAGTCTAAATATGGAAAGTAGCAAATATTGTATTTTTCACACTCATGTCCCACAGTCATAGAACATTACACCAGAGTTTCACAAGGTGGTGGTGGTGGTGGGGCTGGTTCAGGATCCTGCCTGCATCTCCTGTTGCTCTTTTCTCTTGCATCCAACAACAAGCTCATTAAACTGCAAGCAAACTGACATTTCACCCTAACTTCTCCCTCTCTCTCTTGTTTTCACATCATTAAGTGGCACTGTTAGGCTCAAAGGTAGCCGGGCAAACTCTTTGAGAGAAATGGCTCGCCTGGCAAGCGGGCGTTTTGATGAGCTTGTCACTCCCTCACCCCAAACATGCCTCATTAGTAGTTCAGTCGAAACACCTATCTGCACCCCCTCCACCCGCCTCCTCCCTCTTATTCCACACACACACACACACACACACACGCAAACAGTTTCTTTTTCTTTCTGTCTCTCCCTCCATTCCCTCTCTGGCCCCCCTCCTGTTTTTCAGCACTAATTAGCTGGCTTCTCCCTCTTCTGTGCTTCCCCAGTCACATCTCAAAGGGAGACGGATATGATTTTTCTTTAACCCAAAGGCCAACTTAATCAGCTGAATTAATGACTTTATTACCCGTTAGGCTCCGGGCCATGCAACACATTTCTCTCCAAAGCCCAACGCTCCTCTCTCTATCTCTATCGCACTCCTTCTTTTACCCACTGCAGGAATTTTTACATTTCAAAAATAGAAATAGACAAGAGAAAGAGAGGTGCAGGGACCAGGCGATGGGTGGCAGGAAGATATTATGAGAAATATAATAATTGAACAGAAATGGAGTTACAGGTACACCCTAATGACTACTTTAACAATTAGCTTCAAGTCATTTATGTATAAGCAGTGTCTGTGTGGGTGTCTCCAGAAAAAGAAAAAAGTGTACTTAATCAAATCGTCTTTCTTTAATAATCATGTAGTCATCGTATCTGGAGGTAAAGTTACTCTGGTGTTATATGTTGCTCTGTGGACGTCAGGCTGGAAGGCATGCATTAAGCAAGTGTGTGCATGTGTGCATCTGACCAGGCATCCGTGACTCCTCCTGTACTTGACCTACTACTTGACATTCTTCCTCAATGTACCTTGGCAGTCATGGGTGTTTATTCATTCCACAGGTTGGGTAATATCAGATTGTCTGGCCTAGAACTGCTGTAAGAAACAGGCAGGTACGTCAGCACACGCTGACGCTACGTATGGTCGCCTGCTGTAGAACAGACAAACTTTTGCGCTGTTCTTGAAGTCTGTTACGCTCCGTCTCCTTGAATGTCATGTTTTGATTTAGTGCTTTGTCTACTCAAAGTGCCCTTGTATAGACTGAAAAAGGGGTCTGTTAGTTTCATGTTGTCACTTTTATTCAGGACATTTCATTTTAACTCAGCACTAGATGGTTAGACATAGAATTATATCTACAATGTCTTGTTACATTTGTAATTGTGCTATTATGCTAGGTTAGTTAGTTAGGAGTGTTTTTTAATGAAAGCAAGCAAATGCTTCTTAATGACACTGTGTTTGGTCATTCCTCACATTTAATATTCATCCATAAGATTACAGTTCCTCTACCTCTGTGAGATGTCAATATTAAGATGCTTTTCAGAGGCCATCACCTGTTCTGTTGCATTACTCGATATGAGCTCCTGGAATCGAGTCAGCCAGCTGCACGTTGCAGTTGCACCACTTCCCTCTGTGTCCACTAGAGGGAGCTCTGTCATCACCTTTGACAGAGCACAGCTGGACTCTCACAGCCACCTTGCTGCTGCACCTTCCGTCACTCCCACTGGCCTTTATCGCCATCACTACCACCTGCGGTTTGATTGATATGCTCTCCACGGGTGCGCCGCTGGTGTAGTGATTCGCTGCAGGTTTATAGATCCCAAAAGCACTCAGTGCGTCAGTTTAGGTGATATCGATTGGCGCTCTGCCTTCCATCAGCATCCTTTTCTTTCGCCTCCTTAGCTGGAAGTAGAGGTGTTGGGTGTGTCAGCGGTGAGCAAGCACACGAGACACTACAGGGCACTCCGCCGATTCGACAGCACAGGGTGCCCGCTAGGGGTCTATGAGCGGTTGTCATGGTAACAGGCAGTGAGGTTGGCATGAGCTGAGCTGAACGTTTCTTTTTTTTTTTTTTTTTTCCTCCTGTAGATAATTCCTGCTATGTGGGTGTGATCTGACAGCATGTGAATTTGTGTACATGTGTTGAATCATCTGACAATTGGCTTACCTCTATTTCTGTGTGTGTGTCCAGATGGAGCAGGTCTCAGATGATGAGTTGGACCATGGAGCAGAGGAGGACAGCGACAAGGAGGACCAGGACCTGGACAAGATGTTTGGAGCCTGGCTGGGAGAGCTGGACAAGCTCACGCAGGTTAACACACACACAAACAGGGGGTGGACGGACAGACTCACACAGGTAGAAGAGCGGGCAGAGAGGAAGGGGCTGTATCCATAGCAACCTTAACACTGCTAATCCTGTCTGCCTATACTGTATCCTAGCAACTCCCCTCCCACAACCACTTCATATGGTGTATTTGTGCAGGTCTGTGTGTGACGAAGGAGTCTAGCAGACAGGCACGGTTGCTCAGATCCTGCACTTTGATTGCATTGTGAGAATGACTGGTTTTTGCATATGCGCACCTCATGTTTTGCATGTGTGTCTCTATAGAGTCTGGATGATGGCAGGCCCCAGAAAGCACTGCAGAAACCTCCTCTGAGGCAGGAGACAAACATGGCTAACTTCTCCTACCGCTTCTCAATGTACAACATAAACGGTGAGACCTCACTCATGTCCACGGTGTAATAACAGCGCAGATCCAGAAGAGATCAGCTAAATGAAATAATGAAACCCCTCCCCGCTCTGCCTTATCCTGCTCTCTGATCTTCCTCTATGCTTTAATCTTTTGCTCCCCGCAGAGGCGTTGAATCAGGGCGACACAGTGGACCTGGACGCCCTGATGGCCGACCTGTGCTCCATCGAGCAGGAGCTCAATACCATTTCCAAACCAAACTCCACATCTCGCGGCCAAAATAAAGGCCAGCAGCGGGCGCCTGGAGGGCGCAGTGCCAGCACCAAGCACACAGGCACCAGTGGAGGAGGAAGCAGTGGAGGTAGTGAATGATGTGCATTTCCGATGTAACATAAAGGAGGAATGCTTTATGGAATAAAACAGGAAGATGTCACTCGTCCTCTGGTGTTTCTGGTACAGGCTGATGGGGAAAAAATCTCTTCCAACATGTTTGTCCTTTTACTAAAGACAAAACAAACACATGCAGAGTAATAATATAGAGCAGGAAAGGGGACACAATTAGCAGAATCCTGTTTTTAACAGGAAATGTAGTCTGTAGCATACACAAGTGATGCCTATACATAAAATGCTACATGTGGTGTGTGTGATGAATGCAGTGTAATGTTCAGAATTCTTCATTCTGAAGAAACATCATCCTTGGCTTACATATAATTTAAAATGTAGTCTATCTACAGTTAATTTCCTCTTCCATCTGAGCTGTGTTTAAACTCCCCAGCAGGAAGTGCCAGTAGCAGTGCCCGGGCATCGCCGGCCAACACAGTGCGAGGCGGCAGCGTCAGCGCCCGCCCCACGGCCTCCAACATCTCCCTGGCTGACATCACCTCTCAGCTGGAGAAGGCCTCCCTCAGCATGGATGAAGCGGCACGTCAGACCTCCTCCTCCTCCTCCTCCTCCTCCTCTTCTTTCTCCTCCACCACGCTCCGGCGGCCCTCGTCAGGGTCGTCCGGCGGCGGCGGGCACCGAAGGACGGGCTCAGTGGGCACGGTCAGCGAGCAGGAAGGTCCGTCCCAGCGGTCCAGTGTAAACTCAGCATGTGCCTCAGCGTCCAGCATGGACTCTCTGGACATTGATAAAGTGATGACGGGGGGAGAGGTGGACGGCCAGAGCAGCCCGAGCACGCAAGGACAAAACCAGACCAGCACAGAGGTATGACTGACACTGAAATACACAGAGAAAAACATGCCAAGGCTGTCCAAAAGGTCGACATGGTATTATAAGAAGGTGTGTGTGAGCCACAGCACGAAAGACTATAATGGTGAAAGTGAAATGTGTGTGAGTCAGGTGTGGGGTCAATTCAGTTTCTTTCATTCTCAGGTTTTATTCTCACCTTGTACTTTTTACCAAACCTCGAGTACCCTGAATTGACCTCAGTCCGGCTCTGGTCCTGCATGTTTAACCACACGGCATGACGTTTGGAAGAAAGTGCACGCCTGAAGTGTGTTGATGCACAATATGGCCCGTGTATTGTGCATTGCATGGTGTGTTAATGAATACATTGTAATCGCCTATACAGCTCCTAACTGTGGATTACAATGTTAACATCTACCATTTCTGAATTCCTTTGTTCGCTCACTAAGCATCTTGACTCTAACAAAAGCAAAACATCCTCTAAGGCACATTTGGGAGTAGTTTAACCTGTTTCAGAAACAAAGACCGAAGCTAATATACTGTACCTAAACAGATATTTGTGTTTATCTGACATGTACGAGAGACCAAAAGCTAGAGAAAGGAGGAGAGGAGTGTAAAACCATGACAGTGAGGTAGTATTTGAGTTCAGAAGGAAAAACGTGTTAACACAATATCTTGCATGTGCCCTGTCCCCCCTGCATGTGATCATATTATCTGTGTTTGCATCCTTCCCAACACCTGTGGCTCTCTATCCACGCACACGCCTTGCCCGCACCACCCGATTTTCCCCAGCATGTCACACTGCGACGGGCCAGGCGGCAGCTTGACTTCACCTCACGAGAGGGTGAAATGGATCAGGCCACTGTAAGTGCAAGCATGTGAGAATGCATGTGTGCGTGCATGCATTTTAGCATTAGCACATGGAAGGCTGCAGGTTGATTCAGAGTGGAATCTATTGAAATTTTTGTCTCCACCATTGTACAAAAGTGAAACAGTGTCACTTATGAACCATTTTAGTTCACCTAAGTTGCCTAATAATGCTCATACAAGAGATCAATAACAGAATTTTAATACAATTTTAACTGACGGAATATCACAATCAACATTCTAGCTATAAATGTGCAGCCTTTGGTTTGTGTGTAATGCATGCACATGTAACCATAAGCATAAAAGTGTGTTTGGTGTGAAAGAGGGATTGTCTGTATGTTTGTGAAAGTAGCTGTAGACTATGGGTTAGCCAGAATGCACAGTGTACCATATATTTACACACTCCAGCAGATCGCAGTCATGGTTGCTCTGTACATCTCCACAGTACCTCTCACGATCATTGCTTCTTTACCCACAGCTGCAGCTAATGACAACCACAACTGCTGAGCGCACCACTTACGGAACCTTCTCTTCCACGCTTCTTTTATACCAAAAAGATCAAAACACCTGCGATTAATAAGCCACTAAGAATCATCTGGCACTGACTTTTCAATATTTTGTCTCTTCCTCTACTCTCCTTTTTATCCTCTCTTCACCCAAGCACTCCTATCTGGACCGAGAAACCTCGCTCATTCTGAAAAGCATAGCTGGAAAGCCCTCTCACCTCCTGACCAAGGTGACTTCCTCATACACTCGCTTCTTCGATTTTTCTCTCTCTTGTGTGTGTGTGTGTCTGTGCGCACTGCTCCTCGCTTCTGCTTTGCATGTGTCTAAGTGGAAAAATCCCTGCTGAATCCCGGCTGCAGGAAAATCAGACCAACTTATTTATTTACTTAATTAAAGAAAAGAGGCAGAGATAAGAATTTCTCAGTTGACAAGGGGATGATTAACTGGAGGAGCTCTCTCAACTTCTCCAACAGGATCAGGCCTGCAGAGAGGGATGTCAAATGGTATTCTTGGAAATTTAGGAATATTTAGGAAGTTGGACACACCAAAAAAAATGAATTACAAGACCATATTACAGGTCATGAAAATCAAATCTTCAAATCTTTAAACAGGGTAAGAATATCAGAATGGATTTTTCCCTTACATCATTATTCAGTATTTACAATGCACATGCATCCATGCTTATACTGTACATTGATTGCTTTCTCCCACTTGCTTTATCTTCCACTGGCAGCTGGGCTTTTGTCAGCGGGTCTCTTTTTACTCATTTTTTTTCTTCTTTCTCCATGTAGCTGGCTTCTGATTTGCACTCCTATCTTCATTAAGAGCTATTTAATGTACAGTATCTCTCACATCTGTTTATCCATCATGTGTTGCAGCTTTCTCAACACTCTGTTTTACTGTAAACACTTTTGGCAGTAGTCAGTAGTTCCAGCAAATGAACTGGTTGCAACCTTTGGCTCTCGTGCGGAACTTATGGCGATCAGATGCGTGCACATTCGGGATTTAAAGTTGGCCGCCGTGGATTGTGATTTATCCTACGGTCGCTACATGACACGTCGTGTGCTTTCCAAGCGCGCAGCAGGAGATTCCAAGAGAGGTAGACGATGCAGGCCAGAGTTTCGTACATCCTTTGGAGATTAAACAACCCGAAGAGCATTTGCTGAATATGAAACAAAGCACAAGTGGTGCTCATCGTAGACAGTATCAGGGTTACACCATCAGCCTGGAAGATTCTTATATTCAGGACTTCAAAACAAAAGATTGTCATGTGCTGTTCATGTAAAAGTAAACCCATTAGGGATCATTGGCCCTGAGTTGCAGATTTCTTTCAAAAACCCTTTCAGCTATCTCCATGTATTTGAACATAATGGATGCCAACAGTGAAGCTGGCTGACTCTCACAGCAATATCCACACTATTCATCTGCCCTCACATTTTACAGCCCAAATTTGGGACAGGCAGTTTCTTACTTTTTCTCTTTGTATTACAGAACAGTGGAATTAATTCAATGTTCAAGGCTATTGGTTCCTGGCATGTGGGATCTCAGTCTGAGTCTGTATGCAAAGAGCATTTGAGTGGTTTTAAAAAGAGGGGGAGAGGATTGATAGCCCATGGCGCACAGGCTGTGAGGGAGTTTATGTGTTAGTGTTACACTTTTCACCACAGAATGGGAGAGAGGCAGCCGCGATCGGCCGGACTCACAAATTCTCTCCCTCTCCTCGCCTGCGAATCCGAATACTGAATGAGCGCAGGATGTTTGGGAACAAGCGATGGGAGAGAGAGAGAGAGAGAGAGAGAGGGGGGAGAGACATCAAAGGGAGAGGGTGCCAGGATTTTTTTTTTTTTTTTTCCAGGCGAGGCAGAAGAGCCTTTTAAAATTGGCTCTGGTGTGGCTGAGTATGAAAGTGGAAGGGAAAACGCCTGTGGAATAGGAATAAGACTAATGTCTAATAAAAAGCAGGGTGTAGGTGTCATGTGGAGAGGAAATAATGGAGGTGAGAGGGGGGACGTGAAGGGGCTACGCTGGCTATCATGGGGCTAAACCTACAGTGTGACTCAGATTGACTCTGGACTGTAATCTGCACAACCCTGTGACCTCTCCTCCCTCGCTGGGTTTCTTACTCACACTCACACTTGGCTGACTAAAAGCCTGCCACTATGTGTTGGCCAAACAAGAGTGTTGGCTTTATTGCATTAATGTGCATGTGCCCTGGAGCTGGTCATGTGGAAAAGGTAGTCTGGGTCAAGGAGAGGGGGGGGTTCTTGAGATAAGAGGCTTGGGGAGCGGTTGTTAAAACCCCTCACCCCTTCTACTTAAAACACATGCCTGTATATATACACATGACTTCAAATATTCAGCACCTCAGCTTCTCATTCACCCAAATTCCACTCTCCGTCCTTGTCACTGTAGTTTAGCTCAGGGGGCTAGTGTCGGTCACGGTCCTTTGCCTCGTACTGATTGGCTAAAGGGTAGAGGGTCTTGCAGTAGTGGCTCGCTGGTTGGCTGACGCCTCATTCTACTATTTTTGCGGGGATTATGCTCTATCGATTGGGCACGCTCCCAAACCCCTGCATCTGATGCATGGAGAGAGAAGGGAAGCGAGTGATGGAGAGGGGGGTGTAGAGAGGGGAGGAAGCAGGAAGAGAGGGTGGGTTGAAGGGGGAGGGGCATCCTGCCTACTGTCTCACTTGGGGTTTTAGTCAAGTTGTGCTCATCGCGGGCGCACATGTCTGCGAGCCTGTGAACCTGCGCTGTCACAAAGCGGAAGATGTGGATGCGCGGCTGAATTTCACCCACTGAGGATCATCGTGGAATAACTTTTTATATGCCAGTATCTCACTGTGAAAGGTGGCAAGCGGACAATTTTTTTTTTAAACGTTTTGCAATGTAAATACAACTGAGAAAGAAAGAATTTTGTCTTATTATGGACGAATCTGGATGGGTTTGGTTTTTTTTTTTTCATTTTTGCCCTTGAGATCTGAGTATGATCCTTGCAGGAGATCATTGTATCTTTGAGTGGGGGGCATAGAGGCTTTCTGAGCTGATCCTGCACTCATCCGCAGCCTCTCGCCCTTTGGGGATCTTCTACTATTGTTTCCCTTCTGCTGTAAAGCGAGATCAAAGGAAGCGGCTGCAGCTCCATATGAATCCAATATGGAACCGTAGACGGCAAAGAGAGCGCCATATTTGAGGGGACACCGGAGCGATGTCGCAATAGCAGCGGTCTAGCATCACGGTGTTCAGTTGTGTTTGATCGAATATTCACACACAAGTGTTGAAGCACACCCACTTTACACACGTGGAAGCATACACAACCTGCGGAATGGAGGTGATGGCATCTTGTTGGAGGGGGCAGGTAAGCAACCCAAAAAAAAAAAAAAAGGAAGAATTGGATTTGGTTTTGCACATGACATCATGCGCCATCATGCCCAAGGCATCTGCATTT
>JAPZEA010000017.1:9321869-9334236 GCA_029783685.1 Heniochus monoceros | reverse complement strand
AATGAGGAGGTGCAGCAGCCTCCAACTTTCATCACATAATGAAGTTTTATGCGTTGTGCAGCTCCTGAGGACATGCAGAGATCAGCGCGGCCACAGCGGACTCAAGCAGCTCGGAGCTGATAATGTCTGTATCTGCACACAGTAGCAGTGATCCGACAGGACGCAAGAACAACACACAGGCAGGGAAATAATGCAGGAGGGCAAACTTCAGTACAGGACATTTAACACAAAAGGCTTTCTCCACACAGGTACACACAAGTGGTGTCTGTTACGTCATTCAGCTCTCTCAGACATTTGTCAATGTCTCAGTCAGACTGCAGCTAAATTAGTTTGTTTTGCGTCTTTGAAATATATTCATTTTCATTTGTTTTATATGATAAAGAGGGAAAACGTTTTTTGAATCTTAATTGTGTGTTTGAAGTAATAAGAAGAAGAAGAAGAATCACTTATTCACATAGCACTTATTTATATTCATATTGGTTGACACATGATTCCAGATTCAAAGATTTTAGGACTGAGCTCCAGATCTTCACTGACTTCACTGACTACGGCTGGACTACAGCAACTATCTGACATCACTTGAAAAAAAGATTTGGATGATCCTGTCATTAAGTGATTCATTTGTTTAATCATATTCCTAACTGTTTTCTTTTTTAATTGATGCCTAAAATCTTGCAGGTGTGTCCTTCCTGACATTAAGTGCACACGTCTGTGGAAGGGAGTGACGTCAACTTCATGTGGGAGTCCTCATCCGCTGTGACATCCTCACAGAGATAAAGCTCAGTCCAGCCTCCTTTTACAGCCACACGTCAGAAATTCAATTGCAAACGGTTGATAATTATGTGTTAGAATTATTTCTATAATATTTTTCATACAGAGTGTTTCACAGTTTGCCTCTCATTCACCCACACAGTCTTACATCAGTGTGGGTGGAGCTGCCATGCACTGGCCTAAACATCGAGGACAACTGGGGTTCAAGTGCCTTGTTCAAGAATACTTCACAAATACTCAATAATACAGGAGGAGCCAAGATCAAACCACCAACTCTGCATGGCATTATGGCATGGAAATATGTAACTGTGTATTACTACCTTAATGACAAACTGATCATGAGATTTTGGGGATTTAAATGCAGGATTACATGCACATATAAAATGTTGGAGGGGGCAGGTAAGCAACCCAAAAAAAAAAAAAGGAAGAATTGGATTTGGTTTTGCACATGACATCATGCGCCATCATGCCCAAGGCATCTGCATTTGAATGGTTTAGAAGGCTGCTGACTATTTAATGAAGTTGTGTGTGCATGATGTATTATTCCTGCCAGAGAATAATGAAGGACATGGCGGAAGAGAATGAGGCAAGGCTATGAAAGCTGTGAACGCTTTTTGGGTTTTTTTTGTCAGCGTTTTGTGTGCGTGTGGTTGTGTTATTGTGTGAGTGATGACTGTACATGTAACCACTCTCCTGTGTGTCCATCCAGGAGGAGCAAGCTGCCAAACTGAAGGCAGAGAGGATCCGAGTCGCCCTGGAAAAAATCAAGGAGGCACAGGTCAAAAAGGTAGGACCACCTCTTTCCTTTTGCGCACACGCTCTCACTTACTCAGTTTCCCTTTTTAAAAGACCATTCCGACCGATAACGATCGCTGTCTTGTCATATTCGCTGCACGCTGCATTTCTTTGTGAACTTCATTCACAGCGAGGCGGTGAAGCGCGGAGAAAATAGGTCATTGCAGTGTTTGATTATGTGTGTGTATCTGCTGGGGAGGGAGCAAGAAATCAGAAAGAGGCTTCAGAAAGAGAGCGCTGCAAGACAATGCAGTCACATCCTACACAAGACCTCTTATTTACCCCGTCCAGGATACGACTGGGGCGCCTTGCTCTGTTGAAAGCCGTGGTGTGTGTCTCCTTTGGGAAGTCGGCATGGGACTGCACAGTGTGTCCGCCAGTGAATGAACAGTCTCTGTGAATGAGATCAGCAGAATGGTGGCCTATTCTACGCAATGAATAGCTGAGACCCAATAGTGTTTGGATGGACAGTGGGATGGACTACACCACACTATGACAAGATAAAGAGTGCTGGTACCGACAGCACATAAAGAAACCTCAGCCGGGCATAGTGCAATGTTGTTTTGTGCTAAACTATTAGTCTTGTACTTGTCAGCAGTCTACACAACCAGCTGTGCCTCACAATTTACTGTATTTTGTATTCTTGACATTGAAGCCAGTTTGGTTGCATTTTGATAGAAGGTTCAGAAAAGTGTCTCTTTGAAGCCGTGGGATTTTTGGTTTGATTGAACTTTTTTTTTCTGCCAGACTAGGAGGGGTTTTAGGGGTCTCTCCTGTGAGAAATGTAGGTCAGACTCCCCATGTCTTAGTCTCACAACTCCCCCAGCTTTCTCATTGGTCCAAGTCTCTGTTCAATCCACTGTACCCCCACACTGATTGGATGTCAGGGTCCCAGTGGGAGGGAACAAAGAGGAGGTCAAGGAATTGAGGGCTTTATTTGGTCTCACACCAGGACAAGTCTTATGTAGGCTGCGATTGTGTGAGGCTGGATTTGGCACGTGTGTGTTTGTCTCATCCAGCTTAGTTTAAGCTTGCTTGTTATGGGGGGGACTTCTAGTTGCCTATGGATGCAAAACTTTGGCCAGATTATCGGATTTTAGTGTGTAGTGGCTGTATATGCGACATTGTGACTGTAGTAACCCATAAATAGTTTGAAGTATTTGAAACACATGATCAGATTTTATCCTTTCAGTACACTGAAGCTGTCTGTCCTCACCAGATCAGCCAGATCAGATAGATAGGTGCTCAATATGATGGGCAATATAGATTTAAAGATGACTTTAGAGTGCATGAATACATGATTGGAAGCCTGAAATTGTCTTGAATTGAATGAATATTTGAATGAAGTAATTACATCCATGCAATTAAGAACACTAACTTAAAATTTTGTCATTTTTCCTGAAATCGTTTAACAAAGTTTATGATGATCTTTAAAAAAAAACAAAACAAAACAACTCTCCTTTCTCCTCTTCCTCAGCTGGTGATCAGGGTCCACATGTCAGACGAGAGCTCCAAGACCATGATGGTGGACGAGCGGCAGACAGTCAGGCAGGTGCTAGACAGCCTGCTGGATAAGTCACACTGTGGCTACAGCCCTGACTGGTCTCTAGTGGAAACCATCACTGAGCTACAGATGGGTAAGGGAGCAGATTCCTCCACACCTAAGTGAAAAAAACAGTGTTTCTGGGTTGATTTAGTCTGAGCTGGTGGAGTGTGGATGGGGCTTTTTGCACATGTTAGAATGCACGAAGGATGGGGGCAATGTAAACAATGTGGGTGACAAACATCTGCTGTATTATCAGCAGATAATCGAGGAACAGTTCCCTGACTTGAGGCTAATTGTCAGGCTCACAGTTAAAGGTTCTGCCCCACCCAAAAAGCAGAAAACCCTGGAGGGAGGAATTAAGTGCACATTTGCAGGTCAGCAAAAAAAGTGCATCTCTTGCATCTTCTGTCTCTCTCTCTCTCTCTCTCTCTCTCTCTCTCTCAGAGCGTATTTTTGAGGATCATGAGAACTTGGTGGAGAACCTGTTAAACTGGACCCGGGACAGCCACAACAAGCTCATGTTCATTGAACGCATCGAGAAATACGCTCTTTTCAAGAACCCTCAGGTGACTGTCTCACACTTCGGCACACGTTTACGGGCGAGCGAGGACAGATCATCCTCTCAATACCCTCTGTAGCCGCTCTGCGTTCAGTGTATAAATTCCGAAAGCATATGCTATACACACAAACACATTGTTTATGCATGCTCAGTGCCTTCACAACCCAGAGAGTGAACAAGGGAGTGTGTTTGTGTAGGAGAGCTGGAAGTAGGTCAAAGCTCTAAAGCGAGTAAAGGTGAATAATTTATTTAACATAAAACGAGGTGAGCCACCGACTTAACGCCTCCCCCTTCCTCCTCTCCATGTCCTCTGTTTACTTCACTGTTCCTCTCAATCATCTCCAGAACTATTTGTTGGGGCGGAAGGAGACATCTGAAATGGCTGACAGGAATAAAGAGGCTTTATTAGAGGTGAGCTGCAAACTACTGGCTTGCCTATAATTCATACAAATCAGGACTCAGCGGATGAACTTTATCAATTTCTGTGTATCTATCAGGAGTGTTTCTGCGGTGGCTCGGTGTCGGTGCCAGAGATAGAGGGTGTCCTGTGGCTGAAGGAGGATGGGAAGAAATCATGGAAGAAACGTTACTTCCTCCTCAGGGCTTCAGGAATCTACTACGTCCCCAAAGGCAAAGCCAAGGTCAGTGAGATTTGAGACTTAAGGCACATAAGTCCGGGTGCTCAGACAGAATGAAGATGGAGAACAGAGATGTGGGCTGGGGTTATGAGAACCAGATTCAGACAGTCTGCTCCGTGGTATTTCCTGTTTGGTGCCAGATCGCTTTGAACGCAACAGAAACAGCACATGCTTTTTTTTTTTTTTTAATGCAGAGAAGATTTGTTGTGCACATGTGCTCTATTTTTAGCGCTATCATCCTCCAAAGTCATTTTCAGCCTACACTTTTTGCAATGTTCCATGACAGCACATCAGCATTCATGAGCTGCGTTACCTCTCGCCTTATTTAAATCCTGCAATCTTGTGTGAGTTAAAAAATAGGTTGAGTCCTGCGACACATAATAGTGCCAGCTCAGGTGTTGAATAAAGCATTATACATTTAATTTAGATCTGTGTTTTTACCCTCTAAAACTTGTCCACTCAAGACTTTGACTACATTGTGACTTAAATCCTCTTATCATAATTATTTAAAGCCAATTTAGAGCAACTGCACTGAAATAGCATATGCTCCAAAAATACATTTACACCGTTAATATGTAATTTAGCCTTGCCTTGCATGTTTCAGTACATCTAGTCAGTCGGAACTGTCACCAAAAGCATTAGATGTACCTGTAGGTAAATCTGCACGGAGCAGTGGCATCCCCCAGCCTCCCTTTTAAAAGTCAACCACGCGTCACTCCATCCTCCCCTGTCGTCCTCTCTGCAGGCATCCAGAGATCTGGTGTGCTTCCTGCAGCTGGACCACGTCAACGTGTATTACGGCCAGGACTACCGCAGCAAATACAAGGCTCCCACTGACTACTGCCTGGCCCTGAAGGTGAGGCTTTATTCACATATCTTCCACCTAACGGAGAAATGCTGTGTTCTGCGAGTTCAGATCTGAAAGCGTGTCCAAATGTCATGGAAAAGTGTTCACGTCGACATATATGTAGCATGTTAACACAGACACTGACAGGGTGTGAATTTCTCACCCTGTGTATGGATTTAAAATAGCAGCGTGAACATATGAAATTCTTCTTGTCATCCCAAGAGACTTGTTAGAGCGACAAATATCTCCAACACATTTACCGCCATTAGCCTTCCATTAGAAAATACCTGTCTGTCTCTGCAAATTGCTTCCGAACAAGTCAATTAGAATTGCTTCGTTTGATTTTATTGCCTTTTAATAAGTGGCATCTATTCATGTTAAAATGAAGAAATTACCTCATTAACAGCCAGAAGATTTCTTGAAGCCAAAAGACTTGCAGCCCCTTATATAACATGTATAATTCTTTCATAATGAAGGAACTTGTGCTCGTTTTTCAGTGGATATGTGAGCCCGTGGTGGATGGTAAAATACATTATTTACTTGTCTTTGCAGCATCCACAAATCCAGAAGAAGTCACAGTACATCAAGTATCTGTGCTGTGATGATGTCAGGACGCTGCACCAGTGGGTGAATGGAATTCGCATTGCCAAGGTGCGTCTGAGTCTCATGTCTGGTTTGTTTAGTCTGCAGAAAGCTCTTCTTAGAGAAATTATGATAATTAATGTCCTATTCTTGTGTTTTTTACCTTGTGTGTTTTGTGCAGTATGGGAAACAGCTATATGTGAACTACCAGGAGGCCATGAAGAGGACAGAGGCGGCCTATGATTGGTCCTCTCTCTCTACCTCCAGCATCCGATCAGGCTCCAGTTCTGCCAGCATACCTGGTTAGTTCACTGTCTGATCAGGCTGAGCATCAGATTTCAAATAGAGCATCTAGTTCATGATCAGCAATTTGATCAGCAAACTTTTAGAAGGTAGTTTTTCTTTAAGTTACTGCAACAGGGTGTGTGTTTAAAGAGAAGAAATCTGTGGTTTTGATGGTCTTTACTAAAAATGCCAGAAATATACTTCTCTCAGAAAGACTTCCTCTCATTTGTGTGCACTTCCAGAGTCCCAGTCCAATCATTCAGGCCATTCAGACAGTGGGGTGGACACAAGCTCTTCTCATGGCCGGTCCCAGAGTGTAGTGAGCTCCATTTTTTCTGAGGCCTGGAAGAGAGGTACCCAGATCGAGGAAAACACCAAGGTATGGCTTTCCTTTCAAAGGCAGAAGTCAAAAAACATGTCCAATGTAATGTAATTCACTCCACTAAGCTAACACATGTCTCTTTGTAGCAGATGAGAATGGAGGCATCCAGAGGGGCCACCCTGCCGCATGCTTCCCACAGTCACCGGCATCACAGCCAGCATTCAGTCGATCACCAAGCCCTGACGCCCCCTCCCCAACCTCAGGTGCAGCCCCAGCCCCAGCCCCAGCCTCAGCCTCAGCAACAGCACCCACCACAGCCTCAGCACCCATCAGTGCATCCCCAGACACCGACCCAGCCACAGCCACAGCACCAGCACATGCCTCCCCCGCCTCAGTCTCCTCAACAGGCCCCACAGCCACCTCTCCAGCGCCCGCAGCAAGCGCCACAGTCTCCACAACAGCAGCAACAGCCGCTGACTAGCAGCAGCAGCAACCACATGCCCCCGCAACAGCAACAGCTGGCTCCTCCACCGCCGCCTCCTCCTCCACCGCCTCCCCCTCCTCCCCCACCCCCGGTTCAAATGGTGTCGCACCACTCTCCGGCTCCCACCATGTACAAGTACAGCACCATCACCAGGCTGCAGAACCAGAAGGCCTCCCAAACTGCCAATCACCACAAGTTCCCCATTCACCTCCATGCAACAGCTCAGCAAGTTCTCCCTCCGGCTCCGACACCGCCTGCAGCACAGGTCAAACCCGATGTGAATCACATTGC
Source organism: Heniochus monoceros (assembly GCA_029783685.1). Lineage (NCBI taxonomy): Eukaryota > Metazoa > Chordata > Actinopteri > Chaetodontiformes > Chaetodontidae > Heniochus > Heniochus monoceros. The sequence continues at coordinate 9,327,116 of JAPZEA010000017.1, read as the reverse complement.
GGCAAGGACTAATGTCCCACCTCCACCTCCTCCTCCCCCTCCACCATCCATGCCAACCCCTGGGTCAGCCATGGCTGTGCTGAAGCTGGGACCTCCCAGCCCAGCTGCCCCGCCTGCCTTCATTCCTCCTCCCCCAGCGCCTCCGCCTGCTCCGCAGACCAATGGAGTAGCATTTCCTCCCCCTCCTCCTCCACCCCCTCCTGCACCGGCTCCCATGAGCCAGCCTGTTTATCCCAACGGGCTGAAGCAGGCACTGAAGGAAAGGTTTCCCAGCCCACCACGGGACCTCCTCTCTCCAAATGGAGGCCTTGAGGAGTCCCCACCACCTGCCCCCGCTCCACCTCCCCCGCCTCCTCCACCCCCACCTCCGCCACCACCTCCTCCTCCTCCCCAGCAGTTCCCAGTGCCGTCGCAATTCCCGCCTCCTCCTGCACCGCCACCAGCGCCACCCAAAACCTTCACCCCAGGCTTTGTCCCTCATACAGCCCCCAAACCTGTGTCTCCTGTCTCCCCGTTCCCTCCTGCACCACCTCCCGCTGCCCTGGGTGGTCCAACCCCACCACCACCTCCACCCCCTCCTCCACCTGCACCCCTAAAGAAGCAGTTCAGCCTCCAGGCAGGCCACACCTCCAGCCATCCACCGCCGACTTTGCCCAAGCAGCACAGCCTTTCTAAGCCAACACCCATCTCCACCGGAGGCCCTCCGACTATGTCTTTGGTCAAACAACTAGCAAGTCAGTTTCCAGGAGCTTCATCCCAAGTGGCCAATCACACAGAGAGCCCAAAAGCCCCCCTCTCTCCACCTGCAGTCAAGACCAAACCAAAGTGGCAGCCTGGGGGTGGCCAGCAGCTGCAGTCTCCAGAGTTCCCTCCTCCTCCACCAGACAGCAATGCTGGCTTCCCTGCCCCTCCTCCTCCTCCACCACCTCCCCCAGCCCCTGTCACCGGCCCAACTCCACCTCCTCCTCCCCTCCCTCCTGCAAACCTGGGCTCCCCCACGAGGAGGTCACCCTCTGGCTCCTTCAATTTAGGGGGCAAGAAACCTCCTCCCACCCCGCAGAGGAACTCCAGCATGAAGTTCAACGCCTCAGCTTCCTACGAGGAATCCAGGAGGAACTTACTCAGCAAGTTTGCTCCCCATAACACACCTCCTTCCTCCCCATGTCCCACCTCCTCCTCCACTGCATCCCCTTCCAAGGACCCCTCAACTGGACCCCCTGCTCCCCCGAAACCAGGCAAGCTCAACCTGTCCAACTTGCCCTTGGCACTTCAGGCCAAAGTGAGCCAGGTAAAGCAATCCAGTGGCGACTTCCCTTCTCCACCACCTGAATGCGCCTACTTCCCTCCTCCTCCACCAGCCTCTGAGCTCTTTCCCCCTCCTCCACCTCCCGGTGGTGACACCCATAACGGAGCACCTCCGAGGGTGGCCGTGGTCAACCCCCAGCCCCAGGCTCCCCCTCCTCCTCCGCCCGTCTCCCTTGTCAGCAACTCATCATGGGGGAAGAGCTCACTGAAAAAGACTGCTCCACCCACACTCGTGCGGCGTAGTAACACCACCCCAGAGCCGCCTCCACTGTCGCCACCGCCACCCACCTCCCCAAAGGGCAGCTCAGGCCAGCCCAATTTCCTGGAAGATCTCAACCGGACGCTGAAGCGAAAGTCAGTGGGTCGCCAAGGTTCCCTCAACTCGGCTGGCCTCACGGGCAAGTTGGACCCTGCGGGAACTATGGACGACATGGCGCTGCCTCCACCGCCCCCCGAGCTGCTCCTGGACCAAGGAAAGCAAAGCAACGGAGGCAACGGTGGCTACATGTCCGGAAACATCTCAGGCTATGCAACGCTTCGACGAGGACCCCCGCCTGCACCACCCAAACGGGGGGACGCGACCAAACTTACTGGAGAGTGTTGAACTCGGAGATCGGGACACAATAAAGACGGATGAACAGACAATGAGAGAATATATGGAAGTGAACATTCATTTGTGAAACGGGAGCGAATTCCTGAATTCCTTCTTGTCCTCTTGGGATCACAATGATAAATAGATGACTGTGTATATACTAAAACCCAAACCAGACCGTGATCAATTAGTGTTTGCTAATTACTGCATTTTTAACATGCTTGGCATTCTGGATCTGTGGGGTTTACAATACTGGGACAATGAAAACTGGAGCAGGTAAGTTTGAAGTCACAGAAAAGTACATTTTCTGCAAAAGTCTAAACTCTCTGGAAGACATTGTATCGCCCTGTATGGTAAACCTCACCCGTCTGGTCCACCAAGCAGATTTAAATAAACACTAATAAGAATTGTGCAAATATTACTGGATCCAGGTCTGAGCCGAACCATGTATCCGCTTCTTTGCCATAAGTTTGTGCCACGTACTGGAGACAAAAAAAAAAAAAAGACCCCCACACATCAGGATCTTTCTGCTTTGGTACTGCATGGACCTCATCTAAGAACAAGCTGTCAAACACGGAGCTGTTCTGGTGTGTGTGCATGAGCGAGAGAGAGAAACTGAGACTGCATATGCATACATGCGTTATGTGCATGCATGTGTGTATGATCATAAGGTGGTGAAGTAGTTAACCGTTAGGGAAGGCCTTCGTGGAGCGGGGATGCTTAGGTTTGCTTTTATATAAAATTATTTAATGATTGATAAATGGAAGGATTTTTTTTTTTATAAGTCTGTCTTTTAATAGCTGGTCAACAAAGTCTAGAGAGAAACATTAGGGCACAATGGAATGTATATGGGAAGGCGTATTTCAAACATTATGAATTACACACATGAAGGCAATGATTCAGTAATAAAAAAAAATACACTCAAAACTAAAACTTTAAAACATGTTGTCTCAAACATTTCTAGACTGTTTCACCACTAGGAGGAAGCCTTATTCCCATAGTCTTGCACAGAGGTCAAAGCAGAAAGGAGATTTCTTCCAAAGGTTCAGCAGAGTCTGGACTGTGCAACTGGAAATAAAACACTTTGCTTTTTATTTAATGGACTTCTGTAAGTGGAGGGGGGAGCGGAGGCCTGTGATGGTGTATCTTCGTGGACTGTGCGTTGGCTCGATTTTGGACCTTTCAGTTTGTGTCTGTACAGTTGCAGCTGCTATTCCGTTACCGTCCGTCCCCGCCGCCTTCTTAAGTCACATGGTATCACAAATCAGGAAGTAGAATGTACAGATTGGAGTGAGTCATGTGAAGTATACTCATCGCCACAAGGTGATCCGGTTGAAAAAGATGCATTTGTCTGGTAAATGTACAGAGCATTGAATCATGTAGTCAATAACAGAAATCATCTGACTGGCATTGGACTGAATGTTGCTTTCAACTTTGTGTCTGTCGTGTCTTGTTTCTTTAAGGTGCTATTACTGCTTCAACCCTTGGTGCACAGGGACTAAGGCGATCTCTTCATTTTGTACCTACAGAGTGGATCGTGAAGGGTTTTCATCTCTAGCAGCAATGCCTTCATTTTTCGGGTGCTAGCGCTGTCCTTCAAGGAACTCAATCTCAGCACGTCCTTGTGTGCCAGGAAGACATATCATTAATATTTCAGGCCATTCGAACTGGTTTTAAATTAGCTCCAGAGTGGAAATGTGTGCTGTGGAAATGGTTTACACGACCATTACATCCACAAGTCCATTGAGCTTATCATGAAGATGGTATTGGTTGTTTCCACAGTCCATTTTCAACATGCTTTTCTTTTATCCTACTCCGCTGCAGTGGTTTGATTGCCACCTGAAGGCAGTGTACCATTTCTTAGAACTGAATATCATTGTCCTGAACAGGATGTTTACCACAGTACAGTATGTAAGTTATTGATGTGCTGATGTGAACATGTGGGGCCAAGTGAAATGAAGAAAAATGGTTTCAGATAGAGTAAACGTGTCCTCTTGCATATAAACTTAAAATCACAATATAAATGTTCAAACCAGACCTCAATCTGTCTGAGTCCTCATTTGTTCAAATGGTTTGGATAAAGTGGGAAGATCTTGATGTGTAATTCACTTAATGTAATGCATTTAAGCACCATTAGCATCACAGTACAGTACAGATAATTAAAATGGGAAGTCAGTGAACCTCACACTCCCTCTAGTGGTCTTATTCTGCCCTACACCAAGAAAAAACCTCTAGAGCACCATCCTTTGAGAGTCTTTTATAGCCAAATGGAATAATTTAAATTATGGGGACTGAACCCAGAACTCCAAAAAAGCCCTGAATCATTCTAAAGATTTTTTTTTTCTGATGTGGTTCACTGATCAGCCAGCAGCTCTGTAAATCTAACCAAATAAATATCACAAAACGGGACAAGAAAACCATAACGTGCACATTTTTTAATTCAAGTTTGTCATCTGATCAGTGCCTGAACGTCTCCAGAGCGAGCCGAGCTTTCACACCAGGTAGTTGTTGAAAGTGTCCCCTCTGGACCGGACGTCCGCTGTCTGGCTGCGGAAAGAGTGACCAGGCTGGGCTGGTGGAGGAGGTGCAGAAGCAGCCGGGGCTGTTGAAAGACTGCAGGGGCTCTGGTCACTCACATGCACTGATATCACACTGGTGAATGCACATTAAAAATTGTACTGTGCCAGCAGTAGCTAAAACATGTGTTTACCTCTTGCTAACGGGATATTGAACTGGTGTCTCCCTCTTGAGAACATCTGTGGAATCAAAGGCTTGACATTATTCATATGCACCATATAATTCAGGACACTCATTGCCTTAAACATGTTTGGTGACTAGCAGCTTTTTCCACTTTTCTTTTCGTGGCCAGTAGAATTTGTATTGACTCATAACAGCCTCCCTCCTGCGTCCTCACCTCCTCGCTGGACTCTGAGCTGGAGCTCCCATCGTGGCCACATCTGAGGGAAACCACCTGGGCCGAGGTGGCCGACATTCGGACCCGGCTGGAGCAGGAGAGGGTTGGCTGAAGTGGAGGAGGGCAAACGGAGAGAGGGTACTGTTTTTTTAATATTCTGTACAATGCAAATGTCTCTATTTTAGTTGTATTGGGGACACAAGTCACTGTCCTGCTGCATTCTGGCATCAGATTTGAGCAACAGACTGTTCCAGTAAAGTCGTGCCAGTGCAAACAGTGGGTTGCACCAGTGTGTCAACATGTGTCCTACCCAGAACTAACATATACAGGCACTTCAGGCGATGTGTTTTTTCCTGCTATTTGTGTTATCCCTTCATGTGTTATCACCCCAACCCCGAGGCACCAAACTAAAGCAGATTTAACTGGAACAGTCTGT
>JAPZEA010000017.1:9291707-9305966 GCA_029783685.1 Heniochus monoceros | reverse complement strand
CATAATATGACCACAATATATAGCCAAATATAATGTTGTACTTCTGAAGTTATTTTGGTGAAAATAGCGCAAAATTTCTGTGTCAGTAAAGCATTACTCCACACTGACAATAATATTGTAAAGTAACTTATTACCTCCAAATAAAAGAAACTAGTAATACATAATATATTACATTTTGAAAGTAACTTCAAACACTTGCAGTTCCTCCCAACAGCCGTGTCTCCTCTTTATCGTTCAGAAGTGCTGCAACAAGTAGCAAAGCAACAGTTATTTGAAGAATAGCAGATTTACAAATCAACCGTGGAGAAGTTGATTATGCTGCATGAGTGGTTTGAGACATTTCTGTGCATGTTTTATTGCTTTCTTTTTGCCATGACTCTTGGTTGCCTTTGTTCACCCATTGTAACTATTCATCCATTGTAACTGCTATAATGAATCCAAGCTGCATACAGCTGCCGTTCTCCATGAGAGAGCAAGCCACAAATATTTAAGAGCCAGATTTCAATCCTACGGGGGCCGAGTGTTTGATATTCCACAGACAGGTTTACAGTGGAGTATTGCTTCAGCCACTGTGCCGACTCTACTTTCAAACATCTTGTGGTCAACTCCTACCTGCTCTTTAAATATTTCCTCAGCCATCTCTGTCACTCTGTCACCGCAGCTTGAATATCACCTGTCTCAGATTTTCTGTCACCGCTATTTCCGGCTTCCCTCGGTTTACCTTATTCCTCACCACACGCCCCCATGCAGCGTGGAATGTAAATAAACCGACACCGAGATGCCACAGCCAGTACACACACACACACACGCACACACATTTTGTATGCAGAGTTCGACCGTGTTTCTATTTCTGGCCGGTTCGGCTTCTTTGTAAGTCTACTGCGCCGCCTTTGGAGCGTTTCTTGGTTGTAAAATAAAGGCTTTGGATACATGTACTTCTCCACAAAGATTTGTTAGCTCTCTCTATTACAAGGTGTGGGTCTGAGTATTTGTGTGTGTGTGTGTGTGTGTGTGTGTGTGTGTGTGTGTGCCAGCTCTACCTCTGCTTTCACGCCCACTTTCTCTGTTGTTTTTGTCCCAGCTGACTTTTGTTTTCTCTGTTTCAGTTCATTCTCTCTGTCTCTCTCTCTTTCACACACACACACACACACACACACACACACACACACACACACACACACACACAGATGGGCTACTGCACTGGGATGAGGAGCTTTCTCTCTTTCTCTCTCTCTCGCACACACACAACGTACACAACTTTAAGTTGATTGTCAGACAGAAAAGGGAATAATTAAGACACATTATTTCCAACAGGACGTTCCGTGTGCGGAGTAAGACTCGAGGAAAAAACACACATAATGAAAAAACAAAAGCATTTTCATTAGCGCATGTTTGAATCTTATGTAAACATTATGCACATGGACACACACACACGCACACACACATCTTCAATAAATAATGACTGAGCACAGTGGTGTGTCCCTAAAATATTTACCATATGCTTATTTATCTTCCAAATGAAACTGCACAAAGACTTAACAAAGAGCTACGGTACAGTGTACTGTGTGTGTGTGTGTGTGTGTGTGTGTGTGTGTGTGTGTGTTTGATATAACAGGCTGCACTTTAGAGGCATTACGGCGCCTGCTGCTCTTGTTTTTTTTGCGTTGTTTCAATAAAGCTGGGAGGCCTCTCGGATGGAGCGCCGGCCTTTTTGAAGTGGTAATTACTCTGGTTTGTATCGCTGCTCGCTCGCTCCCTCTGTCTCTCTACCTCTCTTGCCCTCTGTATCCTGTGTGCTTTTGGCTAGTTTTGGTTGGGGTGTTTGTGTGTGTGCGCGTGCACGCGCACAGTTACGGTCTCGATGCATTTTTAATAGGCGTGAAAGGATGTGGACGGACACAGACAAACAGCAGCGAGGAAGCTACACTTGCTGTTTTTGTCTCGAACAGTGTTGAACAAATTACTTGGAAAATGTAATTAATTACTTACCACGTATTACTCATTGAGGAAGTAATTGCCTTATTTTACTAATTGCTCCAAAGCACAAATTACATGACTTGTTACATTACGTGTTCCTTCCAACAGCTCCGAAACTGCCGCACCCTCATGCTCTGCCTTCAGTATGTGTGGCTGAGTGTCACACCTCAAACCTTTGAGTATTAATAAAAACTATCAAGTACTGAAAGCTAGCATCATCGTTATAACCTGGTTTCTTTATTCCTTGGGCAGATAGTGGCTGATTTCTAGTAAAATGGTTCTAATTTTACAGTTTGAAGTGTTTTATTCAGGAAAGATTCCTATTCGGCTGCTTCTGTTTCGTTAATATTTAACATTTGAGATATATGAGGTGAGCTGGTCCTTCTCTTTTGGCGGAGGCTTGCTGCTTCCCTACAACTTCAACACCTGCTTCAAGCTAGCTAGCTCCCCGACCAGTCTGGCCACTGAACACAAAACCTGTAGAAAGCCTCCCATCCCGACTGTAACAAGTTCCTGCCCAGCGCCGGTTTCACTACACCTCATCATCCCCTCTGAAACCCAGACCTGCTGTGTGTGTGTGTGTGTGTGTGTGTGTGTGTGCACAGCTCGTGTTCTCCTTCCTCTCCTCCCTCCATCCACCTCGTCTAACTGACGGTTTGTAAATCCAGCATCCAGGACACAAACCAGACGCCCGGAGCAAAACAGCCGCGACACGGTGGCTGGAAAAGAGAGAGAAAGAGCGAGGCAGAGAGACCTGCAGAGGCACAAGGAGAGAGAGCGAGCGAGACTTTTTGCCATTAATAGAGCATAAAAAGGCAAATGGGCATCTCATGTGCTTCTTAGCATTTTCAAAATCCCCTTTTGCGATTTTTGCCTCGTCGCCCCCTCTGCCACGTTAATCACTTTGCATGCACTCATTTAAATATTAAAATTTTCTTTAATCATCAAAGCCAGTGAGCATCATGCATATTCATATCGTCTTCCCCTCCCCTCTCCTCCATCCCTCCATCCCCTGGATCTCAGGTTCATTACTCTGCCGTGCAGCCATTAGCCACTTCCCTAATCACACAGTTTACACACACAGACTAGCTCATGTATGCATGCACACACACGCACACACACACACACACACACACACACACACACAGGCAGAGACACACACAGACACACACAGAGACACACACAGACACACACACACACACACAGAGTTGAATTATTAACTCTACTTCATGTAGACATCAGTGTGGAGGAGGCAGCGAGGATGCAATCAGAAAATGTTCTGCTTCATACAAACATGTTCAAACACACATGTATGCATGGATACACACGTAGACACACACGTACAGTAGATGGATGTAGGCGTGGATACACTCAATCATGTGCACATACAGTGTGCACAGAAAAACACACACACACACACACACACACACACTTGTGGAAATGCATATGAACCAATCATTTCCAGACCATTGCCATTCATGCTGTTAATGTAGCACATCTGCAGCAGAGCCTCAGCTCTCTCACAGTCCCAGCCTTTGTTTATCCAAACACACACGTTATTAAAATTCACACACGGGAGGCGCCAACACCAACCGCATCTTCAGCCACGCAGTAGGAGCACTGCAGCGAGCACTCTCTGCCCAGACTTTCCACCTGATGACGGGATTTAAACCAGCAACCTCGCTGCGTTGATCCATCACACAGACCCTCCAAGGTTCCCCCGTCCACCCACCCTCCACCTCCACAACCCACCTACTGTTTATCCTAAACTCTCAGACCACGGCTCTCCCACAGCTTTTGTAATTGTCAGTTTTGCACCTGCAGCTTCCTTTGCACCTGCAGCAGGGGGAGCAGAGGCAATCCCCTCATGTACGGAAGCTTTTAAGGACATTTTTAGTCTTTTAAGGGAAGTTGTGCTCAGTAAGGAAACATGGAAAGCCTGTAAGTCCCCCTGAGACAGTCTATGTAATGTTGGGCTATAGAAACATAACCGTTAAATACATGTGATTTAGTTTTGTACATTGACTTTGTTGGTGGCTGAAATTTCAAGGCCCACTGATATTCCTTAATTCTTCCAGTAAGTAAGTAAGTTATCTTTTTACACATGGTGGATTATCTTCTATTAGTTCTATGAGACTCAGTTTCAGATTGATGCCCTTTAAATTTAACCTTGACTCAACATTTAACAGCTGATTTAACTGCATTATATTACAGCTGCACCAACTCTTCCCATCACTACACCTTTCATAGATTTACAGGATTATTTTCAGGTAACCAGTTTAAAAGTTTGTCCATGGTTGACATCAGCAGGGAAAGACGAGCTGACGGTGGCAGCATCAGGACCAGGTGCTTCACCTGGTTTCACGCAGTTTCTTATACGTGTGTCTGCATGGCAGCATCTTCAAATATAAAATAACACTAAACTATGAAGCTTAATGAGGGTCATCTGAGCGCCACATATCAGTTCAGTGCTGGTTTCTTATACATTAGAAGCTAAGAGAGCATTTCAGCCTCCTGACAAACGACATCGGAAAGCTAAATCCAACAGTGAGACAGTTTAAAATGAGACAAAATAAAAGTGGGAAGAAGAAACATGAGAGGAGAAAGGAGACCAGAAAGGAGACCAGTGAGACCAGAAATGAGACCAGTGAGACCAGACAGGAGGCCACATCCCCCACAGCTAGAGTGAGTTCTCTGCTCCTTCAGTGTCTGCTTGTTTAAAGTAATAGTCTGTTAGTGAATGCGTGAATGATTTTAAAATGGAGAAACGGTTGTGGTGCCACCGCTGACCTTGAACCTGAAGCTGACTTTGAGTAGGAATTATTTTGTGAACCTGGAACTACAGAAGGAGCGAAGATGGAGCACAAAGTGTGGGTGTCATTCTTTCATCTCTGTGTTTGTGTGTCTATCCATCTACAGCAGAGAGACTCCTCCAGAGGCCGACACAGAGAAAAGGAGGATATAAAGATCACAAAGGAGCGCACCCCAGCCAGTGAAGAAGAGCCCACAGAGTGGGAAACCAACCGTGAAGGTTCAATAGCTCCTTTCATTGAAGCCTAAATGATTGGATGTGACCTGATGACCGTTTGATTTTACAATTTGAAATTAACTAAAAAACATTAATATTGAGTGGAGAGACTAAGATTTTGGCTTTTCTTTAGAAGTCACTGCTTTGTTTTTTTTACTTTAAGACTCAGATATCGGTGACTACGACTACGAGTTATCCCTCGAGATGAAGCGCCAGAAGATTCAACGCGAGCTGATGAAATTGGAGCAGGAGAACTTGGAAAAGAGGGAGGAAATTGTCATCAAGAAAGACGAGGCCCCCGCCAAAACAAGAGCCACTGCCATGCCGAAGGTAAGCTAGTTTCTGCCTTCGCTTGCAAAGAAAGCCTGATTGTATTTTCTGAGGCGTTTCATGTCACTGCCCTCGCTGCCTGCAGGAGGGCCTCTGATTGGTCTTTCAAGCTGATCTGTTATCTCTGTCCCCCAGGTCTCCCCGGAGCAGCTAAGCAAAGACTCACCCTCACCCAGGAAGGCGAGTGGATCCCCAAAACACAAAAGCGGAACCAAAGGCCTCGGCTCTGGGAAGAAAGAGAAGAAGGCGTCTGTGTCCTCGCCTGTTTCAGAATCTGCCAGGTAAGCGTCTGGTATTCGGCTCGTGTTTTTACTTTCGGGATATCTCAAAGACTACTCGGCAGGCTTGAGGGACATTTGCAGACAGCACTGCTATGTGTCTACTCACATATATAATTTTACCTGGATTGCTTGGTCAAACACGTATCCAAGCACCTTTTCACCACTTTACCAAATTTGTTGAAATCATGACAGTTTATTGGCCGCAGTGTACAGTTACCAACGAGCTTGGGTGACATGTAAGCCACATACCAAACTCCAAGTCGATCCTGCAAGATCTGATGACCTGTAATGAATAAATGTAAATTATTACTCCAGACTTGACAGACGTTTTCTGCCCTCTTCCACTCAGGACTTCAAAAGGGAGCCACAGTAAGAAGAAGGGGCCCCGTACCCCCAGTCCTCCTCCCCCCGTCCCTCTGGACATTCCCGTGGTGGGGAAGAAACACAAAGGCAAGCACAAAAACAAGGAGAAGTCTGAGGAGAAGCAAAAGGAGGGGAAAGACCGGGGGCGGGATACAGAAAAACACAAAGAAAAGAAGGAAAAGCGCAGGTACAGATCTGTCACGGGTCAGATATTCTCTCCATTTCACTGAGGAATCACCATGACACTTATCTTCAACTAATGACGCTCATCTTTTTGAACGTGTGTTATTCGTAGGGACCGATCAGACAGCTCCCACAAGGCCAAGCGGTCAGTGACATCAGAGGAGCGTTCTGGTAGCGTATCATTGCCTTCTAGGGGCACCTCACCCTCAACCAGGAAGAAATCCACCTCTCCTAAAGCTTCATCCCATAAGGCTGCTGCGCTGGCCTCCCCTCCTCGGAGGTTAGCACGTGTGCTCATGACAGTATTCATCAGTAAATAGAAGACATGTGCCTGTCAGGAAATAACCGTCCTCTCTCACTGCAGGTCTCCCTCTCCCCCACGCCGCCAGCGCACTCCCACTCCTCCCCGCCACCACTCCCCTTCCTCCCACTCAGGCTCCTCCACCCAGCGGCACTCTTCGTCTCCTCGTCGCCGTCGATCGTCCTCTCCCGTCTACCACCGGAGCTCGGCGGCCCCGGCCTCCGCCTCCCCCCCTCCGAGCTCCCGGCGCTCCCGATCGCCCCCGGCCTCCCACGACACCTCCTCCCCCCACCGCCGATCGGACAGGTCGAGCCCCGCCCGGCGGCACTCCAGGGGCCGCGAGAGGAGCCGTGGTGAAAGAGAGAGGAGTCCGCCGCCCCAGGAGCGCAGACATGAGCGCAGAGATGGTAACTTCAAGTTCTAGAACTCTCATTTGTTTTTTTTCTTTTTCACCACATTAAATGTTTTTGAGTGTGAAGTTTATTCAAAAATTTCTCTTCTGGGCTTCTAGTACAGTATCCCTAATGTATACTGGGAATTTCAAATCATTCCTTGCATCAGGTGTTAAGATTTGTGTCTTTCTTGTGAACAGAAAGCCGCAGCAAGCGAGAGAAGGACAGCATCCGCGACGACCGGGACTACGACTCTGAGCAGGTGTCATCGCGGGACGCTCGAGACGACAGGGACACCAGAGAGGCCCGCGAGCGACGGGACGCGCGCGACCGAGGAAGGGAAACAACCAGAGACTCTCGCGACCACCGAGACAACAGGGATGTAAAGGACTCCAGAGAGAGCAGGACAGAGACCCGCTCCAGTCGAGAGTCGCTGGAGATCCGCGACCGCGAACGGGAACGAGAGAGGGAGCGGGAGAAGGACAGGGAGCGGGAGAAGGAGAGAGAGAGGGAGAGGACTGACACCCACAGGAAGGAGGAGCCCACTCAGGACGACAGGAGTTATGGGAGAGGACATGGACGGGACGAAGGGGGCAGAGCTGAAGGAAGGACGGAGAACAGGACAGACAGAGCTGAGAAGAACGGACGAGGGCGAGGGCGTACTAATGAAACCTCTGATAAAGGCAAGAACTGACATTTACTTCATTTCCTTTGTTTTGTTTGTGGCCTTAGGAAGAATATTTAATCACAACAACTTCTTAGATAATGTGTACAGCACACTGCTGTACCCATCAGCTAATGCATCATCATTGTACCTTCGCTCAGTGTGTCATCGTTTCTCTGCTTTTTTCTCACACCAGGTTCAAACAGAAACTCTCGCGGCTCCCAGCTGGACAGCGGCCACGACAGCTGGGAATCACGGAGCAGCGCGGTGCGCGAGCGCAGCGCGGAGAGGAGCACGGACCGCAGCGCTACCGAAAGAAGCTCCGAGAGGGGCTCGGACCGAGACCGCTACGAGGGCGACAGGAGAGGAGAGCCGGCCCGAGACTCCTCCTACGACAGGAGAGGAGGACATGGAGAGCGGGATCGCAGAGACAACCGAGAGAGAGGTGGGGGGTAAAAAAGGACATTATCGAAAGGAATTGCAGCTAATTGTATTTTGGTTTTTTATATTTTAATTTTTTAACTTCCTGCTTTTCCAGATCAAAGAGCAGCCTCCCCAAACAGACACCAAGGGAGATCAGAGGAGTCCGAGAGGGAGGAGAGGAGGGAGGATCGCAGGACAGACAGAGCAGAGGAGAGACGAGAGGACAGGGCCCGCGACCGGGAGCGAGAGAGAGACCGGGAGAGGGACAGGGAGAGAGAGAAGGAGAAGGACAGAGAGCGGGAGAGGGAGAGGGAAAAGGAGCGGGAGAAGGAGAGGGAGGCCGAGAGGGAGCGGGCCAGGGAGAGGGAGCGGGAGAGGGAGCGAGAGAGGGAGAGGGAGCGCGAGGAGCGGGAGCGAGAGAGGGAGGAGCGGGAGAGGGAGAGAGAGCGGGAGAGGAAGGAGCGCGAGAGGGAGAGGGAGCGCGAGAGGGAGCAGCGGGAGCGAGAGAGGCAGCGGGAGTGGGAGGAGCGAGAGAGAGGGAGGGAGGAACGGCGGGAGAGGAGAGAGGACGCCAGGGACGACCGGTCTGTTCGAGACACCCGGGACGATCGCAAGACGAGGCACGTATTTTATTTGATCCGACCCTTCATTCCTTTATTCAGTAATGTGATAAAATCTGATGCTTTGAATGTTTTGATAATTCTAATAATGTATGACACCCAAATTTTTTGACTTGTGGCCACTTAAAATCTACAGTTTTATCCATCTTGAAATCGAAACTTGGCCACGAGCGACTCCTCAAGCACATTTTTTGAGCTGGTTCTCCCCCTGTCTCCCTTTAGCCGTAAGAGGACGAGGGTGGAGAGCAGCCCGAGCCCCAGACCCTCGCCCAAGCGAGGAGCGCGGGGCCTCAGCCCGGCGGACAGCGACGGCTACAACAGTGGAGAAGACAAAAGTGAGCGCCCGATTGGCCGAGGGCAGGCCAAGCTCCACCCACAGCCCCTCCTCCCCAGCCCAGTGTGTCCGCCTCCATCTGACAGTAGGGAAATTCTTTTTGAAAGGACACACTCCTGTTTAATGGGGTATCCCGTTTACTGCACTGATAATCATTTTAAGTTTCATTTCACTTTGGCGTGAGTTATAAGTTAGATGTCGTGTCTTTTCGTTGCATGCGTTCCAGTGAACAGGAATGTACTTGAGTCAAATTTAGAATGATGCACAATAAAGTAAAGAGGATATTGTTTATGGATTTTCTGTCCAATTTAGTAATTTCCAGTTTAAACTTCACCTTTTAGTTGAGTTGAAAAGGAGTTTTAGCATGCTGCAGGATTTTTTTCTTCAGTTGACCAGATTAGCTCAGCCTTAAATGATAGCAAAGGACTCCTTTACATCATATTTGTCCTCCACAATAATTATGACAAATGCCTTTAATGAAAAGCTTCATCTGGCAGAACAGGAATGGTACAGAAAGGCAGTCTGCTGTGACTGATTCAATGCGGACACGTGACTGTTCTCTGTGCATGTGCAGGTAGCGACAAGCATCGTCTGCTGAGCCAGGTGGTGCGGCCCCAGGAGCCCCTGCTGCGTTCTCCGCTCCGGCCTGCTCCAGCGGACGACAAGCCCGGTCACTGGAAGGATGAGGAGCGCAGAGGAGCCGCGGACAAGAGGGAAGCACGCAGCCGCCTCGAGGACCTGGAGCCTCGCGGGGAGCGAAGCAGAGGAGGCGACAGGCGAGGAGAGCACCTTCCGGACACCTCGACTGAGTCCCGCGGCAGAGGCAGAGACCATCGAGAATCCACGCCGCCTCCGCCTCCTTCAGCCCTCGCCGCCGGCAGCGACGACAGGGCTGTCTCCCAGTCCCACGAGGAGGGCAAAAAGAAGACAAAGTCGCAGAGGAAGTGCTTGAAGAAGGTTCGAAAAGAAGAGGAGATCGGTGGTAGCAACAGCCTGGCTGGCGCGGGAGATCGTTTCAACCCCGAGCCCCCTGCCGGTGGTTCCACAGACGGACCTCCACCCTTGCCCTCCCCCAGGAAAGTAGCCAAGAAGAAGGCGCTTGAACGAAAGAGGAAACGGTCACGTGAAGGAGATTCCGATGTGTCTGATGAGGATTCATCAGCCCATCAGCTGCATAGCAAGAGGAAGAGAGGTCCCCGGACGCCACCACCCTCCATGAGGCCTGATCACCGCGGCACTGGAGGCAACTCAGAGCGGTCTCCGCTGTCCAAAATGGACAACTTCAGTGACTGGTCAGATGAGGAGGTCACAGACCGAGGGGGAGGGCCACTGGAAACACAAGCTCCCCTGGCTCCCGCTGAGAGGGCTCCTGCTGAGCCTCTTAGGAGAGGTGGTCCCAGGGTGGGCAGGGACAGGGAGCGGTGCAACCCCCCTCCCATCGCCCCTCTAATCCCCCAGGATCCTCCGATGCTGCTGCAGACTCTGACTCCGCAGCCCCTCATGTCCCAACCCCTGCTCCGCAAACCTCCGCCAGAGCAGACGCGCAGCAGCAGCATGGGAAGCAACCAGAGCCGCACATCGTCCAGACGTCTGCGGTCGCCCTCCAACGAGTCCGCCCACAGAGACGACCCACAAGGTCCACGATCCCGCCGGGGCCGGCTGCAGGGCGCCAACTCTCGCGACCGGGAAAGAGAACGGGAGCGAGAGAGGGAGAGGGAAAGAGACAGAGAGCGGGAGAGAGAAAGGCCGCTCGTGAATGATCCTCCGGGGGCTGAGAGGAAGTCTCGAATTGACCAGTTGAGGAGAGGAGAGCCCAGTCGCAGCACATCCTCAGGTAGATACACACATCTTGATCCTGAACATGAACATCTATTAACATTAAACAAAACATTTTGTAAGCTGATGCCACCCTTAGTTATATGTGTCCTTATTGTCTTACAGACCGGCAGGATTCCCGCAGCCACAGCTCCAGACGCAGCTCTCCTGACTCTGAGAGGCAGGCCAGGTCTCGTGCCGGCTCCTACGACAGCCGTGAACGGGAGCGAGACCGGGAGCCGTTTGAGCGGGAGCGAGAACGAGACCGAAAGGACCTCCGGCCTCAGCAGCAGCAACAGCAGCAGCAGCCCCTGCTCCTCCAACAGCCCCTACAGCAGCAGAGAGACTGGGAGCCCGAACCCAGGGACTGGCCAAGCCGGGGACGGGAGCCCCTGCTGATGCGTCCGGGCCGCGAGCCCCTCCTGAGGGAGCGGGATATGAGGGACAGGGAACGCTTACTCCCCGAAGGACTCATCCAGCAGCACGAACGGGAGCGGGAAAGGGAGCGAGAGAGGGAGCGCGAGAGAGACGGCAGAGGTGACAGAGGCGGCGATCGAGAGAGGGAGAGGATGATGATGATGATGGACCTACCATCCCACGGAGACCCCAGGGCTCCAGGACGAGGGGACCTGAGAGGTGAAATCAGAGGAGACCTGCGAGGGGACATGATGAGACAGGACAGGAGTGAGTATGAGCCTCTGCTGCCAAGAGAAGCCTTCAGCCCTCCAGAGCCAGAGAAACCGATCAACAGTCACCACCTGATGGGAGAGCAGCGGGAGCTGGAGAAGACAGACAGCATCGACGGTAAGATGAAAACTTTTTATTTCATTTTTTTCCCCAAGTTTCCAACATGGATTTAAAGGAATCTGTGTGTTCTCAGGGGACGATGAGGGGAAAGAGGACGATGGGCAATCTGTCGCATCTGTTGGAGAAGAGTATGAACCAATCAGTGATGATGAGCTGGATGAAATTCTGGCTGACAGCCAGAAAAAAGAAGATCAACAAGACGATGAGAAAATTACAGGTACCGCCTTTTTATGGAGAATATAATACAATCATAGATAAAGGCACTTTTTAAAATAAAATAAAGCTTGTTAGGTCACTCGTCCATTGCTCCTTTTTGACATTTACCCCCTAATGCCCTGTGCTGACAGGTCCTCTGGATGTGATTGATGTGGACTGGTCCAGCCTGATGCCCAAACAGAAGCAGGAACCGCGAGCAGCAGGGGCAGCGTTGCTTCGGTTCACCCCAGGGGCCGTGCTTCTCAGGGCGGGCATCTCCAAGCGACTCGCTGGGCCTGAGCTCCTGGAGCAAGTCAGAGAGGTGTGCAAGTCAGAGCTGGACGACCCCAAAGGTGAGAGTTTTGACATCATGGAACCCTAAAAATACAGATTCAATTAACCGCAGCCATTTGCACTTCACTCACTGTACTTTGAAAGTAATGATTTTGTCATGGCCTTTGTTTTAGTTTTATGAAATCAGCCATTGTTTTACAGTTTGTTCATTATTATCTAGAATCGTGTTTAGTTGAATCGTGTTTAATCTGTTTTGTGTGATCCGTCCTTCTACAACTCCGTCCTGCCAGATGCTGACAAGCTGTTTGAGCACGACCTGGGGGCCCTGAATATGGCAGCCCTGAACAGGCGGGTGGAGAGGGCAGGTTTACTGAGCAACCTCGGGCCCTGCTGCAAGGCCCTTTGTGCCCGCAGGGACTTCGCCATCCGCAGGCAGTTGCTAAAAAATGACAAGGTAGATGTCATCCAATCACTGACAGGACAATGACATGAATACCGCAGTCATTTTGCGTGGGTGTGTTGACGTCTTCTTCTCCTTCCTCAGGGTCTAACCAAGCAGTACCCCACTACCCCCGTGGTAGACAACGAGCTGCTGCAGATGAGCATGCGCCTCTTCAGAAGGACCATGGCCGGCCAGGCCTCGGGCCCAGAAAGGTCTGACGGTGGGGCAGCGCCGGCAGCCGAGGCCGCTGCAGCTGGTAGTAGTAAGCTCAGCACAGGTGCAGGTGTGGTCCTGAAGCATGTGATGATTAGAGTGAGAGGGCCCATGTTAGCGCTCGTGTCAGAAGAATCTCATCCATCAGTGGAAGAGAGAGCAGGGGGAAACAGGAGGAAAAAGGAACGAAAGCCTTAGCATTAGCAGAAATTTTGGTAGAAAAGAGATGCATCAATAAAGTAAAGAAGAAACTGCTTTTTCATAATTAATTACAGCATACAGACCCAAAAGTTTGACCCAAAGTTTGCTCAGGTGTCACCTGAGTGTGCAACTTTGGTAACGTGATAATGATGTCAGGGACCGTAAGATGCAAGTGAGTTGAGATAATAGTTGAGATAATATTGATTGGCAGACAGACCGATATTTACTTAACACGCAACATCTATTAAAAACAATTAATCAGACAAGCAATGAAAAGCAAAAGCAAACAGTCTGCAGGTGTGATATACTGTATGTTGTGATACTGACTGTTTCAACCGGCAGAGAGGCTCAGATTTGAAATGCAGCTTCCAGCGTATATTTATAAACTCCTGCATGTCAGACTGTCAGCGTGATTTACAATTTTGGGGACCAGCACATTTTATAATTTTAGATTTAATGGTTATGACTCCTCTATTTTTAATATCTTAATTCGGGACAGGAAGCTGTAACACAGCACCCCCGGTGGTCGTACGCGGACTGTTGACCTGCAGCTCAGTGTGGGGGTTTTCCATTCACTAACACCTGAGCTGGCTGAGCAGCAGCAGCTGCAGCAGAGCGTCTTACCAAGCTCCAGAAGACCAGCACAGGGTAAGGACACGTCTCACACCGGACAATCGAGAGGAACGTCACAGAACAGGCTGCTGGACTTCAGATCTGTTTAAAAGACACAAGGGGTGAACAGTTGGTGGCTTGGAAATATGAATCATGTTAAACTGATTACTTTCTTATAGAGTAAAGAATCACTGATGCAGTTTTGTCTCAATTTCCTGCCAGCTGCACTTGCATTAACTAGACTGATAAATCGGCTGATATTACAGTAGCTTATTGCACAAATATCAGTATCGGTGCATATGTAGTATGAAGTAACAAGAAACTGCAGTATAGAAATTCCAAACTAGGCTGGAGGTCATTTAGAAACACCGTGTCCACCAAAAAAAAAACAAGCCTCAAACATCCATTATCCATTATCAGTCAGGCTACAATAAGAAGAAGAAGAAGAAGAAAAAGAAGAAGCAGTATATGAAGATATTAGTAGGATTATAAGTAAAATACATTTTTTTAATTCTTATTTTCTTAATGCAATACTGACTTAGATGCATATGGACATATGTACATGGAAAGCTATTGATCACTGTAATTGTTCCTCCTTTGAAGTGACCCCATCGAATCCTAGTATGACTCCAATGTAAGAGATGTGGAAAAAAGTCTTCTTTGAAACTCGAGAGTGGGCAGATCAAGCAGGGATCTTCCAGGGTTGCAGAAAATCCCTCCACTGCAACTCAGCGAGAAAACATCAGCCGCTGTCTGGAGAGGTTTGGACTAAAAAGACTCATAT
>JAPZEA010000017.1:9220929-9236101 GCA_029783685.1 Heniochus monoceros | reverse complement strand
AACAAGACCTGAACGTCACATGTAATTTTCATAATCATTAGCTCACAGGTGGTTGCGAGAAATGCCCTATACTCATTTAATTGCAAATGACAACTGTAACTGAATCTGACAAAAGCTTTTCAATGAAATGAACACTTCAGCATCTGAGCGACAACAGATCTTTTCACAGAGTCTGAGCAGGCTTATTACCACTATTATTAAGGAGGTTATGTTTTCTGTTCGGTTTGTTTGTCTGTCAGCAGGATTATGGTAAAACTGCTCGCCTGATTTTCATCAAACTTGTTGCCCTTTTCCGAACACATGCACTGGCTTGACTTGACTTGGTCTGACTTGGCGTGTCAGCTCAACACAGCAGACATATGCATTGATTCTTCATTGATTTACAACATGGCTACCTGCTTGAAGGTGCGTCTTTAACTGATGATGCACTTGTCTTCAGTCAATGACGTTTAAAAAGCAGCACCCTCTTTAGCCCTGTTTATTATTGCTCTGTGCAACGGTTGTTGGTAGCCAGCTACTTATCATCATGGATTGTCAGGCTGTTGTTAAGATCTTACTGGGCGTCTGCCACTTATTGCTTGAAAAATGGAGACAGGATGATTGAAACCTATGAATTATGTCATATCTGCGATGTCTGGCAATAGCAGCAGAAGCTATTTAAACATGACGTCACTGCAGCCCGCTTGGAGGCAGTGAGGTGCCCTTTGACCTTATTCTGGACATCGTCCATCTCGGGCGCGACTCGGCTCAACTGTCCAAGTTTAAACCGGTGATGCAAACACAAATAAAGGCTACATGGTTTGACTTAGTGCAGCCTAAAGAGGAAGGCCAAGGAAGAAACTATTACATTTTGGAGCGGATTGAAATCATGGGGCAGATACACAAATTATTTTTCACTTTTGTTAGCTTTGCGAGGTCGCCCATTTGACCTTGGCAGACTAAATGCCATACATCTTAAAATCCAGTTGATGGTAGCAAAGTTCAATAGTGACAAAAAAACAGCTGATTGTAGGAATACGATGACCCCACATCACAATCCACATTCACGTGCATCAGTAAAGGTCTGGGCTAGCCGACGTGTCGTTATGGAGCCCTCGGGGACGGTGGTTTCATGGGAGAACTGGTAAAATGCTATTTTTCCTCAAACTAAGGTGTGGCTTTGGAAACATAAATACACACAGATCATGCAACTAATTAGACTCTTGCACACATCCAAATATGAAATTCTAATAGTCTGAGTATATATCCAGACACATAAAGTGGCTGAGCTTGCAGATTTGCATATCGTATCAGATTGGACTATTGGCCTTGGCAGTGGTCTGCGGTTTCAGAGTGCCCCTTTAGTTACACTGTCTTACAGCAGGTGTTAATGGACACACATTGTCAGCACCAGTCGCCAGGCAACACTGTATAACCGAGCAGGTCAAAATAAAAAGATTATGACAGTTTCTGGCAGCAGTGTGGATAAAATCCTCCTGCCTCATGTCATGAAGTAGGACATCTGTGTACACTTGTTCTTTAGTTGCATGCAGCATAGCAAATTTTTTCTGGGATCTTCATTAAAAATAATTTTGCGAAGTTTTCATGCATTTGTGCTGCTTTCATCTCTCCTCTCTGCCTGTCTGTCTTTTGTCTCTCTGTCTCATCTTGATTATGTGGGTGTTGCCCAGCGTGCAGACACAGCTGAATGTCATGCATTATTCATTTGTAGCGTACTGGACAAAGTGACACACACACACACACACACACACACACACACACACACACACACACACACACAGGCGCTGCACTCTCAGGGAATAGCTCATGACGGCAAGGGCACCAAGGTAAGCTTTACACACTGTGAAGATTGTTCGACTTAACGCCCCAAAACGCCGACCGCATTACACAACATGCACACATTTCATCATCATCCCTCTCAGGTACAGGCTTGTCCTTTTCGTTGTTGGGTAACAACAACAAAGCAGATGCTTTCTATCAAATCCAGGCTGAAAAACACAATTTGCTTTTTCATGGTCACACTTACTGGAGCTTCCGCTTTGTGTATGCAGAACAAGGTAACTCATTCTCACCACACACCCCTGTAAAACTGACATGACTCATGGCTGCGAGAGGAAGTATGTGGGCTTTTGGAGGCACAGTTAATACACCACCAGATTACTGAATCACGGCATTATCCAAGCTGGTTACAAAAGAGGGGCACTACGTGTTAAATCTGAGTAATTCTAATAGATATATGATACGACATGAATCACATTGAGTGCTGATGTTTAATTGTATTCACTTATATCCTTTACTTCTACATTGTATCACTACATAATTTCAGCAAAATAAAATAAATGTCACAAGAAGTGTATAACTTAATTTGAACTGTAATCCACTTGCTTGTCTTTTTTCTGTTTTTCTATACGTAGATTTCATCAACAGTTGAT
Source organism: Heniochus monoceros (assembly GCA_029783685.1). Lineage (NCBI taxonomy): Eukaryota > Metazoa > Chordata > Actinopteri > Chaetodontiformes > Chaetodontidae > Heniochus > Heniochus monoceros. The sequence goes on along the minus strand of JAPZEA010000017.1, from coordinate 9,233,669 downwards.
CCAACATTCTAATTTTTTTTTTTTTTAGCAAATTTACATTCCACTACTGGCTGTGATACACTTGAGATCATGCAGGTTTTTAACTTTCAGCCACCATCATCCAAACGTGAAGTAGACTCAATAAATAAATAAATAAATAAATCATGCAGTGAGAAAAAACTGTCCTCTTTCCACAAACCCTCATTAAATCTTTATTTAAACTCAGCAAAGAAAAAAGAAAAAGAAAAAAAGAGTTTCGAGAACTGAAGAAGCCCTTTGGAGGAGAGATGAAACGTTTCCAAGTGTCTGCATCCAAGTCCAGCTGCCCTGGATTCACCCCTCCTTAGATAACCGTGTCCTGGATGACTGAGAGTCCTCACAGACCGCCGCCCTTATTCATCTTCGCCACTAGATGGCGCCATTGTGCACCTCACGGCCCATCCCACTTCACATCGCTCCTAAACATGCTAGCAATTTAGTAAAGCTAGCATTGATACTTACTAACATAGTTTCCTGTGTGCGTCGAATATAAGATTGTAAAACGTGTTAAACTTTATTAGAGACTGATGGTAAATTTTCAACTAAGACATATATTAAGATGCAGCTTCCGGACGCAGGGTGTCGTCTTTTTCACGTCAAATTGTTACTATATTATAAACCAAACAAATGTAAGACATCTTGATAACGTACAATTATGTACACTCTGTCACATGCCACATTTTTCCCACGTATAATGCTTCACCCTAACGGCGCATATGCTTTTATTTTGAAACCCCGTCTGCGGAAGTCGCCTCATTACTCTCCTTAACTTGACGCAGCTTGGCTGGGTCACGCTGCAATCCAGCCGGATGTTTTGCGTCGCCAGTATGTGACGGGAACATTTGCTCGTTTTGTCACAAAGCTCATCGCGCGGCTCCAGCGGCGGCCCTGACCGGGTGAGTACCCGTGCGCAGCGTTAGCAGAGCGGGCTTGCAGGGCTGGAGGAGCCGCAGGTTGGTGTGGGTGAAAGCTGCAGGGAGGTCGTGACGGTGTTGGTTTGCAGTGACCGTGCACGCCCCATGCGCGCTCCCCAACATCCATAATATAGTTTTTGCATGTTGTAGACCCCTCAGCGAGCAGAGGACGTGGGTGCTGCTTGGTTGTTTATCACCTGCTTGACTCGAAATCCTCCCTGGAGATGCTTTGAAGCGAGAGGAAATGGAGTTTGTGCGCTGTGGAGCGAACGAGGCCCGAGCAAAACACGAGCTTCCACTACTTCTCTGCACCCTGATGATTTCATGTGCACCCTGTCTGTCTTTTCTCCACCTGTCTGCTGTCCGTGTGCATGTGCTCTCGCAGCTGTGCTTTTGCCACACAATGGTGGGAAGGGGCTCCCTGAGGATCAGTGGCGGTCCAGGCTTGGCTTGATGGGCAGGGGTGGTGGCGGGGGGCGGTGGGGTGAGCAGCAGCCCCGGCAGCTGTCTTTTATCTCATCCTCTCCTTTAACTTCTGTCCATCTCCTCTGACTCTTTCAGTGTGGACTGGAGCTGCTGTCACTTTGCAGAGGGCCTTTTTGCAGTTCTCAAGGGCTCAAATAAGTCAGATCACCCACCTTATATGTGCACTGCTTGCAGCCCATCAATCATTAAGATGACTTCCAAAGATTAAAAAGTCAGTTGAGATGTGGCTGAGCTGCAGCAGAGGTGGCACGTGCATGCAGCTGTGCATGATATCCTAATCTATACTGGCTTTGCTTGTTTGTTTTGTGTGTGTGTGTGTGTGTGTGTGTGTGTGTGTGTCGTGGGGGGTGGTGTTTTTAATGCTTTGTGGAAGTGCAGGGGTCAGAAAGGTCAGAGAGGTCACGAGCAGCAGCCCTCCCTCTGCTGCACAAACCTGGCTCAGATAGTACATGCAAATGTTTTGGACGTAATGCTGAAAAACCCACAAAAATAGCCGTCAAGCTGCAACTCTTTTTGCTTAAAGTTAGTTTTCAAACCAAAATGCCAAACATGTAGTTACAGCTTCACAGACGTGAGTGTTTTTGTCGTTTGAACTGATAATAAACTGATTGTCTGTGGGGATTTTTGGACTGTTGGTGCTACTGTTGAACTCTGGTGTTATCTGCATCCACAGCGGAAAGCGATCGCCCTGTTGCTGGTGCAGTTGGGAGCAGCACACACACACACACACACACACACACACACACCTGTTTGTTCCGACAGATGGCCTGCAGAGCGCTCCTCTGTCTGCCTGTTTGGATACTGTGCAGCGGGTCAGCTGTCGTCTCTCCCCCTCGTCGCCCTTATCTGACTCGGCAAGCTGACTCAGGCCACATTCTTATTTAATCAGGCCGTCGTTTCCCCCGTCGAGCCGAAAGGACACTTATTTTATTTGGCAAGTCGAGTGAGAACACACGCTGAAAACACGCTGACGCCATGGGCTGTTGTTGCTTTTGGTTACATGCTAACTTCTTGCCGCCAAGATAAATTCTGCCGGATATTTATCCTCATTTCTCTAAATGAATATTTCTCTTGGCAGACATGTCGCTCTCCACTGTTTTTAAAACTTAGAAGCTGGATCACACTCAGCAATCCACTGGTGTGGGAGCCGCAGCTGCGTCGTTGCCCGCAACTGATCTTCAAATATTTAAATCACAGCTGCAGGAATTATTCGATGAATAATCTGTTGGTCGATGAACCAGTTAATCTGCGGCTATTTTGAGGGCTGAGTCGTTGTTTTAGTCATTTTTCAGGCAAAACATGCAAAACATTTTCTTGTTACAGTATTATTTCTGTCTTTGTGCTGTTGTAACACCTGGATTTCCCTTTTGAGGGAGGGATTATCCTCTCAAATGTGAGGATTTGGTGCTATTCTTTGTCCTATATGGTAGCAAAGTGGATGCCTTTGTGTCGGGCTGTTGGGGGAGCAGCATTAGAAAGTCACTCGCGCTGCTTCGCTTGGAGTCCTTTGCTATAATAAAGAAAATGTATTTGGGGTGTGTAGACAGCTCAAGCCACCATTATGCATGTTCTCGGTGCACTTTATTTAGCAAATTTTTTTGCAAGCGATGCCATTTGTCCTGTCAGGCTGCCTGAAATATGAGAAGGTTTTTTCACGTCTGGCTGCTGCCTCCCACTTGTTGCACTTCTCTCTTCAACCATGCTGTCTCCACGTTTCCTGTATATGCTGCGTGCATGTTCCAGTAGCCTGCTTAGTCGAGCGAGTTGCACTTAAGGGGCCAGCCAAAGTAGTCCAGTACATTTTTTTTCAACCTCCTGTTGGCTGCATGCCCAATTTTGCACATAAACTCTTTTTTTTGTGGAGTCATATCGGCCTTGTAGCTTGTGTAACTGTGCAATATGTCTTTCATATGTATTTGCATCGGTGACACCGGTGCAGATAATCATGGATAGCTCATATTATTTTGATGTGGCTTTGCGTCGTTGAAATTCTGTTGTTTGCACACGGGCTGCACAATCACATAAAAGACAGAAAGGCAGAGACTTGTGCTTCCGAGTCATCTGCCCTAAGTGTGCAGCAACAATGAGGAACACGTCCCCTCCTCATACTCACTGGGACATAAAACTTTTTGATGTCCCTCACCCCCCACACTTGTCCTTTTTCCCTTTCAGCCCGGCCACACTCTACTCTTTCCTCTTGCACTCTCTTAAAGGCCACACTCGTCTTTCAGCCGGCCTCCGTCTTTTCTTTCTGTTTCGAACCCCCCCCCCTCCACCTCCACCACCACCCTCAGCTCCGACACAAAGGGAGGAGAGTGACTGTGGTGCTCTGTAGCCAGGTGTTCTCCATTGCTGCCCCGGGCCGTAATAGCACCAGCCCTCACACTGCAGCTGCCCTCCCCAGCCTCCCATTGTGTGGCTCCATTGTTCGGCCGCCCACCCCTCGTTGATTCATCGGCCACACAGGGGAAGCCCTTTCAGACTGTGTGTGTGTATGTGTGTGTGTGTGTGTGTGTGTGTGTGCGTGTGTGCGTGCCGGTGCACATTGAGTACGCGTGCCTTGGGGAAACTGGGTGTTGCAAGCATTTGCCTACAGCCACTCCCCTCCTCCTCCCCTTGTCTCTGCGCCTCATTGTGAGGCCGCTCCGCTCTGATTGGTGGAAAGGCAGCCACTCTAAATGAGGGAATGGCAGACATTGTTGGTCCATCTGTTCTGCCACTCATTGTCCAACTTGCCTGCTTCTGTGGAGGAAAGATAGAGGTGTGGAAGGCACTCGGAGGACGGAGGCATCGGGCTGGAGTTGGATGCTCCGCTGAGCCTGCAGCAACAAACCTCGGATGAACTCACTGTTGGAACTTTTTTTCCTGCTTTTAAAGGATTTAAATATGCGGAAATGAGCTAATCTACTTCTCTTTCTTCACTGCTTATTGATCTTTTAAAGTCTGGTAAGTCCCCACTTGCTGCCTATAATCTGACTTTCACAAAAAGATGTAACTTTTTAGCTTATTAAATTACAAAATCTCCTTTTTGTGGCTAATTTTTCTTTAAAAAAAAAAGCAGCTGTTCTTTTCACTCACTGATGCTAGGACCATTGAGCTACGCTGTGGCAGTGTTACCTGCACAGCAGGTTGCCGGGCTGCAGCATCATAAATCACTTTTATGCTGACCTATCTAAATACTTACCTGAATAACTGGATTCCCTTGAGTTTAAAAGGCCAGAGTCATGTATAAGTTCAGAATAAGGAGGAGAAAAGTGCATTTTTGGTGTGACAACGTGCAGAGAAGAGATGGAACAGTTTAAACCTGCAGCTGTTTGAATTTCAGCGTCATCTGTGTCGATATGAAATTTTAAGGTCGGCGGAGGCGGGGATGGGCTGGTGTTGTGGGGATTTTTGAGGGGGTGGTAACAAAAAGCAAGCTCTTTCTTATCTGGGTCACACGAGGCTGGAGGAGGCAAACACCGCTTTGACTGAAGATGTTGGCTTTGGAAAGCGTGAGTGTGCGTGCATGCAACTTTCCCGTCTGATGGTGTGTCCTCAGCATGTGTGTGTGTGTGTGTCGGTGCTCGTCTTTCCTGCTGCGTCTTTATACTCGTTCGATTGGATATGTGCAGACGGGGTGTGTGTGTGTGTGTGTGTGAAGGGGAGACACCAGTTGCGAGTACCACTCAGCCGACATCTGTTGCCCGACTGCTGGCGGGGAAAACCTAGTGCGCCATCTACATGCACAACACACACACATACAGTAGCGTTTCCCCGGCTGATTATTCTGCCTGGGACTGCCCCCTTTTTACAATAAGTTTTGCACAGTGTCAGGCATGCAGCAACCCCCTCTAGTCCTCCTTGCGCCCCTCCCAGACCCCCCCCCTCTTCAAACCAAAACCCTCACACTGCACACACACACTTTTCACACAAAGCTCCCACATACAAAGCGCTGTAAAGCTGGTGTTACATATTCATTACTGCCTCCATCAAAGCCACCGGTGCTGCTGCTGTGTGTGGGAGCCGGCCCACTGATGTTTGAAAGATGCACCCACTCACCCTGGAGGCCCGGAGACGGCGCGATGGGGTCGCGCCGCCGTTGGTCCGTCGAGATGAGGCCTGATTTCGGGGATTCCTCAGTGCATTATTCTGTGGACCACACTGGAAGACTTTCTTTTAACTGTGAAAAGACTCTAATCAGATGACACATTTAACAGGCTTTAACGGTGACGGGCACACTGGTCATATTTTTGCTGCTAAAACAACAGGACTAGGATCAGATTTGTGAAAAATCAAATGGGATTAATGTGAAACAGCAGCTCCAACTGCTCTGAGGCAACAAACTGTGCCTGTTCATGATAATCTGCGTTGTGTTTCAGACCTGTCTGTTCCTCTAATGTCTAATGTGACTGTTTGCTCCTTTTTAGTTACTTTAATAGTTCATATCTTTGGATTTTGAAACAAGACTCTGGAAAATTGTGATGGGAACTTTTCTTCTGTTTTCTGACATGTTAAATCCATCATTTTTTTTTCTGTATATATTTTCTGTATATATTTATATTTTTTGTCCTTTTAACAAAGAAGCCAAACTTTTCAAATTGAAACACAGGCAGCTGTACAAGAACTTTTCTAAGTAAAATAGTGCAAAGTTGTCAAAAGTTGAAATTGAATCAAGAGCTACCTGATTACAGAATATTTTTAAAGATATTTCTAAGATTCTGAGTCCGACCAGTACTTTTAGTTTTGGATACTTTGGTGCTGTTGACACATTTCGGTCGGTAGTATTGAGGTTTTATTTCGGGATGCTCTGATCCAGCCTTTTCCTCCTCAAATATCTATATATGCCAAAACAGAGTGCCAGTCCAATACCAGTGCTCTCCCTCACCCTACTGTAGAAAAACCCGTTTTGAATTCTGTTTCTGTAAAGTGATGCCACACATTGCTGCAGCAGTTAGAACGGTTTTGCTTCCAGCTGCGAGTGAAATAGTGGAAATTTTCTGATGACACTGATGGAGAAAGTGTATTTAATGCACATCGATCACATCATGGCCAAGGCCCCGTTTAACGATGGACCTAATCAGATCCGTATCGGCATACTTTGAGATCAAGCCCAACTGCTGACACCGGATCCCAGTTAAACTGCTGTCAATTCTGGGGATTTGTTCTAATTTGTAATTCTCTGAAAAGTTTTCTGTAAAATTACACCCTGTTAAAGTGAAGAGAAACTTGCTTACTCCCTGGTGGAGGAGTTATCGTATCTCAGTGGGGCCTTTCTGGTTAAATAAAGCATAAATAAAAAAGAAGCCGGGCAGTTAAGTGGACGATACTGCGTTCCATTTTTTGAAAAGGAAAGTGCCATTTGATAATGATGTTATACGGTGATAAGAACACGTTTGGGCTGACGTGCTGCTTGTTCTTCGGCGGGCTGATGTCAGACCTTAGAGGAAGTTAACTGGAAAGCCGGTTTGGCTGAGTCAGGGCAGACCACAGCAGAGTGGCGTGTGCGTGAAATGCTCCCCGTGGTCCCGCTCTCTCCACAGCCGCGTGAGTCACTGTTAGAGGTGCATGTGTGTGTTCACGGGCTCCATCAGCGCCCGCACTGGTTGATGCCAAGGTCCTCGCCGCTCCTGCGGGTCTGCTGCTGTCTCAGGTGGCGGGATGCGTTGCCAGTGAGGCACGCTTAAGCCCCTCCCTCCCCCACGCCAGGCCTTTTTTTTTTGTAATGTGTGTGTGCGTGCATGCGTGTAAGGCGGGTCGCCGGCTGAACGCCGCAGCCTCTGTCTTGGCATTTGGAAGAGAGAATGCTTTCAACAGCTGTAGCTTAGCAACAGTAGCTCAGCCGCGTTGCTAGGCAGCCCTTTTTCATAAAATGCGCACTCACTCCACCCCCCCCCAAACACACACACACACACACACACACACACACACACACACTCACACACTCCCTCTCCCCCCCATCTTTAAGTCACTTCCCCTTCCATCATCTGTTTTGTCCAGATAACGTGGGCTTGAGTTGTTTTTCTGGGTTGTGAGATGCTGAAGTCCAACCAGGCTGGCGAGCTTTAGGCAGCGTCTGACTGTGAATTTACTTTTGTGGAATTCCCTAATATTGTGTCCTCCTGGAGGGTTTGCCAAACCATCACCAGGAAAGGGCTCAAAGACACAGTAAAATGTATATCCTTGTGCGGCTAGTTTTTTTTACCCTCGATAGTGCAGCTTCAGTGACGTTAGTACGCTTAAATTTCATGTAAACGTAACTCAGTAATTTTGTCAGATCACTTTCATGATCTCAGATTAACTTTCCAAAGTGCTCCCTGCAATTTGTGGCAGCTAAACCTTTGACACCAATCAGATTAGCCCAAGCGGATCCCATGGCCTGGGCGTTTGAATGCGATATGTTGATTGGCTCAGTAGCCTCGGAGCCCCTCGGTGTTTAAATGAGTGACTCCGCCGCCCCAGTGGGAAGAAGCATATGGGCCTTAATTACCAGGTAGAATGCGAGGGGGAAGGGTCTGACGGCCCCGGCGCTAACGTCTTTTTTTTTAAACGGTTCGCCCTCTGTTCCCCCTTAGATTAATGTGCTGTGGCGTGGCCCTATAAAAACACACTGGGGCCAGTCAAAAAAAAAAAGAAAAAAAAGAAAAACGCGGGAGTCCATTAATTAGGGTGAGAGGCCCCCGTCGGCTCTTTGTGTCTGCGCCTCGGCGGAGTCCCCAACTGCCCGCGACAGCCAGCCACAGCCGGTGTAAACAACACGGGCCCAGAGCCTTCCAGCGTCAGGAAGGTGAAAGATTTTCATATGAAAATAAAGGAGAAGAGTCTGATTTTCCTAAAATAACAATCAGTGTTTACTCAAAATTTTCATGTAATATTACAGCCTGAATGCAAAGTCGTATTTGCCCGGCAGTTCAGTTGTAACGGACATCATAGTTATGTTTTCAGCCTAATGTTCTCTGCACCTCAGGGGTTTACCTGATACTCTTAAAGCATCATCTCAACATCTATAACAACAGATTTTTATTGATTACCAGTGCTGATCTTCCTTCCTGACTCTCTCTTTAGGCACCAATGAGTCGAGCTTTGTGAGAGGGCAGCAGTCGGCCCCGTGTGCTGGATGTCTGTGACAGATCCATGGGCCAGAAGGACCATGTGGAGGCAGGAGCAGGCCACATCCTCGACCTGGGGCTGGATTTGGAGTATCTCCACGTAGCAGGGGCTGACCGGCAGGCTGGCGGCACCGACGGGCCCCCTGCTATGGAGGAGCAGGGGGAGAGCTCCAGCGACAGCAGCACGGCCAATTCCCCTCCGCCAGCGGAAAACGCTGGGTCCGACGCGGAGTGCGAGCCGGCGCGGTCTTCCAGCGCCGCCCTCGCTGCCGGCCCCGACCCGGATGGAGGAGAGGGAGGGTTAACTCACAGTAAGAACGCCCACCAGCCGCTTTGTCGGACCCAGTGCGTGGACTTAGGGACCGAGGGTCCTCCCGAGCCCCCGTCTGAACTCTCACCAGAGCGCGAACACGACCCCCCCGCCCAGCCTTCACCCAGCTCCCCGTGTAAGCACCCACCCGAGCCTCCGCCCGCATCAGAGCCAGCGTCCGAAGCTGGCGGGAAGGAGTACCAGGCTAAGCTGGAGTTCGCCCTGAAGCTGGGCTACTCCGAGGAGACGGTGCGGCTGGTGCTGTCCAAGCTCGGCCCTGACACCCTCATCAACGACATACTGGGGGAGCTGGTCAAACTGGGCACCAAGTCAGACAGCGAGCAGCCGGCTGGATCATTAGCCTCTACCTCATCTTCCTCATCCTCCTCTTCCTCTTGCGGCTGTTCTGATCTGCTGGATGGCCAGAGGTCGGACTCGCCCTGTCCTTCAGACTCTCTGTGCGACCAGGACAACCTGCGGCCGGTCGTGGTGGACGGCAGTAATGTAGCCATGAGGTGAGCAGCGACAGTGACGGTTTTGATAAAGACATGTAGGAAAATATCTCAAATATTAATTTGCTATTACCTCTTAATTATGTCCTGTAGCCATGGCAACAAGGAAGTGTTTTCCTGCCAGGGCATCCAGCTGGCTGTGGATTGGTTCCTAGAGCGTGGCCATCATGACATCACAGTATTTGTGCCTGCGTGGAGGAAAGAGCAGTCCCGCCCCGACGCCCCTATAACAGGTCAGTGCGAGAGGCTGTTTGACACACGCATGCAGTCAATAAAGATTATTCAAGCACGCCATTTTTCTCAACCATACCACAACTCCCCCCCACACACACACACAGATCAGGAGATTTTGCGCCGATTAGAGAAGGAAAAGATCCTCGTCTTCACGCCTTCGCGGCGCGTCCAAGGTCGGCGCGTGGTCTGCTACGACGACCGCTTCATTGTCAAGCTGGCCTATGAGTCAGACGGCATCATTGTCTCCAACGATAACTACCGAGACCTGGCTAATGAGAAGCCCGAGTGGAAGAAGTTCATCGACGAGCGGCTGCTCATGTACTCCTTTGTCAACGACAAGTAAGCACGAGTGGATTCATTATTATCAGAAGAATTGTGACATTTATGCCTCCAATCAGAGATCTCAGTTACAGATGGCCTCTCATTCCCAGCTGTTACTCCATCACACCTGACATTTGTTGCAGGAGAATTACAGCTTATTTTACTCTGTCTGATCAATTTATACCGAAAATGACAGCTGCAAACTAAAGAATATGCACCGACTTGTAGTCAGTCTTGTCTTTTCTAATCGTCCCTTCCCGTCTCTCAGATTCATGCCCCCAGATGACCCACTCGGTCGTCACGGCCCCAGCTTAGACAACTTCCTGAGGAAAAGACCCGTCATGCCTGAGCAGAAGAAACAACCTTGCCCATACGGTGAGCATATAAGAATCGTGCTAACTCGCTTTCACCTTTTTAATTACAAGCAAATGATAAACAAATGCAAATGTGACTGATGACATTGTGTATGTTTGTTGTGGCGACAGTGCGTCTTTGACATGTTTGAACGATTGTGCAGGCCACATATTGACTTACAGCACAGTATGCTGCGTAATGTTTGCTGGGAGCTTTTGCATATTTACTATGCGATGAAACTGAGACTTTCTGTGTGTTTGCTCCAGGAAAGAAGTGCACTTACGGCCACAAGTGTAAGTACTACCACCCAGAAAGAGGTGCTCAGCCTCAGCGCGCTGTGGCTGACGAGCTGCGTGCCAGTGCCAAGACCTGCGTCACCACGAAAAACCAGGGGGACACCGGGCTGGTGAAGAGCCACAGCGTGCCAGCTGGCAGCATTGAAGCAAAAAAAGGCGCCCCGAAAAGGCAGTCCGATCCGAGCATCCGAGCTCTGTCGTACAGCGATGCCGAGGAGAAGCTGCTGGCAAAAGGGAGGGCGGAAAGCCAAAAGAGCGCTATGTGTGGCAGCAGCAGTGGCAGTAGTTGCACTGGGAGTATAACCATGTCCCCAGCCCCAGGAGGCGGCGCTCTATCCGGACTTAGCCTTCCCCAGGAGCAACAGTCCAGAGCAGGGACTCCGCACGGTCTACCAGCCCCCAGCCATGACCTTTACCCTCACTGTGAGTCTCCAGACTTGAGCTACTACTCAGTAACGCGTGCCTACTCTGGCCTGAGCCTCTCCTCCAGACGGAGCCCGGACTGCCGCTTCCCCAATGACACTGACCTGCGGCTGGGCTCCATGGGCTCGGCAGGCTCCGAGTGCGGCAGCGAAAGCAGCGTGAGTTGCGGTAGCAGCTGCGACTCGTACAGCGAGAGGCCGTGTCCCGGATGCCCCCCGGACACCCTACTGGAAGACAACGTCCATTTTGCTAATCCCCACAGCCGGCTGTATCCCCATCACGCCGCATCAAACCATGAACTTTGTGGCCTTCATCCTGCCGATTACACAAATATCCAACACAGCCACGCGTCTAACACTGGAGTACACAGCTACCACCTGAGTGTGGCGCGTGGGCAGAGCTGTGCCCACGATCAGCCTCCACCAGAGGCTCCCCCGAAGCGCCCTCTCTACCCCTTGCCCCCTCACCTCCAGCACCAGCCGCTGGCTGCACGCTCCAGCTGCCCAGGCGACTACCACTCTCTGCCCCAGGCCAGCCCTCACCCCCCTGGCTCTCCTCTGGGCCGCTGCCTGGCGCCCACACGAGCAGAGAGTGTGTCAGACTCACACCTGTATGAACACCTCTCCACATCGCACCATCACCACCGGACAAAAGCTCTGCCCAGCTGGGACACGTACTACAGGCAGTCTGCGCTACCGCCGTCCAGGTATGAGCCGTCGGCCTATCAGAGCCTGCCAGACACACGCCAGTCATCCTGGCACGCCCCTCCCTGGGCACAGGACGGCTACGCCCAGCACCACTCCTCCCACCCAGCCCTCCACCCATCCCCGACACATTACCTAAACCACCCGCCGCCTCCGGCCCACTCTCCTCACCCGCCTCATCCATCCGGTACTCCTCTCCCGCCGTACCCGCCTCACAGCACTCACCTTTCCGTGCCCTCCCACGCCCCTCCCCCGTCCTACATGCCGCAGCACCCAGAATCCCCTGCACACGGCCGCTACGGGGACGTGAGGGAGAAAGTGTACGTCAACCTGTGCAACATCTTCCCCTCAGAGCTGGTGAGCCGGGTGATGGCCAGGAGCCCTCACGTCACAGACCCCCAGCAGCTGGCCGCCGCCATCCTTGCAGAGAAAGCCCAAACAGGCTACTGAGGATGAAGGACAGCGTAATCTCCCATTAGAACAGCAGCAGTTATGTAGTCTGAGTAGGAACAGGAAAACTCACACTGTGGGTGGTTTGCATCAGCAGAGCAAAGTGGAATGTGCCTGTGCAACATTTGAAGGCTTCCTGGGGTTTTTTGCATGGTGGAATTTTAAATACCAGAATGCTTTTGGATCGTCTGCAAGGAGAGCTTCTTTTCTTATGACATTAACGAGACAATGCATAAGTTTTAAAGGATATAAAATGCCGAAGATAATCCAAACCCAGCTCTGGTCACTGCGCAGCGACAACTAAATCAACTTAAAGGAGAGAGCGAGTCATTTGACAAAATATGACACAAAGTGCGACTTGTGGAGATAGTTCTAGACCTGCCAAGTTAATCTTTATTTATTTAGTAGCTTATTATATTTTCGCACTCACATTAGGACTTTTTATGTGTAAGATTCAAAAGGCACTTTTTTTTTTTTTGTTTGTTTCTCAGCCAAATCATAACCAAGTGAGTTGGCATCACATCCATCAAATATGACGGACTATTTAATCATTCCCACCACTTTTAATGGCTGGATTCTGATTTGTAGGGACTACGCACACACGTTTTTTTTTTTTTTTTTTTTTTGTTT
>JAPZEA010000017.1:9200726-9211004 GCA_029783685.1 Heniochus monoceros | reverse complement strand
ACATAGCAGCGCTCTGATGCTGAAGGGAAATAGCAAATTTATCATCGATATACGGTCTTTATTCATAGCTCGGGATGAAACCTACCATCAATGTGTTCGACAGACAACTAAAAAGAAGGGCATCATCGATAAAACGAGTCAAACAAAAGCGAGGGGGAAACTTAAAAACAACGAGAGGACAGGTAATCTGAAACTGAAGACAGGGAATCATACTAAACCTTTGCATACAAGTCGCCAAGCAAAACAAAAAAACAACAACAAAAGTAGCTTTCTATGGCCATGTTTGCTCAAATAAAAAATTCCAATTGCTTCCATTTTGGTTTTACAGTTTGAAGGATTACAGATCTCCGCAGTACGATGACAGTTGCTTGTTCAGAGTGGCGTGCAGGCAGCTCCTTACGAGGGAGATATCCATAGCTTTGAGAGTGGAGATGTGGGGCAGGACTTTGGCAGTTTCTGACAAGATGATTTCTCAAGATTGCCTGGGGGCGTTGAGGGGGGGCTTGGTGGGATTACAAGGACGGCAGCATCTGTTGTCCATGAAAATCGAGCAGCCGCTGAGGGGAAAGTTCGGGAGCAGACACCCCTGAGGGGGAAGAGGGGTGAGAGGACAGAGGCGCTGTCCTCACATGGACTCAAACTCATCGATGCGCTGCTTCGTGTTGCCCTGTCGGATCTGGCGCAGCGTTTTGTATTTGTCTCGGCCCGCTTTCACGTTCTCGGCGTGTAGCACGTCGTTCTGCGTCTTCTTGGTTTCGTCTCTGGCCTGGGCCAACTCTGAACTTAATGTCTGAGGGATCAAAGAGACGGGAGGATGAGAGGGAGATGAGGAGGAGGAAGGAAAAATACAAGAGCACGGTGAAGCAAAGAACAGAGGAAAAACAACAGTGGCCCGATGAAGGGGAGTAGAGGTTGCAAAGGAGGAGAAAGAGGAAAATACGGCTCGAACATGTTAAAAGTAAACATTGGACTGACGCAAAGCAACTTATCTACAGCTATGCTCACCTGTGTGTGTCAACACGTCTTTAGTGTTCACAGTTGAACTGACTTTGCACCCTGAAGCACTTACAGCACAGTACTTTAACGGCACTGTTCATCGAGGAGCCCAACGCAGGCTTACAGGTGCAGTGGAGACTCTTTTTGTCTGACGTTGGTTTGTAAATTAAAGGCTCATAAAACTATTTGGTGGATGTTTGACCTCTTCTTGCCATAGCTTCAGTACAAGTCCTGGCCTATACAGTAGCCCAGCTTACATCTACAGCCCCTGTAGCTGATTTAAAGTTCTGAAATATATGGAGTTTTGACATCATCTGTTTGATCGATTAATTCAAATCGGGTCTGCCTTAAAGCCGGGCTACAGTCTAAGCCAGCACGTCCACTCCTGTTAAAAGCAGGAGTTAAAAGACGAATGGACAGAGAAGCCTTATCTTACCCTTATTTGCCATTGCTTGGCTGGTGTTTCTCCTTTGCAACAAAGCTGCTGTTAAAAATAATATAATCTCATTGTTATTTGTGTTTGTGAGATGCAAATCTCTCTCTCTCTCCCTCTATGAACTGAAATTTTGTTTAGAGCTGGTTTTGTTTTAAATGTTTTATTCATCCTTCCGCTCTCCACATGGGGGTAACATTTATTAGATGGTATTTTCATGTTTCATTTTCTTTGGAATTTAAATGAACTTCACATTTAGGCTGCCATGTTCAAACCCCACCCTGAAGGTCTCGCCCTCGCTCTCACCTGCAGCTGCTGCTTGACCCTCTCGTTCTTCTGAGCTTCGGTGACACGCGCCTCTTCGCTGCGGAGGTCGAGCTGGCTGACGCCCTCGTTGGAGAGCTCGGCGCTGGCCTCCGCGTGGTTCTCGTCCTGCTCGTCGTGCTCGCTCTCGGCATTGCCGCCCGGAGGCGCTGGCACCACCATCACCGCGGTCTTCAGCTCCTCTTTGGCCTTTTCGAGGTCCTCCTGGGCGGACAGGGCCTGCGGGTGAGGGCACGGAGAGGGAAAGTGTAAGATGGAGACATGATGGATTCACAAAAGACGGGTGAGAGTGAAACACGCTGGTAGAGCATCAGTGTTAAAAGATGGTTGAATGTTGGGTGCTGTGACATCTGCTGTACATTGAATCTAAACAAATCTGCTGCTGATTATGACTGAAGTTCAGTAAGTTAGGCTCTAAAAAAAGACTCAGCCGCTAAGCCAACGTCAGACGATGTAGGACTGGTGGAGAGGAATCCTCTACCTTGTGCTGCCATTCTGTGGCCTCATCGTCTTTCTTCCTCTTGGCTTCCTCCAGGAGAGCAATCTTGGCTGTGAATTCAGCCAGTTCAGAAGCCTGGGACAAAATACAGATCCTGCTGTTACACATACCATACATTTAAAAACACACAGGAATGTACCATAGACTATTCTAAGCGCTCATCCGAAATAACCTAACACACACACACACACAAGAGAATTGCGTGTGCAAAAATGTATAAATATTAACATCAGCCAGCCTGTAACTGCTCACACCGTCGGCTGAAACAAACACACACCAGTTGTTCCTGGTTCTTCTGCTGGTCTGCTGCCTGTTTGGCCAGCTCTGCCTTGGCCTCCTCAGCAGCCTGCCGCTCTCTCTCCAGCCTCTCGGCCTCCTCCCTCGCCCTCTTCCTCTCCTGTTCCAGCTCCATGGCCAGGCGAGTCTGTTCCTCGAGCTCTGCGGAAGGGCAGGCACGCAGTCACGTCACGCATTATCTCTGCACATTTCAATTCAAACCTCGGTGTGATCTCTGCTGGTAGTGACCGGCCAGGTCAGGTACTGTTGATTTAGGAACACACATCTGAACTGAGGGTGCATGTGGATGTGGGAACAACATGTCTTTCTGAGTAAATAAAGTAAAAACCAATTAACAGGAAGAGCCATTGGAATGAAAAAGAGATGAATTAATTCTGGTTTTATGAGCATGACGAAGAGACGTGATTGGTCTTGACTCACAGCGAGATTCTCTAATTTGACACAAAGAGGGGAGAGGGACGCAGCAGCAGAGATAAGCAAACGGATGGATGGATAAAAGGAAAAATGCGTACCTTTCTGAGCTCTCATCGTTTGCTCTTCAATCTGCCTCAGCCTCTCCATGAGCTCATCCTTCTCGCGCTCTATCCTCTCCTTCTCTTTCTCTGCATACTCCCGCTTTTTCTTCTCGTTCTCCAGCTGAGCCCTGAGAAGTTTTGCAATCACATGCTGAGTATTTTTGAGTGAGAGACATACGTTTTACTATATGACACATGCCGAAAACCACAGCAAATTAATCACTCATATCTTGACCTGAATACAACTTAGCTGAGGCTGCAGCACCTTTAACTGGACACTCCTGCCTCAGATAATGTACATAAGAGATGCAACACTGCCCTCCAGTGGAGAAGCTCTACCACCTACTGTTTGATTTCCATTTGACTTCAATACTCAAGTGGAAATGTTATATAATTATGTATTGTAAAAGTCAGGGAAGTAGGGGGCAACTGCCCTAAAAACTATTTGCCAGTGATGAGCATTGATTAAAAGTTATCTGCTGTTATTTGAAATAATGGTCAGATTTTCAGAACAAAATGATAACATGCTTGCGAGTGTTCCTCCGCAGTACCTCTCCATCTGTTTGTGGTGCTTCTCCTCCCGGGCCTGAGCTTTCATCTGCTGCACCTCGATGGTGTCGGGCTTTCTCCTCCTCATGTACAACTCATGGTTACCCATACACAACGCCAGGATGCGCTTGTTGATGCGCAGTCGAGGGGCATAAAACACAAAGTCCTACATGGGCAGAAATGATATAGTACAACCTTTAACATGAAACAGGACATGTTCACTGTACACATTAAGCAGAAAGTCTGTTGGCTTTTTTTAAACTTTTGATGAATCTGACACTCACCGGTGCTTTCTTGTCAATCGGCTTGATGACAAACTTCTTGTCATTGAAAGAGATGTTTCGAATCTCACTCCAAGGGAAGCCGATCTTTGGTGTCAACCTGAAAACAGAAATATCCAAAAGTGGTTAACAATTTACACTTTAAACCTTTTATCTCTTATGATGATACAACTGTCACAGTTGATTGTTGACGGTTTTACAACATTTAGCCAGCAGATGGTGCCTAACATAAACAGACCACCTTTCAGGAAATCAGGAGACTGAATACTTTTTTTATAGTTTGCTTTTCAATGTTAGATTTTTTAGGCAACGTGGTTAAGAATAGTGACAGGAAAGAGAAGAGGTGGATTAAACTCAAAACATCACTCCCTGCCAAGAGTTAAAAGGATGGTTGGTGTTTTCGAATCAAGAAGGAACAAGCAGAAGGAAAGGAAAAGGGATAAAGGTGATATAGAGGTTACTGCCTCAGGAGAGGGAAAAGAACTATCCCTTATTTCCTTCCTTTGTTACCTGGACAAGAGGATAAAGATGGAAGTTGCGATGACCTAACATAACAGACGGGATGGGAAAAGCAGTGACAGGAAATGCTACGAGAGCTGTGATTAGATCTATTCTTTCTTCCACAGAGGAAAAAAAAAAATCTGTGACCAGAGGACAGGAAAGACTCTCCTACAAACAGACACAGTCTTTCTCCACCTCTCCCTCAGTTTTCATTTCAATAAATACATCTGTTTCCTCTAAACTTCTGCATGGAGTCCCTGGCTGATTTACTCAGCAAGTTAAATAAAAAAAAAAGGAAATGCTAAGCAGACATGCTACAGATTAGTTTGAGATCGTTATGAAACAGTGGCATCATTGCATTGTTTGTCCACAAGAAAGCACTGGATCATGCTTTACTCACAGTCATTTCAAGATCTGTGGACACTAAATAAACAGTGTAATATCCATTGGCAAAAGGATCTAGCGCAGTCTGTTTGTGAGCACATTTACAGTTCAGATTCTAATCGTTTCCAAACATTCTGTCTGACACCGAAATGTGTGTCATAACCCAAATGAACAATGTCAAAGCTAAACAGCCAGTTGTTGACAAGTCCATTCAATAAAGTTTCACTGCTCACAGTATGTGCTCTGCAGTCAGAACCCACATAAATATCCCATCTTTTGGGCATTGGTTGACTTAAATCCCTTGAAAATCCATTAAACATATTAAAAGTCATACACTTTTATATACTGTATACTGTTATGTGCTGCTTATTATTGTGCTGAAATCACTGCAGTGCACCCACCTTGGGCCTCACCATGTGATAAAAAGAGGCAGAGCTTATAATAGTAATTTCATTGCTGCTCAAAATAGGCTTGTGCTGATTGGCGACTGGATCATATGTCAACGACAGAAGGGATGACTGAAGACTGGGTTTTCCTACGATACTAACAACATTTTAACTCACTTGCTATCAGAACTAAGATGTTACAAAAATAATCTCTAGAATCTGTGGTCGACTACTGTGCATTTAGAGATGTCTTTTGCGGAGCGGCGTGTCTGTCAGCTGATCCTTGTACGTCTGCAGGAGTGCCGAGTCAATTTTAAATCCTTAATTACAGACTAGTTTGCTGTCTCTTTTCTATGAATCTGACACCTCACATCTCTGTTCTCCATATGCCTGCTAACCAAAACTCTGCTCTGCACTCCATAATAGTTCACATTATGGATATGATTTGGTTTGTGATATTAAAGATAATGTTAAATGGAATATGATGCAGTCATAATGATGCACAGACATTTACATAGCTTGCAGATAAGTTGTGTAACATCTGTAAAACCCATTATATGCCCAAATGCAAGATGTTGCATTTTTCTCTGACACTAACCCTGCATCTAGAAGGCAAGCAAAGGCTCTCTCTCTCATTGTAATCTATGCAGCTCTGTCTGCACCGGCTCTGTGCAGGTGCATGTCTCACAGGCATAACCGCGACCTCAAACCTTTATTTATGCTTCAAGTCAATTTTTTTCACAATGTGCACATGACCACGAAGTTGATGCCCGATTAAAAAGCACTGAATAAACATTTTCCAACCTAGGCGGAGCAAAATGTGATGCTCTCTGGACAGAGCCAGCCCCAAGCATACGCACACACACAGTTTAACTAAGCAATCTTGGCTAACCACGAATGAACAATATGAAAACAGAAACTTTTGCCCAACCCTGCTGCAAATTCTGCAAAACTCTGAATTATCTTTCAGGTTATTTGCTAATAAAGAACACAAGAGGCTCTGGCTCTGATTTTGTGGTGAGGTAGTGTGACACAGCATGCATAAACATCGTTATGACAACATGCATTGACTCACATCGGTTGTGACATGCTGTGTCATAATCCTCAACCTACACACTTGTCCTCATGTCTACTGCTGCTTTGTAATCAACAGCAAACCACAGCTCTGAGTCCTTTGCAATTACATTTAAATTTTGGAAAATAAATTGACATTTGAGCCTGAAAGCTGTGGCCTCATCATGTTGAAGCCTTACTGGTAACTCTGAACAGGCTTTACTGTCAGGCTGACAATGCAATATTCCATAGGATTAGGCTGAATTTTACTTTTTCCTCACATCACTTATTTTGTAAATAAAGTAAACAAATCTGCAAGTGTGCGTGTCTGTGTGTGTGTGTCCCTTACTTGTCTTCGTGTTCATAAATGTTGAGGCCAATGGCATCTACGCCCAGCCACAGCTGTGTGCCCTTCTTGTTTTTGATCTCAAAGTAGTTGACTCCGTACATCTCCAAGTCCTGGGCGATTTTAAGATATTCCATCATAGAGTCCTCCCTAGAGAAGTGGAAAGGCAGGAGTTAGACTGTTTTATATCATAGATGTTTTATTAGAAAATGTCCACATGAAAGGGACATTTCACCCCAAAATCAAACATACATTTTTTTCCTCTTACTTGTAGTTCTATTTGTCCATCAAGATTGTTTTAGTGCGAGTTACTGAGTTCTAGAGATATCAGCTGTAGCGATGTCTGCCTTCTCTCACATGTAATAGAACTAATTGGCACTCGGCTTTGTGTTGCCCAAAAAAATCAATTGAAAAACTCAACAGCTATGTCTCTCACAACAAGGTCTGTGGATTATCTTGAGTAACCGGGTCTTGATTTCTGGGAAGACACATTACTGTTAAGTTTTTCAAATGTATTTTTGTGGCGCTTTGAGTGACAAGTCGAGTGCCATCTAGTTTGATTACATTCTTATATATCTACAGCTGATATCTCCAGAACTGTCGAACTCACACCAAAACAATCTAGATGGATAAATAGCACTACAGGTAAGAGGAAACATTTCATTTTTTATTATCGGGTGACCTGTCTCTTTAACGTCAGTAAAACAAAATCCAATCTTTGTATATTATATTTTTCATTTTATAAAGCAAATGACGACTGAGTGATACAATCAAAGACAGGGAAAACTCTCAGATCAATTGTAGGCCTTGTTCAGCTCTACAATAAGCAACTGTACAATATTTCCACATCCTAACACGATACGACAAGCCCAAAGGCGTACACTCAAATACAATCGTTCTTTGTCTGTCTCAGGCTGTTTCAAGTGAAGAATATGACATGAAATGTTGACACATACCTGAGCATTCCTCTGTGTTCTTCATGCCAAGTCTGTATCCTGTCCTCCCACTGCTCCTTGGTCAGCTTGTGCTGCTCCAGGACTCTGCGTATACAAACACAACGACTTCACCTGAAGGGATGTGGAACTGAACAGGATTGCTTCCTTGAGAGGAAATTACTGAAAATTCCGACAGGGTACGAGCCACATTCCAAGTTTCTACAGCTCTAGTTTGCGGCTGAGAACTCAGGGGGCACCTCCCACACACCCCTCTTCACCTTCATTCACTTAGGCTCGCAGCGGAGCCACATAGGCTGTGACATATTGTGTGCGTGTACCTCTGAGGCAGCAGCCTGTCATGGGTGAGGTACCCAGGCTTGTGCACTTCTTTGTTGTAGTCTCCATATTTGGCCTGGACAGCATATGATGCCAGTAGCACAGCTGTCTCTGGAGGACAGTAGTTCTCATCGTTCAGGATGGCCTCCTTCACCTGGCAGAAGGGAGGGGAGTACAGGAGTTAACATGATCCAGATTTTCGCTTCTAAATATTAAAACATGTTTCAAATTATTGGGGTGGCCCAAATGAGTCTGCGAGCAGTTCAGGAGGTTTAAGGCTTGATCTGTAAACCCCTCAAATTACCAGAAAATCTGGGCTGGACATCAATACTGACCAATGTCCCTAACCAGATTCCTCCTCCTACTGTCAGGAGGGGTGAATCAGGGATAAATTAGTCCCAAACTCTGAGAGTCTTAGCCTTATCAAATAAATCCCGACACTCTTGAAGAGCGTGACATCACTCAAACTTCTGCTCCACTGAGGAGACTGAAACATCAGATACCCATGGACCAATGGTGAGCCTACAACTTTCCTCAAAATAATGCATGAAATTTACAATATTTCCATCATTTTTTCCACATGGTTCATCACTGCTCAAGGTTTAACTGGCCCTATTTTAGTCCCATCATCTCACACACCCTCCCCTTCTGCAATGGTTTTAAACCAGCCAACTGAAGAATTAGCACCCCCAGTTGTTTATCTCCATGTGTCCATTTCCTCAGCATTCACATTTCAGTAGGAAATGGAGATGCGCATTAATTTGCATTCTCTTTTGCTCATGTTCTGGAAGTTTGATTAACATTTGCACTACATTTGAATGGAGACCTGACCGTGGAGTGGCTTGTTACCTGCAGGAAGAAGAGTCTCTGGGTGATCTCCTGGATTAGCTCCTCTGAGACATCCTCAGGGAAGAACTTGGCTCTGAATTTAAACTGCAGTGGGTTCTCTTTCTTCACATCCTGCTGGGTCACCTGGACAATAAATACAACATCATTGAAAATACATCTAATCAACACATAATAAACTTTGTGTCACAGCTTCATCTCACTGAATGGCCTGGAAGCAGGAGCAAGTCACAACAAAGCTTGTTACTTAGGTAGGTTGTGTGAATAATAAATTTCTCTTAACCCACATCAAAGCGCATTAGGGGACTCTAAACAAGCATACTCATCACATAACACGTCTGTAACCTGGTCACTGTGAGTCAGAACAGATCATTTGATACCCGAGGACATATGTTAATGGGCTGTTCTGGTACATACTGCATGTGCACAGTTGTTACTCACACACACATGCAAAATAGTTTCCATTGGAGGCCAGCTTGTTAAACACAATCCTGTCACAGATCACACTGACAGGCCTGCATTAGTCTACAAATAGCCTCTTTCACACATTGCTCTCTGTAAATTAGTGGGATATCCTTTGATACAGCGCTACTGATTTTCACTATTTACACACGAGCTGCTTTCAAGAACATTTCCATCTTGTGCCTTTTCACACATGTCAGGGCAATGCCAGACTAGATGGGGCAGTGGATGGAGGTGCTGCAATACTGGATGCCAACACCGCAAAACTCAACAAAAGCAGAAGGTGGGGCAAAGCCAGATGTGCATGTACATCGCCAAAGACATCTCATTATTTTCAGGAACATGGCAGGCGTTACCGTTACTGCTTTCATTCCCAACACAGCCGTACCGACATTTTCCCTGAAATGTTACTAGGCCTTGAGGTGGGAAATTGGTGGTACAGATTTCTCTGAGGATCGATCCTTGCTCCCATCCACACATGACCCCATGGAGGAAATGTTTCTGAGCATGTCAGGGATTGATGGCATGTATAAACAGACTATTGGCTGGAGGATCTAAACGCACACACGCATCGACAGACTGGTGTCACAACACGATGTAAGGGGAATTTTTCATCACTATAGCCCCCGCCTCTTTCTGCCCCTCTCTGCCTCTCTCTCAAACACACTTGTGGAGTGTGAGGGGAAATTTCTGTCACGCACACTTGGAAACACACTGACACGCTGTCATAGCAGGGGTGTTAAGGCTGGAGGGTGTATTGGCCTGAGTGAGAGACAGTGAGAGAGGAAGCCTGTTAAAAGAGCACATGTGAGGCTCCAGATCACAGCAGAGCTTCTAGGTAAGTCCCAGACAAACAACAGACACTGACTGGAGCAAAGGAGAAAGATCCTGACAAAGAGTGAAAAAAGGAAGGAGGCAGGAAGACAACAAGGAAAATTCCAGCAGAGGAAGACTGACCTTCTTATTGAGTTTGAGCCAGGTGATGTAGCCTTTACTGTCCACATACTGTAGACCAAAGAACCAGACCTACCGCAGCCCCACCGTCTTCACCACCTGAGGAAAAAGAACAGGAGTACACATTGCGTCCAGTGGGTTTTCACTGTAAGGCAGCAAAAAAGGTTGAGGACACAGCTTT